>CM065590.1:501311151-501363590 GCA_033119425.1 Bufotes viridis
TTTTCATGACTATGAAAATTGTAGATTCACACTGAAGGCATCAAAACTATGAATTAACACATGGAATTATATACATAACAAAAAAGTGTGAAACAACTGAAAATATGTCATATTCTAGGTTCTTTTGCTTTGATTACTGCTTTGCACACTCTTGGCATTCTCTTGATGAGCTTCAAGAGGTAGTCACCTGAAATGGTCTTCACTTCACAGGTGTGCCCTGTCAGGTTTAATAAGTGGGATTTCTTGCCTTATAAATAGGGTTGGGACCATCAGCTGATAGTCCTACTGAATAGACTGTTAGAATTTGTATTATGGCAAGAAAAAAGCAGCTACGTAAAGAAAAACGAGTGGCCATCATTACTTTAACCTCTTAAGGACACAGGACGTACGTGTACGTCTTGTGTCCGGTCTTTAAAGATGGCGCTCGCTCCTGCTCTATGCAGGCGCCTTAGCCGCGGGTGTCCGCATGGTTCCTGTAGCAGACACCCGCGGCTAATGTCCGTGACCGGCAGCGATGCCGATTGCGGACATTAGCCCCTCAGATGCCGTGGTCAATCCTGACCACGGCATCTGAGTGCGCACAAACCGAAAGTTTTACTTTCGGTTTGCGCTCCGGCTCTTCCGTGTGGCGATTGGAGGAGCCAGAGCGCGCCTGTAGTAGCCTGGGTCACTATGAATGAAACCCAGGCTGCTCGGTAGTATTTAGTGTAAACCTACAAAACCTCATGCAAGGGAATATATATATAACATGGCAGTACCTAACCACATTGAAAACACAAAACAAACTCCCATGTCTCATGAAAAAATATCAAATTTTATTATGTCACAGTTTATATTAATATGTAAAAAATATTTTTGGGTCTATAGAGAAAGACAGAATAGAATACAGACACCCTGATACAGAAGAGATATAACAGTAGAGCAATGGTATGGGGCAATGTACAGCCAATGTAAGTCCTGGATCTTTAAATCCAAATAAGACTCAAGTTGGGAAAGATATACATATGTATATCCCTAGGGGCTGGTGCATGCAAGGATACAATTAAACCAATAGTAATAGGATGATAGACACAGGAATAAATAATCACTACCATACACAAAACTGTGTCCCCCAATATGGCTCATACATGCATCACCACCGTCCACTATCTGAGCCTACCACAGTCAGTACAACTAGAGGTAGCCCAAATAAGTGGATCCTACACTGAAAATATGGCATGTGAAACAATGCGATAAATGATACACTTCACAATGCTGGTAGTAAAGATAGCACATACCCATATTGCCAAATACGCTCAACTGCACAGAAAACACCCTACGTGCTTCACCGTCCAGGCTTCATCAGGCTCCTGTTGAAGCCTGGACGGTGAAACACGTGTAGGGGTGTTTTCTGTGCAGTTTGAGCGGTCGGTGTTTGGGTGCAACATGGGTATGTGCTATCTTTATTACTACCAGCATTATTGAAGTGTATCATTTATTCGCATTGTTTCACATGCCATATTTTTCAGTGTAGGGATCCACTTATTTGGGTCTACCTCCTAGTTGTACTGACTGGTGGTAGGCTCAGATAGTGGGACGGTGGTGATGCATGTATGAGCCATATTGGGGGGGGACACAGTTTTGTATATGGTAGTGATTATTTATTCCTGTGTCTATCATCCTATTACTATTGGTTTAATTGTATCCTTGCATGCACCAGCCCCTAGGGATATACATATGTATATCTTTCCCAACTTGAGTCTTATTTGGATTTAAAGATCCAGGACTTACATTGGCTGTACATTGCCCCATACCATTGCTCTACTGTTATATCTCTTCTGTATCAGGGTGTCTGTATTCTATTCTGTCTTTCTCTATAGACCCAAAAATATTTTTTACATATTAATATAAACTGTGACATAATAAAATTTGATATTTTTTCATGAGACATGGTAGTTTGTTTTGTGTGCTCGGTAGTATTTCCTATGGAGCCTTACCTGTAATAGGCTTCATAGGAAATATGCGTTTTTTTTCATATATTCCAATGCTATTACATTGGAATATATGAAAATCGCAATCAGATTGTAAGTTATAGTTCCCTATGGGAACTATATAAAAGTGTAAAAAAATAAATTTAAAAATAAATAAATAAAAAAACATAAAAGTTCAAATCACCCCCCTTTTGCTAAAATGAAAATTAAAAAACTAAAAAAAAAATTAAAAAATACACATTATGGGTGTCGCAATGTGTGAAAACGCCCATAGTATAAAAATATATTCCCCATTCATCAAACAGCAAAACGGAAAAAAACGTCCAAATGGTTGATTCGCCATTTTTGGTCGCTTCATTTTCCACAAAAAATACCGATATCAATACTTTTCTCTGGTATCGAGCTCGATACCAGGATTAGTATTTTATCGATACTGGGCTGCGCTACTGCACAGCCCAGTATCGGAGAACGTGGCTGCGCTGCTCTCAGCATGGCCATGTTCTCCTCGGCAGCACAGGGAGAAGGAGGCGGTCTCTCCCTCCCCCTGTGCTGCTTCCACCAATAGAGCGAGAGGGGCGGAGGAGGCGGGGTCACTGGCCACCAATGAGGAGTGACGTTTACTATACAGATGCAGGCAGAAGAAGCTCATTGCCGGCACCTGCCTGTGACCGGGCGCTGCGATCCGCGGCAGTTAACCCCTCAGGTACGGCACCTGATCGCAGCGCCCGGTCACAGGCAGGTGCCAGCAATGAGTTTCTTCTGCCTGCATCTGTATAGTAAAAGTCACTCCTCATTGGTGGCCAGTGCGCCACCTCCCAGTATTAAAGACATTGGCCAATGTCCCCCCTTTCCCCATTATTAAATACATTGGTGGCCAGTGCGCCCCCTCATCCCCCATTCCTCCCTCCCCCCAGTATTAAAAGCATTGGTGGCAGCGGCCACAGGGTCCCCTCACCTCCTCCTCATTGGTGGCAGTGATCGGAGCCCCAGCAGTGTAATGCTGGGGCTCCGATCGGTTACCATGGCAATCAGGACGCTACTGAAGTCCTGGCTGCCATAGTCAGCTCCCTGCTGCTGTGTGCACTGTGCACAGGGCAGCAGGGAGAGTGTGAAGTCCTATTCACCCTGATAGATCTCTATTAGGGTGAATAGGATGAGAAGATCCCAGGTTCTAGCCCCTAAGGGGGAAATAGTTAATAAATAAACTGTAAAAAAAAAAAAGTACACCAAAATATTAAGTATAAATCACCCCCTTTCCCAATCTTACATATAAAATATATAAACAATAAATAAAATATTACATATCGCTACGTCTCAAGTCCAAACTATTAAAAAAATCCTCTTTTAAGCGGTGAACGCCCATAAAAGGAAAAGAAAAACTGCACAATTCGCTATTTTATTTTAGCCGGGACTGTTGTATTATTGGCCGGACATTCCATAAAATGAGGAATGCACGCGTCTTTTTTTTGGCATTTTTTTTTTGCTCGAATGGTATCGAGTATCGCAATACTTTTTATGGTATCGATACTGAATCAAAATTTTGGTACCGAAACAACTCTAGGTGGAATTGCTTTTTTTTTTGCAATTTCACCCCATTTGGAATTTTTCTATGTGAACCCAAAAAAAAAAAAAGCTATGGCTATGGGAAGGCAGGGAGCGCAAAACGAAAACTCAAAAAGTAAAAAACCTCCGGTCCTTAAAGGGTTAAGAAATGAAGGTCACAGTCCGAAAAGTTGGGAAAACTTTGAAAGTGTCCGCAAGTGTAGTCACAAAAACCATCAAGCACTACAAAGAAACTGGCTCACATGCGGACCGCCCCAGGAAAGGAAGACCAAGAGTCACCTCTGCTGCGGAGGATAAGTTCATCCGAGTCACCAGCCTCAGAAATCGCAGGTTAACAGCATCTCAGATTAGAGACTAGGTCAATGCCACACAGAGTTCTAGCAGCAGACACATCTCTACAACAACTGTTAAGAGGAGACTGTGTGAATCAGGCCTTCATGGTAGAATATCTGCTAGGAAACCACTGCTAAGAACACAAGGAATGGACATTAGACCAGTGGAAATCTGTGCTTTGGTCTGATGAGTCCAAATTTGAGATCTTTGGTTCCAACCACCGTGTCTTTGTGGGACGCAGAAAAGGTAAATGGATGGACTCTACATGCCTGGTTCCCACCGTGAAGCATGGAGGAGGAGGTGTGATGGTGGGGGGGTGCTTTGCTGGTGACACTGTTGGGGATTTATTCAAAATTGAAGGCATACTGAACCAGCATGGCTACCACAGCGTCTTGCAGTGGCATGCTATTCCATCTGGTTTGCGTTTAGTTGGACCATCATTTATTTTTCAACAGCACAATGACCCCAAACACACCTCCAGACTGTGTACGGGCTATTTGCTGCACCAGATGACCTGGCCTCCACAGTCACCAGACCTGAACCCAATCAAGATGGTTTGGGGTGAGCTGGACCGCAGAGTGAAGGCAAAAGGGCCAACAAGTGCTAAGCATCTCTGGAAACTTCTTCAAGACTGTTGGAAGACCATTTCGGGTGACTACCTCTTGAAGCTCATCAAGAGAATGCCAAGAGTGCGCAAAGCAGTAATCAAAGCAAAAGGTGGAAGAACCTAGAATATGACATATTTTCTGTTGTTTCACACTTTTTTGTTATGTATATAATTCCATGTGTTAATTCATAGTTTTGATGCCTTCAGTGTGAATCTACAATTTTCATAGTCATGAAAATAAAGAAAACTCTTTGAATGAGAAGGTGTGTCCAAACTTTTGGTCTGTACTGTATGTGTATATACATATAAATATATATGCACTGACATATAATACACTGTCCTTATACTGATACATGTGATAATATACTGTTATAGAGGGAGCGTGCCGAGTATATGATACCGCTGGCACCCTCCGCCTGTATTTGAATTCATAGGAAATTATAATCATTGGTGGCACAGTGGCCCCAGCCCCTCCTCCTCAGTACTGTGTTCTCATTGGGACTCCCTCCTTCTCCGCTGTGCAGGCTGAGGAGTGCCATGTTCTCTAACAGATAATAGTATCCGTAAATGGCAAATCCCGGTATCGTATTGATCCGAGTACAAAACTATCGATTGGTTATCAATAGGGTTGAGCGAACTTGTATTTTAAGTCCGGCGTCCTGGGTTCGGGTTATCGAAGAATCCCGTTATGGATTCCGCTACCATGGACCATAACGGAATTTGGAATCCATAAGTGGATTCTTCGATAACCCCCAACCCGAACTTTGGACGCCGAACTTAAAATACAAGTTTGCTCAACCCTACTTATCAATACTTCGATACCTGGTGCGACCCTACATATGATAACATATCTTCCATATACTGATAGAATATGTGATCATATACTGTCCAGATACTGACTCCCTTGATATACTGTTAGCAGTGCAGTGATATATTGGTGTTACGGTTGATGAGCCTTCCTCTGTATTCGGCCGTCCTGCACGGCTGTTTGTTAATCACAAGTTAGGACAATTGCTATATATATATATATATATATATATAAAGAAAAGCACGGCAGACGTAGAACAATAAACGGTGATTTATTCAACCCAGTGTCAGCAACGTTTCAACTGCTTGCTGCAGTCTTTTTCAAGTCTTTTTTATATATATAAAAATGTAGTACAGGTGTGTGATGAATTGTGTGCCTTGTGCTAACATATATGCGTCATCACTTCTAGAACCTGCCACCGGTCCTGTTAACCCATGATCACTGCCAACATGTCTGGCATAATGACTATGCTACAGCAATTTGCTAATGGCTTGCGGAGCAAAAATGAAGAGACTCGCACGAAGGCAGCCAAGGATCTGCAGCATTATGTCACCACTGAGCTGCGAGAAGTGAGTAACTGATGGGGAGGAACACCCGAGGGCCCCTCTGCTCTGTAGTCCCTCCCAAGATTCATACCTGGGATCTCTACATGCAAAACCAGTCACTTAACCACTAAGCTATAACATTACCACACAGAAAAGTATGTTTATAAGATTTCTACCTATGAGACTGGTGACCTGTGACATGTGCGCTTGGCAGCAGAAGGCATCTGTGTTGGTCCCATGTTCATATGTGCCCGCATTGCTGAGAAAAATGATGTTTTATTTTTGTGCAAATGAGCCTCTAGACGCAATTGGGGCGTTACCATTACACCTAGAGGCCCCGCTCTTTCTGCAACTCTTGCTCCCTCTCAGAGTACAGAAGAGAACTGCCAGTGAGCCTCTTACTTGTTCTGCACCTATGCCGGATACTGAAGCGCATGGTGCAATGTGAGACTTTAGGGCCAGGAGTGATAATGTTTTCACTGCTTGGCTTTGTCAATCAAAGTGCAGAGTGAGCAGAACCTCTAGGTGTAATGGCAACGCCCCCATTGCTCCTAGAGGCTCATTTGTATATACGAATATTTCTTTTTTCTCAGCAATGCGGGCAGATAGGAATATGGGACAAACACAGATGCCTTCAGCTGCCAAGTGCACATGTAACAGGTCAGACAGTGTCATAGGCACAAACCTGCTGACAGATGTCCTTTCATGTAATGCTATAATTCCTTAAAGGGGATTCCATGATTTTATTATATCGATAGCCTGTCCTCAGGACACCCTGCACCCTCACAGATCAGCCATCAATGGAACTACACAGCAAAATCTGTTGTGTAGTGGAGGGAGCAGCGCTGCAGTTACGAGCACCGTCCACAACATGATGGACAAACTGTTTAGTTCCCGCACTGATTGTGTGGTAAGGTACGGCGTATCAGACCCCCACCCATCTGATATTACTGATTCGTCTTGAGGATCGGCAATCAAAATCCTAAAAACATCTTTAAAGGGATTCTGTCACCAGGTTTTAGCCCATATAGATACGGATATGCATGGCTAGATCCAGGGCTGTGGAGTCGGAGTCGAGGAGTCGGAGTCGGAGGCAATTTTGGGTACCTGGAGTCGGAGTCGGCAAAAAATGGACCGACTCCGACTCCTACTAGATTTAAATTGGAATAAAAAAAAATTGGAATAAAAAAAAAAGCAAGTTTAAATGTCCCAATTCAGATAAAGTTATAATTAATTACTTCTCTACTGTCAGAATAAAGGCCAATGCATGCAGTGCGTCACGTTACTGCTAAACAAAGACGTTAAGTGACCGTGAAGAAGCTTTTCATATGCTTTACTATGCAGTTAAAGGGACACTGACAGGCTGATTTACCGGCTAAAGATATATCTGCTGGTATTCATCAGAGGATTAGGAATACAACTAGACGACTGTTACCCCCAGTTCAGGTTTACTTGTGTTTAAAAACGTTTTAATCAATATGCAAATTCTCTACCTTTGTGCCCAAGGGGCAGGCGCACATGTAGAGTACTGGCAGCACTAGACAGGTCTAGGTAGCGAGGAGGAAGAGAGAAAGCTGGCACAGCCTCAGCATAGCCAGACGAGGCTGCTGCCAGCACTCTACACGTGCACCTGCGCAGGAATTCAGCGTTCGGCTAGCCTGAAAAAAAAGGCCAGTGCAGTGAGTAATAACGAGGGAACAGCGCTGGGAAGCTGTACTCGGGCGCGGCTGGGCACAAAGCCGCAGGAGGCAGCTGCCCCATTGGGCACAAAGATAGTGAATTTGCATACAGATTAAAATGTTTTTAAACACAAGTACAGCTTAACTGGGGTAACATTAGTATAGTTTTATTCCTAATTCTCTGATGAATACCAGTATATATATATCTTTAGCTGGAAAATCAGCCTGTCAGTGTCCCTTTAAGGAGCGGCAATACTTACACTTTCCATTGTCTTGTGGTCTGCTGTTACAGGGAACCCATGGTTATCCTAGCCTCTCACTGATAACTGATTAAGGACTGGAGACACTTGTATAAGTGAAGGGAATGGATAGTCAATAGTTCAAGACTGAAGCTGTAAACCATTTGAAAAACTGCTATCATTCAGCTAAGGCTATAAAACATGTAAACTCAGATTGTTAGCTTAAATTTTAAACATGACTATGGGATTGAACTAGGAAAATCATGTTTTAAAATAAATGCCCCTTCCCCTGCCCCTTCCTGGATCCTCCCACTGCTCTATCTTCAGCAGAAGATCAGCACACAAAGGAGAAGGCAGCAGCTTCTGCTCAACTACCTCTCTGTGCTAGAGGAGATTAGAAGAACTTGGTGGAACAGCTTCGTATTTGCATATTAAATACAGAGGAGTCGGAGTCGGAAGTTTCAAAATCTGAGGAGTCGGAGTCGGACAATTTATCTACCGACTCCACAGCCCTGGCTAGATCGCCGCTAGCATGTCCGCACTATACCTGTGCCATAGCGCTGCACTTTTTTATTCAGTGTAAAAAATTATTTTATTGATATGTAAATCGGGGTGTTAATGTGCCGAAGGGGTGGTACAAACCTTTCTTGTGCCCAGCCATGCCCCCCTGTGAAGGAGCCCAGCACCGCCTTCGTTTTGCCAATCTCCTCCTTGCTCACAGTTATATCGCCGTAAATCTCGCGATGGCTGAGATCGCGCATGCGCAGTTCCGACATTGTGTTCCTTCCCTGTGCTGGCATCAGCCACAGGGAAGGAACTGGGCATGTGCGATCTCGGTCATCGCGAGATTTACGGCGATATAACTGTGAGCAAGGAGGAAATTGGTAAAACGGAGGCAGTACTGGGCTCCTTCACAGGGGGGCATGGCTGGGCACAAGAAAGGTTCGTACCACCCCTTGAGCACATTAACACCTTGATTTACATATCAATAAAAAATTTTTTTACACTGAATAAAAAAGCGCAGCGCTATGGCACAGGTGTAGTGCGAACATGCTAGCGGCGATCTAGCCATGCATGTCCGTATCTATATAGGCTAAAACCTGGTGACAGAATCCCTTCTAATGCCCTTAAGGGCCCTTTACACAGGCTGAGAATCTGCCAGATAATCGCTAATGAGCATTCATTGGATCACTCATTGCTCGTTTCTCGGGTAATTGGATAGTTTGTGTAGGCGCCTAAATCGTCGCTTGCCACTAGCAGATCGTGCTGTCTGAACACACGCTGCTGCTGGCAAACAGTGAGTCTGAGGATGATGGATGGCATTAGTGAGCGCTCCTCATACTGTGGAGGGGATCGCTACATGTAAATGCAGAGGTCTCCTTCACCGACGAGCGGGTGATTGCCGGAAAGGAGCGCTTTCTTCCCGACAGTTGCCTGCAAGATAGGCCCTTTTAAAGGACCTTTGCATCAATGTAAGTAAATTAGATAGTTGGGGGGATTTGGCTGCATCTTAATACATTTTGGATTGTCTGTCTGAAATGTCCTGCTTGATACTTTGGCTTCTTCTGCAACACGTGGCTCTCCTGCTGCTGTAAAACTGCAGCCCGTGGCTCTCTTGGCATGCTTGTAGCTGTAGTTTTACAACAGCCAGGGGACTGCGGGTTCCGGCCCAGATGTGCGCTGCTGTTTCTGTCTTCCATTGTGCCTTGTCTTACATTAACACCTCTGTGGTCACTTTCTAGGTGAGCCAGGAGGAAGCGACCCAGTTCTATGATGAGCTGAATCATTTCATCTTTGAGTTTGTTTCCAGCTCCGACGTGAGCGAGCGGAAAGGAGGGATTCTTGCTATAGGTACCAATATGTCTACTTTTCACTTCCATCCCTCATCCATTGCTTTCCTCCTTTCTTATTACATTAGTCAGAAAAACATGTTGTGTTTCCAAAGCGGCCACTGGCCGAATGTAACGAAAGCTTGAGTCTGGCTCCCAATATTTCCATAGCACCAATGTATCAGAGCCCGTTGTTAGCTGGAGTCAGTCCTTGTTTTCTTAAGGTTTCTTCCTGTTCCTCACAGTGAGCTTGATAGGAGTGGAGGGCGGAAATGCCACCCGAATCAGCAGATTTGCCAATTACCTGCGTAACCTGCTGCCCTCCAGTGACCCCGCAGTCATGGAGATGGCATCCAAGGCAATGGGGCGTCTTGCTATGGCGGGGGACACTTTCACTGCTGAGTATGTGGAGTTTGAGGTGAAACGTGCCTTGGAGTGGCTGGGCGCTGACCGCAATGAAGGCCGTAGACATGCAGGGGTGAGTTCACTTTTCGTTCCTTTCTGATGTTTGAAGGTGTCCTACCTCTTTAATGACATCTCGTGTCCCTCTCTGCAGGTTCTGGTGCTGCGGGAGCTGGCTGTCAGCGCGCCTACCTTCTTCTTCCAGCAGGTCCAACCTTTCTTTGACAACATCTTCTACGGTGTGTGGGACCCAAAACAGGCAATTAGGGAGGGAGCCGTGGCAGCTCTTAGAGCCTGCCTGATCCTGACCACACAGCGGGAACCCAAGGAGCTACAAAAACCTCTGTGGTACAGGGTAGGCATCTCATATTGCATTCATAATCTTCAGTTTGGAGTATAACACAATTCTTCATTTTAAAGTGGTCTGGTAGAGAAACTCAATACAAGGCACTTACTAATGTAATGTGATTGTCCATATTGCCTCCTTTGCTGGGGCTAAGCTCCATTCAGTGAACAGAGCCTAGCCTCGCCCACGCCACTTGGATACAAGTCGTGACGTCACTGGGCGGGGCGCTAGCAGAGGTAAACAGTAAGAAGGCTGCGGCGCTCCTGCAGTGCCGCTGCCTTCTCAAACAGCTGATCGGGGGTCCCGGGTGTCAGACCCCGGCCGATCAGATGCTGAGGATCTATCCTGAGGATAGATCATCAGTTGTAACAAACTGCAGAACCCCTTTAAATAAGGGGTAAGTCTAATAGTTATTGATTCGGGAATATTCTCATATTAGTAACTACATATATGAAAACTGAAATTAGGGTCTAAATGTGACAGTTATCCTTTAAGAACGTTTTGAGTCCTTAGATCATAAGCAGGATATTCTTGAATCATTGTGTTTAATTACTTTTAATTTCCCTCTTTTGTACAGCAAACTTATGAAGAAGCAGAGAAAGGATTTGATGAGACGTTATCCAAGGAGAAAGGAATGAACAGAGATGATCGGCTTCATGGGGCCCTATTGATTATTAATGAGTTAGTGAGAATCAGCAGCATGGAAGGAGAGGTATTGCGGAAACATAGCACTGCCTGGACCACGGCTTCCCATGTGCCCTTTACATAGGCCTAACTTCCCATGTATGTCTGGGGCTGTTTCTCTGGTGTGGTACACAAACATAGGTAGGAAACTGATCCCATTGTTTTCTTTGGGATAGTTTCTTGCACATTGCACATCACTATGGCATCTTATGTTTTAGTGTATGCAAATGAGCCTGTAGGAGCATTGGGGGTGTTGCTATTACACCTATAGGCTCTGCTCAGCACCTTGCTTTTCAATTGCAGCTGAAAACCTTGTCACGCCTGACCCTGTCAATCAAAGTGGAGAGGGAGTGGCAGTCGCAGAGAGAGCAGAACCTCTAGGAGTAACGCCCCCCACTGCTTATTTGTATATATTAAAACATCATTTTTTCTCAGCAATGTGGGCACATATGAACATGGGACCAACATAGATGCCTTTAGCTGCCAAGAGCACATGTAACGGGTCAGCTAGTGTCATAGGTACAAATCTGCTGACAGACGCCCCTTAAGGTCAAATGTCTTCCAGTGCTGGGCAGAAACATATAGCATGTCATCAGTTGTGTCCAGCCCCAGCATAAAACAGCTGGCTGGACACAACTGATGTATATACATATTACCCCTTAAAGGGGTTGTACCAGAAAATCAACTCATCCACTATCCACAGGAATTTCTAATCATTTTCCTAAGTGAACTTTTCTTTTAACACTTAGATTGCTAAGACAATCAGGGATCTATCACCACCTCATGCTCATTCTGTAGTTTGGGGGTGGGGGGAGATGCCCATTGGATCACATTGGAGCCTGCAAGCTTCGTCCAACCCTTTAGATCAGGCATCCTCAAACTGCGGCCCTACAGCTGTTGCAAAACTACAACACCCAGCATGCCCGAACAGCCTACAGGTATCAGCCTATAGCAGGGCATTGTGGGAGTTGTAGTTTTACAACAGCTGGAGTGCTGCAGTTTGAAGATGCCTGCTTTAGATGCTGCAGTCAGCATTGACCACAGCATCTAAGGCAGGAATCGGCAATCTCCGGCACACCAGCTGCTCAGAAACAGCTTCAAGATATACATTGAAAACATGCCTCCGTTCTTCAGAATTATTTTTCTTTGACTTGCAGCGGCTGAGAGAAGAGATGGAGGAAATTACACAGCAACAGCTTGTGCATGACAAACACTGCAAGGACCTAATGACCTTTGGATTAAAGCCTCGCCATATCACCCCATTTGCCAGCTTCCAGTCAGTGCAATCCCAGCCTACAAATGCTCTGCTGAGCCTCTTGGGATACACGGGTCAGCAGGGGATTTTGGGATATGGAGCTGCCCCAATGCCAGAGAAGTCTACCTTAGTTGAAAGTCGTGCATGTCGGGAGCTAATAGAAGAAAAGTTTGACCAGGTATGAGTTTTTTTTAAATCTTCACTTTCCTTTATTCCTTCAGTGTGGTGTATGCTGCTTATGCATTTCCTTTTTTTCTCATAGATTTGTCGTTGGGTCCTGAAATGCAGAAGTAGCAAGAACCCTTTGATCCAGATGACAATTTTGCATGTTCTCCCTCGTCTGGCAGCGTTCAGACCTTCAGCATTCACAGGTAATGTTTACTGGAAATGTTCTTCCTACCGTAGACAAGTGAGACTGTGTGAAAAAGGCGGATGTGGTTACTCGCAGTGCTTCTGTTTTATTCTTTTTAACTTCCTATTAACACCTTAAGGACCCAGGACGAGAATGCTCGTCCTAAATGGCCGGTAGTTTGCGCCCCAGGACGAGCATTCTCGTTCTGCAGTCCTTCCTCCCCCCCATGTTCGGTGCCGCAATCAGCAGCAGGAATTCGGCTGTTACTAGATTAACTTCTCATATGCCGCGGCATATGGGAAGTTTGCGCTCTCTCCCCTTAGTCATCGGGTCCCCGTGCTGCGGTGGCGGGGACCCGATGGTTGCCATGACAGCCCCAAGCTATTCAAAGACCTTGGGGCCCGGCATGTATGGAGGCCTATGAGGCCCAGCCCCCCCAGTATTGTGCTGCATTGAAACAGGGATTAGACCCTGTAATGTTGAAGTTCCATAGTGGGACAAAAATAAAAAATAATAAAAATGAAAAAAAGTGTTTTTAAATTAAAATTTCAATAAAAAAAAGCCACTTTCCCATAAAAAGAGACATATAGAATTAAACAGACATATTGATTATCACCACGTGCATAACAACCTGCTCTATAAAAAATATCACATGATCTGGTCGACACCGTAAAAAAAAAAAAAAAACTGTGTTTAAAAAAAGCACCTTTCATCACAAAAAGTGTAATAACGAGTGATCAAAAAGTCATATGTACCCAAAAATAATACCAATCAAATCGTCATATCATCCCGCAAAAAAGAGACCCTAACTAGGACAATTGCCCAAAAAATAAAAAAAGATATGGCTTTCAGAAAATAAGGACACTAAAACAACATTTTTTTGTTTCCAATATACTTTTATTGTTTAAAACCAAAATATATTTTAAAAAACAGACATATTAGGTATCGCCACGTCCGTAACAACCTGTTCTATAATAATATCACATGAGCTAACCCGTCTGGTGAACACCGTAAAAAAATAAAATCAAAACCGTGCCAAATTTTTTGTCACCTTACATCACAAAAAGTGTAATACCAAATGATCAAAAAGTTGTATGTACCCCAAAATAGTACCAATCAAACAGTCTTCTCACCCCGCAAAAACCCCTACCTAAGGGTACTTTCACACTTGCGGCATGGCTATCCGGCAGGCTGTTCCGGCAGGTGAACAGCCCGCCGGATCCACCATGCCGCAAGTACCCATGTGCTGCCGCTCCGTCCCCATTGACTATAATGCAGTACTTTTAGTCCGACTATCTCCGGCCATGCACTGCCATGCTGCGCAGTAGCTCTGCCCCAATTATAGTCAATGGGCATGGAGCGGCAGCACACGGGTACTTGCGGCATGGCGGATCCGGCGGGCTGTTCACCTGCCGGATAGCTATGCCGCAAGTGGGAAAGTACCCTAAGACAATCGCTCAAAAAATTTAAAATTACTATGGCTCTCTGACTATGGAGACACTAAAACATGATTTTTTTGGTTTGTTTCAAAAATATTATTGTGTAACACTTAAATAAATAAAAAATAGTGTACATATTATGTTTCTCGGGAATGGCATTGGGGGACACAGCACCATGGGTATACGCCCAGCTGCCACTAGGAGGCTGACACTAGAAAGAAAGAGTGTTGGCTCCGCCCCACTGGGCTATACCCACTGCCCTAGCAGTAGCTCACCAGTTTTTTTCTAGTGTCCGTAGGAGGCAGATGCATGGCCTGCTTCTTTTTTTTTTTTTTAGGCAGGCCCATCTTTTTTATTTTTATTTTCTCTCCCTTCTAGGGCAGGATGGGGCTCCATCGTAGTCTCCACTTTAGTTGCCCCTCCTGTGGGCGCTTACCTTCTCTAGGACCTGGCAGTCACCCAGTCCCCAGTCTGCAGCCGCAGCGGATTCCGGCATTTCCAGGCTTCCTGTTGTGTCTGCCGAGGGGATGCTCTGACCGTGCCTGAAGACGCCGGAAGGTAAGTAGGAACTCCGGAGGAAAGTGGCTGCTGGAATCCCCTAGAGACGAGCATGGCGGGTCCTGCTTCTTGTTCGGCCGAACTTGGGGGGGGAGTTGTGCAGACGGGTTCTCCTCTAAGCCCTGGTCTGGGGGGGGTTCCCCTTTACCCCTGGCCATATTTGTAGGGGAACCCCCGTTGTTATTGCAGCCTTGCCTGCCCGTTCCTCTTGGCTGCTGCAGGGTACTCTCCCAACACATTAAAAAAACGCCCGGTTTCTCCGGCGGGGGCCCCTGGTTTTCTCTTGGTCTGGGGTGATGAGGGAGCTCTCTGGACCCTCATAATAATTTAGTCCCCGCCCCTTTTTCTTCCCGGGCTTTCCTGGCCAATGGTGGCTGGTCTTGTGGGAGGGGTCTCGGATCCTGGCCTCTCCTCATCCAGCGCGGGCTCTTCTTTCCACGCCCTGGGCGGTACTTCCTGGCTCCTCTCCCTGGTCGCCATCTTTCTGCTCCTGCTTCTGGTCGGGACACAGCACCTGGGCTCCCCTCGGTACTGCCTCACTAGTTGACGCTTTTTTGCAGGTATTTTCTTGCCTTCTTTGTCCATCATGTCCTCTGCTAGACAGGACCCTGCTCCCAATCCCTCCGCCGGCAATTTTACTTACTTTGCTTGCACTGGGTGCAACCAAAAGATGCCATGCGGCCAGCCTGACCCCATCTGTGCTCAGTGCCTTGCTCCCCGGTCCGCCCCCGCTGCGTCCTCCGCACCTGCGGTGCCGGCTCCCCCGGAATGGGCCGCTTCCCTTACCCAGGCTATAGGTACCTTAGCTAGCCTTTCCCAATCCATGGCTCAGTCACTGGACCGCCTGCCGGCTCAGATCGCGGCCGCCTCGGCTTCCCACCGGGATTTGCCCTCGGAACGGCCTCGCTCCCATTCGGATTCCCGGTCACGCAAGCGGCCTAGGGTGTTTTCCGCTGGCTCCCGCTCCTCCTTAGCTCGCTCTGTGGATGGGTCTGAACCTGGCGAAGTTTCCTCCTCCGCCGCCTCTGCCGCTCCTGGGGACACCTCTGACTCTGATTCCGGATCTGAGCAGAGCGCATCTATTTCGGCGGCAGTGCAGGATCTTATCAAGGCTGTTCGGGAGACTCTCCACATCCAGGAGGATCCTGCTTCCTCTTCCAAGGAATCCGTTTCCTTTAAGCGGTCCAAGCGTCACCCTTTGGTGTTTCCTAACCATGCGGACCTGGACGCCCTCCTGGCCAAGGAGTGGCGTGATCCTGACAGGCGTCTTTAGTTTACTAAGTCCGCTGAGGCTCTCTACCCCTTCCTGGAGGACTCTATTTCCTTGTGGACGGTTCCCCCACAGGTCGACCCTCAGGTGGCGCGCCTGGCTAAGGCGACCACTCTGCCGCTAGCGGATGCGGCCTCCCTGTCGGATCCTTCTGATAAGATCGATTCCTTGGCAAAGTCAGTTTTTATTGCGGCCGGTTCCGCGGTTCGGCCAGCTTTTGCCGCTTCCTGGGTTGCCAAGGCTTGTGCTGCCTGGGCTAAGCAGCTTGTGCGGTCCCTTCCCCAGGACTCCGATCAGGGCGAGCTGGCTACCCTGGCCTCCAGGCCTCCAGATATCTCTGTGACGCCTCCATGGAGTCGGCGCGCCGCTCCAGCAGGGCTGCTGCGAATTCGGTCGCTATCCGCCGTGCCATTTGGCTTAGGTCCTGGTCGGCGGACGCAGCTTCTAAGCGAGCCCTTATTTCTCTTCCCTTTCTCGGTGGTAAGCTTTTTGGGAAGCGCTTGGAAGAGCTAATTTCCGAAGCCACGGGGGGCAAGAGCGCCCTTCTTCCCCAGAACCGGGCCCGAGGTCGCCGCCCTCCCGTTTCTACTTCCAAGTCTCGCCGTTTTCGCTCCTTTCGGGACTTCTCCTCCCGTTCTGATAAGAGACCCGCCAGACCCCCCTCTAGGCCCAAGTCCTCCTGGAACTCCCGGCCCAAGTCTGGAAAGCCTCAGTCTGCTAAGACTCCCTCGGCCTGACTATCCTCCCTTCCGTGTCGGGGGTCGCCTGCTCGCTTTTCGGGACGTTTGGCAGGCTCACGTGGACGACGCCTGGGTGCTAGAGATCGTCTCTTCGGGCTACCGAATAGAGTTTTCCACTCTACCCTCAGGCCGTTTTTTTTCTGTCGTCCCCTTCTCAGTCCCCCGACAGAGCGGCCGCTTTTTCTCAGGCCGTTCATTCTCTTCTTTCCCTCGGAGCCATTGTCCCAGTTCCTCCTTCGGAGCGTTTCCAGGGGTATTACTCCCATCTCTTCACCGTCCCCAAGAAGGACGGGTCCCTTCGACCCATCCTGGACCTCAAGGCCTTAAACCTCTTTGTGCGGGTTCGCCGCTTCCGCATGGAGTCTCTTCGCTCGGTCATCGCGGCCCTGGAGAAGGACGAGTTCCTGTCCTCCGGGGACATCCAGGACGCGTACCTGCATATCCCCATGCACCTGCTCACCAGAGGTTTCTTCGCTTGCGGTGGGTTCCGAGCATTTCCAGTTCGCGGCCCTGCCCTTCGGGTTGGCCTCTGCCCCCAGGGTCTTCACCAAGGTCCTCGCTCCACTCATCGCCCTCTTGCGCTCGAGGGGAGTTGCGGTGATCCCCTACCTGGACGACCTCTTGGTGAAGGCCCCTTCTTGTTCGGACAACCTGTCCAGCCTCAATCTCACGATCTCGGTCCTGGAGCAATTTGGGTGGATCGTGAATTTCTCCAAGTCTTCCCTGGTGCCTCGTCAGCGGATGCCCTTCCTAGGCATGCTCTTCGACACCAGTCTGGGACGGGTCTTCCTTCCTCAGGACAAGGTGGCGTCTCTCCGTGCGGGGGTTTCCCGTCTCTGTCGCCCTTCCCCGCTGACGATCAGGTCCTGCATGCAGGTACTGGGGCGCATGGTGTCCTCCTTCGAGCCGGTCCCTTACGCGCAGTTGCACACCCGGCTTCTTCAGCGGTTCCTCCTCTCCCGCTGGGACAAGTCTCCGTCGGGTCTCGATCGCCCGGTCCGGGTTTCCCTCGCGCTTCGTCGGGACCTTCATTGGTGGAAGCTCCCGCTTTCTCTGTCGCGCGGCAGGTCCTTTCTCCCCCTCAGCTGGCAGATTGTCACGACGGACGCCAGCCTGTCGGGTTGGGGGGCAGTGTTCGGGTCCCTCTCTGCTCAGGGTCTCTGGTCCCCAGAGGAGTCGTCGCTGTCAATCAACATCCTGGAGCTCAGGGCCATCTTTCTTGCCCTCTCCAGGTGGTCGTCTCTCCTGGCGGGTCGTCCAGTCCGAGTTCAATCGGACAACTCGACGGCGGTCGCCTACCTGAACCATCAGGGGGGCACCAGGAGCGGGGCGGTCCTAGGGGAGGCTCTGCGGATCCTTCGTTGGGCAGAAGCTCACGTGCCCGCCCTGTCCGCGGTCTACATCCCCGGGGTCGACAATTGGGCGGCGGACTTTCTAAGTCGCCACCGCCTCGACCCGGGCGAATGGGCCCTCCACCCGGAAGTGTTCCACCAGCTGTGCCTCCGGTGGGGCACTCCAGACGTGTTCGCGTCCCGTCTGAATCACAAGCTCCCCCAGTACGTAGCCAGGTCCCGGGACCCTCTCGCTCTGGCGGCGGACGCCTTAGTCCTGCCTTGGTCTCAGTTCCGCCTGGTGTACCTGTTTCCTCCGTTTCCCCTCCTGCATCGGGTTCTCAAGCGGCTCAAGGAGGCGCGGGTTTCGGCGATTCTGGCGGCTCCAGATTGGCCCCGCAGGGCATGGTACGCAGATCTCGTGTTCCTGCTCGCCGACGCCCCTTGGCCGCTTCCGCTACGCCCCGACCTCCTTTCTCAAGGTCCGCTATCCCACCCGAATTTACCTCGGCTGCGTTTGATGGCGTGGCTGTTGAGGCCGCGGTCTTGAGGTATCGGGGCCTTTCTGAGTCTGTGATTCAGACTATGCTTCACGCCCGTAAGCCTCAGTCTGCCAGAATCTATCATCGTACCTGGCGGGCTTTTCTCTCTTGGTGTGAAGCCGGTAATTTTCATCCCCTCTGTTTCTCGGTGCCGAGGATCCTGTCCTTCCTTCAGGCGGGCTTCGAGAAGGGGCTCCGTTTGGCTTCTCTTAAGGGCCAGATTTCGGCCCTGTCGGTCCTTTTTCAGAGGCCTATCGCTTCCCGTTCTCAGGTCTGGACTTTTCTCCAGGGGGTTGCCCATCGCGTCCCCCCCCTTCTGTCCCCCATTGGAGCCTTGGGATCTGAACTTGGTCCTCGTCGCTCTTCAGTCCTCGCCCTTTGAACCTCTTCGGGAGGTTTCCCTCTCTTTTTTTGTCCTTCAAGGTCGCCTTTCTCGTGGCGATAACTTCCATTCGCAGGGTCTCGGAGCTGGCCGCTCTTTCCTGCAGGTCCCCGTATCTGGTTTTTCATCAGGACAAAGTTGTCCTTCGGCCGGTGCCGTCCTTCCTTCCCAAGGTTGTCTCTTCTTTTCATCTCAATGAGGAGATCGTTCTTCCCTCTTTTTGCCCGAACCCTTCGCATCCGAGAGAGCATGCTCTTCACTGTCTCGATTTGGTAAGGGCGCTTCGGGTGTACCTTCGGGTCACGGAGCCCTTCCGGCGGTCGGACTCCCTTTTTTCATTTCGGACGGACCTCGTAAGGGCCTGTAGGCTTCCAAGGCGACTATCTCCCGTTGGATTCGGTCGGCTGTTCGAGAGGCCTATGTCGCCAAGGGTAAGACTCCTCCTTTCCGGTTGACCGCCCACTCCACTCGTGCGGTGGGGGCTTCTTGGGCGATTCGGCATCAGGCATCGGCGGCCCAGGTCTGCAAGGCCGCCACCCGGGCCTCTGTTCACACTTTCTCTAAGTTTTACCATATTCACTCTTTGGCTTCTGCCGATGCCAGTCTGGGGCGCAGGGTACTGCAGACTGCCGTGCGTTAGCTGCTGCGCATGGTGCCTCCCTCCCTCTTGGACTGCTTTTGGACGTCCCATGGTGCTGTGTCCCCCAATGCCATTCCCGAGAAAAATTGATTTTTTGTACTCACCGTAAAATCCTTTTCTCGTGGGATGCATTGGGGGACACAGATCCCACCCTCTGTTATTGGGTCTCTTCGGCCGTTGCCGTTGGCCCTCGTCCTGTTGTTCTGGTTTAGGACATGTTGGTTTTAGTTCAGTTTTTGTGTTGGTTTCCTTTTTCTCCTACTGCTCTTTTACAAACTGGTGAGCTACTGCTAGGGCAGTGGGTATAGCCCAGTGGGGCGGAGCCAACACTTTCTTTCTAGTGTCAGCCTCCTAGTGGCAGCTGGGCATATACCCATGGTGCTGTGTCCCATGGTGCTGTCTCCCCCAATGCATCCCACGAGAAAAGGATTTTACGGTGAGTACAAAAAATCCATTTATTGCCACTTCCGTAACTACCTGCTCTATAAAAATATCACATGAACTAACCCCTCAGATGAACACCGTAAAAAATAAATAAAAAAAAGTGTAAAAAAAACAATCTTTTGTAATAGCAAGCAACAAAAAGTTATAAGCGCCCCAAAATCATACCAATCAAACCGTCAACTCATCCCACAAAAAATGAGACCCTACCTAAGACAATCGCCCAAAAAATAAAAAAAAACTATGGCTCTCAGAATATGGAGACACTAAAACATCATTTTTTTGTTTAAAAAATGCTGTTATTGTGTAAAACTTAAATAAAAAAAAGTATACATATTAAGTATCATCACGTCCGTAAGAACCTGCTGTTTAAAACAACAGTTTACGGGTAATAAATATGGAGTTTTGTTTGGCTGTTAACCCTTGCTTTGTTACTGGAAAAAAATTATTAAATTGGGAAAAATTCAGAAATTTCATCTACATTTTCCTTTAATTCTTGTGGAACACCTAAAGGGTTAAGAAAGTTTGTAAAATCAGTTTTGAATACCTTGAGGGGTGTAGTTTTTAAAATGGGGCTATTTATGGATGGTTTCTACTAGGCCTGCACAATATATCGCGAAAGCAATCGCAATTAATCGCCATATCGCAATCGCAATTTGCTGACCCAAAAATGCTGCAATTATATTACAGTACATTTTGCTTTATAAGACACACTATTCCCCCCCCCCCCCCCAAAAGTGGGGGGGAATAGCAGTGCGTCTTATAAAGCGATGGTTGACTTTCCTCGTGACACTGTATCTCCGGCCGCTATGCTGCACAGCGCGGCCAGCGATACAACAGTTACAGTGCGGGGAGGGAGGAGGGGCTGGTGGAAAGTCGCTATTTTAATGAACACATGTTCTTCTATCTATTTTATTTATCTGTTCTGTGCAGTGATATTAGGAAAATGGCAAGTTCTGTATTTTGTACTTTTGCAGTAATGCAAATATGTATTTTATTTTGAAAAACACTGCGCATTTCAGTTCTTTAATTCAGCATAACTACATTTCACATTATCAGTCATCTGTGTGTGCTTTTACCTCGAAAATCCAAGCAGATAGACCTCTAGCACAATTCCCTTAAAATATCGCATCGCATATCGTTATCGCAATTTTTAGGGCCCTAATCGCAATCGCACAAAATTCCCATATCGTGCAGCCCTAGTTTCCACTATGTAAGCTACACAAAGTGACTTCAGACCTGAACTGGTCCTTAAAAAGTGGGTTTTGGAAATTTTCTGAAAAATTTCAAGATTTGCTTCTAAACTTCTAAGCCTTCTGACATCCCAAAAATAGAAAATGTTATTTACAAAATGAATCAAACATGAAGTAGACATATGGAAAATGTAAAGTAATAACTATTTTAGGTGGTATCACAATCTGTTTTAAAAGCAGAGAAATTGACATTTAGAAAATTGACAATTTTTTATTTATTTTTTTATAAATAAAAAAGAAATATTTTGACTCAAATTTACCACTGTCATGAAGTATAATATGTGACAAGAAAACAGTCTCAGAATGGCCTGGATAAGTAAAAGCATTTTAAAGTTATCACCACATAAAGTGACACGTGTCAGATTTGCAAAAAATAGCCTGGTCCTTAAGGTGAAAAATGGCAGGGTCCTTAAGGGGTTAAAGGACTCTAAACCTGGAAAAACAACAAAAATCAAGCATAGCCTGCTAAGGAAAGCTTGTCTTTACTTCTTTCTGCTTGGACATCTGTGAACTGCTACAGAAGCAGTTTTAGGAGATGACATGCAGACAAGTGCCTTCCTTCCTCCCAGCCCCTCCATTTTCGGGGGAAAGGAGCTGGACTTAACTCCTATAGCACGGGTTTTTTTTTTTTTTTTGGGGGGGGGGGAGGCGTCTTGATGCACTTGCTAGCCAATCCAGCTAGGTATTCTGTAATGCTTAATAATTCATAAACAGGCTGATGTGGCATTCTGCAGTCTGGGAAAGCTGGGTTAGTCTCTCTGAGCCAGTGATGAGGGCATATTGATGATATAAAATGCAATGCTGCCCAGATACTGTGTGCATCTGTGATATGGAACCAGGGCAGCATAATCTGTTCTGACCTGTGTTGTGTACAGTGTTGTCACCCAACCTTTTTAAGATTCGGAACAGTAAGACTAGCTACATGAAGTCTTGGAAAGATGGGTAACACCCTCTGCAGAGATGTCATGGAGGCCATACTTAAAGCGCTTACTGTCTCTGGAACTCCCATAGAAATGAATGAAGTGGCCACGTGCATGTGCGACCGACCACTTGGGTCATTTTAGGGGAGCTGCAAGGGCCCGTAGTAGGGTTGGGCAATATACCGGTTATGATGATATGCCGCGGTATTAGAAAACAGCGATATTGCGATATGGCTGTTTCCTAATAACCGCGGTATTCTGTGACGTCATGCGCCCTGTATATTCCCCAGTCTGCGGCGCCGTCCACCCGCACAAAGAGAGCCGCCCCTAGATTTAACTAGCAGCGTGGCTCAGGATTAGGAACATTACACTTGATCCCTGGCTCCGCCTCCTCCTACCGGCTCCCTGGCTCCGCCTCCTCCTACCGGCATATTTACTGACAATCTCCGGGGGAGCCCGGGAGGGTTAAACGTTTCCTGCGGCTGCCTCACTCCCATGTTCAAAGTCTCCGCCCCCTAGACAGAATCACCACACGATGAAGGCAGCCGAGGGAAAAGTCCAGACGCCACCACCCTCCGTGACTCACTGAGCCCTGTCCAGGCCTACGAGGGCTGGAGTGTTCAACAACTCCAAGGAGCAGCCACAGGTGTGTGATGATGAGACTGAGACCCCTAAACTAACAAACTGTAATAAATAAAGGTGGATAGTGAAGTGTCTCCTGTGGCCCTGGGGCTGCCTGGCCTTCCCTTCCTGCCTGTAGCATAACCAGTAGTAGGCAAGGCATTAGGGAATAAACAATCATGAGTCCCCCTCCCCAAACATAAGCAAGAAGACATTACTGTATGGTGGCCACATTATACTGAGGAGGAAGGAACTTAGAGGCACAGTATAATATCTCCTTGTGGCCCCATAATATCTCCTTGTGTGGCGGCTGCTGCTCCCATACAGTATAACGTCTCCTTGTGGCTGCCCCCATACAGTATAATGTCTCCTTGTAGCTGCCCCCATACAGTATAACGGTACCTTGCGGCTGCCCCATACAGTATAACGTCCCCTTGTAGCTGCCCCATACAGTATAACGTCTCCTTGTAGATGCCCCATACAGTATAACGTCACCTTGTAGCTGCCCCATACAGTATAACGTCACCTTGTAGCTGCCCCATACAGTATAACGTCACCTTGTAGCTGCCCCATACAGTATAACGTCACCTTGTAGCTGCCCCATACAGTATAACGTCACCTTGTAGCTGCCCCATACAGTATAACGTCTCCTTGCGGCTGCCCCATACAGTATAACGTCACCTTGTAGCTGCCCCATACAGTATAACGTCACCTTGTAGCTGCCCCCATACAGTATAACGTCTCTTTGTAGCTGCCCCCATACAGTATAACGTCTCTAGTGGCTGCCCCCATACAGTATAACGTCTCCTTGTGGCTGCCCCCATACAGTATAACGTCACCTTGTGGCTGCCCCATACAGTATAACGTCTCCTTGTAGCTGCCCCCATACAGTATAACGTCTCTAGTGGCTGCCCCCATACAGTATAACGTCTCCTTGTGGCTGCCCCCATACAGTATAACGTCACCTTGTGGCTGCCCCATACAGTATAACGTCTCCTTGTAGCTGCCCCCATACAGTATAACGTCTCTAGTGGCTGCCCCCATACAGTATAACGTCTCCTTGTGGCTGCCCCATACAGTATAACGTCACCTTGTAGCTGCCCCATACAGTATAACGTCACCTTGTAGCTGCCCCATACAGTATAACGTCACCTTGTAGCTGCCCCATACAGTATAACGTCTCCAAGTGTTTTTTTCTTCTAAATAGGCATTTATCGTGATATATATCGTTATCGCGATAAATTTCTTAATATCGTTATCGTGGCAATATTTTTGATATCGCCCAACCCTAGCCCGTAGTAGGACCCCCACCGATCTTAAAGTTATCCTCTATCCTGTCGATAGGGGATAACCTGTACCAACTGGAATACCCCTTTAATCACTAGTAGATTCCTTCCAACAAAATGGCCACCCTCACTGTGTAGAAAAAAAATGTCTAGACGAATCCCAACTTTCTGGCTCACATGCACTAGCATCAGAGGGAAATAGGCAGAAGACATGGCGGCAGCCTGAGAGAACAATGCACTGCTTTTCTATTGCATTTTGCATGGTCTGCAATTGTGAGATCTAACGAAACAAGAGAAAATAACAGAGCGAATAAGGAGATTATGTTAAGTTTTGTTGGTTGTGTTTTTTTAGCATTCTGGGTTTAGTGGCACTTTTAAATACTAAGATGTTTGCTTTCCTTTTCATAGCAGATCAGTACCTCCCAGAAACCATGAGCCATCTACTGAGCTGTGTGCGCAAAGAAAAGGAGCGCACCGTGGCCTTCCAAGCTCTTGGACTCATCTCTGTAGCCGTAAGGTCAGAGATTCGTGCTTACCTGCCCAAAATCCTGGAACATGTCAAAGCTGCTCTGCCTCCCAAGGATTTCGCTCACAAGTGAGTTTATTAATTGTGTTATTTTTCAAATGTGTATAATTTCAAATTTGCCTCCCAATTTATTGAAAACCTACTAAAGTGGCAGGTTAATTGCAGAATAATTGTTTTTTAAACCGACTGTCGCCACAAAATCAAGTGTAATCTGCAGGTTGTAGAGCCGGAGAAGCTGAACAGATTGTTATATAGCTTTGTGGGAAAAGAGTCAGTGAAACCTGTCATTTATACATCAATAGCTCAGCTATCGGTACAGGAGGGTTCTCAGTGACTGACGGCTATCTCTGTATATACACTATGCGGTACTGATTGCTTTTTACACCTCCTGTGAACAGATATAAATGTATAAAATACACGTTTTTCCCACAAAACTATATATCAGTCCACTCAGCTTCTCCTGCTCTATTGCATGGTGCTTTCAGGTTGTATTGTATTTCATGGTGACAGGTACTCTTTGAGGGAATTTTTCACCAGGAAATTTACTGTTAAACCAGGCACGATGCCTTGTAGGGCTAGCTCATATGCAGATGAGTAGTTAGATGCACTGAGGGTGAGCCCAAGCCACTTTGTGCACCCTTGCTCCTCTAGCTTCTTTGCCTGCCCCTCTTTCTCCTTTTTGATTCACCGGGCCATGTACCTGCATAGTCATTTTGCCTGGCCCTGTCAATCAAGAAGGGGGTGTCCGACTTCCAGATCGCTCACCAATCATCTGGTTGAAGATGCCGCTGTGCTCGTGTGAGTGCTGCACCCTCTTTAAAATCTACCTGTACGCTGTCTCCCTTGTAGCCCACGGTGCAGTGTAATTACACCATTCTCTCCCATTCTAGTCAGACATGAAAGTAAACATTGAAGAGGATGCAGCACGAGCCCCGTGGCCTGTGCAACCTGCTGATGGGTGGGGATGCCAGCAGTCGAACCCCGTGGATCTAATATTGATGACCTATCCTGAGCGAAGATCATCAATATCCTGACACTGCATAACTCATTTGCATATGGATTAAAAGTGCTTTTTCCCAGAATGAAGCAATGGATTGCTAAGGTATCATTACATTCAGCTGAGCTATCCCTACAAGACATTGGTCCTGGTGTAACTGAATTTCATGGTGACAGACTCCCTTTAATACTTTGCATAGGAGATTTTGCTATTAAATAGCAGTGCATACCAGCTGCGCTTGAGCTGCGGGCTGCCCATATCTGTGTACTAGGCGATAGTGCCTTGGTCTGTCTCCTAGGCTCCTGTGCCCAGTAGGGGAGCCAGCGCTGTCTCCTAGTGCATAGATATAAAAACCCAGCAGCCAGTCCGCACTACTATTTAGAACCAGAATCCGCTGTGCAGATTAGAAATGATTATGGTGCATGTTCCTGAAATTTCAACGTTTCTGTATAACTGTATTTGAAGCTTACCTACTGTTGCCTCCTTAGGCAGCTGTAGATTAGATGTGAGACGCCGGTCTTAATAAAGCCCTGCACTGGCGGTGGATCTCCAGCAGTTATCTAGAGGCGTCCGCCTTGTAGAAATTGGTAAATGAGACAGGCCTTCCTCGCCCACGCCACACCCACTTTTTTAGACCTGGCGTGAGGGTGAAAAAAGGTGCTGATTGTGGAGCAAAGGACCTTTGCACCACAATCTGGACCAGAAATACGCGCATATTTTAAGTATACGCAAGTGGACAAAATTGTTGGTACCCTTGTTGTGACCCTTACTTCAGTAAGTGGCATTGATCACATAGAGAAAGTTAATGCAAGGCACTTACTAATGTATAGTTATTATCCATATCGCTTCCTTTGCTGGCTGGATTCATTTTTCCATCACATTATACACTGCTCGTTTCCATGGTTACAGACCACCCTGTAATCCATCAGCGGTGGTTCTGCTTGCACACTATAGGAAAAAAACACAAGCCTATATGTGCTCCCACGGTCCCGGCCACCAGAGAGGCTGACGCTTTTTCCTATAGTGTGGAAGCATGACCACCGCTGATGGATTGCAGGGTGGTCTGTAACCATGGAAACGAGCAGTGCATAATGTGATGGAAAATTAATCCAGCCAGCAAAGGAGGCAATATGGACAATCACGATACATTAGTAAGTGGCTTGTATTAACTTACTCTACATGATGAATGTCACTTACTGAAGTGACACAACCCCTTTAAGGAAAGGAAAACCCACAATGTTCACTGAAATAACTTGAAACTGACAAAAGTAATAAATAAGAAATTTGCTAAAAATCAACTAATAAAAATCAGACCTTGCTTTTGAATTGTGGATATGTTAAACTAAGGTGTGTCCTGTAATTAGCATCACAGGTATCTTCAATTTTTAATGTCAGTCTGCCTATTTAAAGAGTGCAAAGTAGTCACTGTGCTGTTTGGTATCATGGTGGGTACCACACTGAGCGTGGACCAAAGAAAGAAACAAAGAAAATCATAGACAAACATGTTACAGGTAAAGTCTATCAGACCATCTCCAAACAGCTTGATGTTCCTGTTACTACAGTTGCACATATTGTTCAGACGCTTACGGTCTACAGGACTATAGCCAACCTCCCTGGACGTGGTCGCATGAGGAAAATTGATGACAAATTGAAGAGATGGATAATAAGAATGAAAAGCAAAGAGCCCAGTACAACTTCCAAAGAGATTAGTGATGGACTCCAAGGTCAAGGTACATCACTGTCAGATTGCACCATCCATCGTTGTCATAGCCATAGTGGACTTAATGGAAGATGACTGAGGGGGAAACCACTGCTGAAAGCAAATCGTAGAAAAGCAAGACTGGAATCTGCCAAAGTCTATATTGACAAGCCACAAAGCTTCTGGTAGAATGTTCCTTGGACAGATGACACAAAACTAGAGCTTTTGGCATCGGCTCTATTTTTGCAGAGGCAAAAATGAAGCATACAAAGAAAAGAACATTGTACCTACTGTGAAACATGGCGGAGACTCGGGTATGTTTTGAGCTGCTTTGTTGTATCTAGCACAAGGCGTCTTGAATCCTTGCAATGAAATCTCAAGACCGTCAAGGCATTTTGGACGAAATGTGCTACCCGGTGTCGGGAAACTTGGTCTTAGTCGCAGGTCATGGGTCCTCCAACAGGGTAATGACCCAAACCACACAGCTTAAAATATTCTAGAATGGCTAAGAGCAAAGCATTGGACTATTCTGAAGTGACCTTCTATGAGCCCCGATATAAACCCTCCATCTGTGGAAGGAGCTGAAACATGCAGCCCGGAGAAGGCACCCTTCAAACCTGAGCCATCTGGAGCAGTTTGCTCATGAGGGGTGGGCCAAAATACCTGTGGACAGGTGAAGAAGTACCATTAAAGCCTCAGTCACACGTCAGTGTTTCATGGACGTGTGCTGTACGTGTTCTCCACGGACAGCACACGTCCCCGTTCATTTTAATGTGTGTATTCACACCTCAGTGTGTTAGCACAGTCCGTAGGTCAGTGTTTTCAGCATGGATGCACGCTCTATTTTGTCCGTGTTCACGGATCCATCATGTCCATTATAGCTTATGGGTCTGTGAAAAACACGGATCATTAAGAAGAGATGCTTTGAAAATTATCAGTGTCAGTAAAATACGGATGCAACACGGACAGCAAAAAACACACAGACCCAACACGGATCCTTCACGGATGCATCACTGACAACCTGCTCACGGATTGGACCGCAGACACGGATGTGTGAATGAGGCTTAACGGCTCTTGCAGATGAGCGGATCTCCTGCGTGTTATCCGCAGCGAGAATGAGAGCCAAGCTGCGCGGTGGACATCAGAGGCACAAAGCAGTAACATGATAGATACTGGTCCGTGCCTCTCTGTGACCCTTTCACTACAAAATCACTGTCACTACAAAATCACAGTGAGATAAAGTTGTCAAAGGGTCACAGAGAGGCAGGGAGCAGTATCTATCATGTTACTGCTTTGTGCCTCTGATGTCCACCGCGCAGCTTGGCTCTCATTCTCGCTGCGGATAACACGCAGGAGATCCGCTCATCTGCAAGAGCCCTAAGAGTTACAGAAATCGCTTGATTTCAGTGATTGCCTCAAAAGGTTGTGCAACAAATTAAGGTAGGCGAACCATCATTTTTGTGTGGGCCAGTTTCATTGGTTTGTTTCATAAATGAATATATTGATCCACACTTAAAAGGAATCTCTCATTTTCATTAGTTGCTTTTCAGTAAATCTTTATTTTTAATCTTGTCAGTTTCAAGTTATTTTTTTACAGTGATCCTGCAGGCAGCGATGGGTGCTACAGGCTGCTGGAAGGCGAGGAGGATGCCACGTTCCCTTAATAAGATGTTTTGTAAAGTTTCATACATTCACATGTACTACTGATGTATGCTTCAAAATAATAATGATGATTATGCTTTAAATCAGGTCTTTCTCGGGAATGGCATTGGGGGACACAGCACCATGGGTATATGCCCAGCTGCCACTAGGAGGCTGACACTAGAAAGAAAGAGTGTTGGCTCCGCCCCACTGGGCTATACCCACTGCCCTAGCAGTAGCTCACCAGTTTTTTTTCTAGTGTCCGTAGGAGGCAGATGCATGGCCTGCCTCTCCTTTTTGGCAGGCCCATCTTTTTTATTTTTATTTTTATTTTCTCTCCCTTATAGGGCAGGATGGGGCTCCATCGTGGTCTCCACTTTAGTTGCCCCTCCTGCGGGCGCTTACCTTCTCTTGGTACCTGGCAGTCACCCAGTCTGCAGCCGCAGCGGATTCCGGCATTCCCAGGCTTCCTGTTGTGTCTGCCGAGGGGGTGCTCTGACCGCGCCTGAAGACGCCGGAAGGTAAGTAGGAACTCCGGAGGGAAGTGGCTGCTGGAATCCCCTAGAGACGAGCATGGTGGGTCCTGCTTCTTGTTCGGCTAAACTTGGGGGCCTCTCCTGGGGTGCAGTCAGGTTCTCCCTACGCCCTGATCGGGGGGGGGGGGGGTTCCCCTTTACTGCCGTTTCTTGGCTGCTGCAGGGTAGAGGGGTCTCGAATTCTGTCCCCCCCCGACCCACCACACCGCCCCCTTCATACCTCTCCACTTTCTCTCTCTTACCCGCGGCACTCGCGTTGCAATTTTGCCGCCATTTTTGCGTCCTCCCGGATCGCGATGCGATCCTGCGTCGTCCCGCCACTCGTGCGGTGGGGGCTCCCTGTCGGGACTCATCCGGGGGGGTGCTTATTTCTCTCTGCTAGGGCCCCCCATGCACCCGGTTTTTCCGGCGGGGGCCCCTGGTTTCCTCCTTGTCTGGGGTGAAGGGAGCTCGGGACTCTCTTAATAATTTTGTCCCTGGCTTCTGCGGCCTAGTGCCGTTAGGCCCCGCCCCTTTTTATTCCCGGGCTTTCTTGCCAATGGTTGCTGGTCTTGTGGGAGGGATATCGGATCCTGGCCTCTCCTCATCCAGCGCGGGCTCTTCTTTTCCACGGGGCGGTACTTCCTGGCTCCTCTCCTGGTCGCCATCTTTCTGCTCCTGCTCCTGGTCGGGTCGCAGCACCTGGGCTCTCCTCAGTACTGCCTCACTAGTTGACGCTTTTTTGCAGGTATTTTCTTACCTTCTGTGTCCATCATGTCCTCTGCTAGACAGGACCCTGCTCCCAATCCCTCTGCCGGCAATGTTACTTACTTTGCTTGCACTGGGTGCAACCAAAAGATGCCATGTGGTCAGCCTGACCCCGTCTGTGCTCAGTGCCTTGCCTCCCGGTCCGCCCCCGCTGCGTCCTCCGCACCTGCGGTGCCGGCTCCTCCGGAATGGGCCGCTTCCCTTACCCAGGCTATAGGTACCTTAGCTAGCCTTTCCCAATCCATGGCTCAGTCACTGGACCGCCTGCCGGCTCAGATCACGGCCGCCTCGGCTTCCCACCAGGATTTGCCCTCGGTACGGCCCCGCTCCCATTCGGATTCCCGGTCGCGCAAGCGGCCTAGGGTTTTAACCGCTGGCTCCCGCTCCTCCTCAGCCTCCTCAGCTCGCTCTGTGGATGGGTCTGAACCTGGCGAAGTTTCCTCCTCCGCCGCCTCTGCCGCTCCTGGGGACACCTCTGACTCTGATTCCGGATCTGAGCAGAGCGCATCTATTTCGGCGGCAGTGCAGGATCTTATCAGGGCTGTTCGGGAGACTCTCCACATCCAGGAGGATCCTGCCTCCTCTTCCAAGGAATCCGTTTCCTTTAAGCGGTCCAAGCGTCACCCCTTGGTGTTTCCTAACCATGCGGACCTGCACGCCCTCCTGGCCAAGGAGTGGCGTCATCCTGACAGGCGTCTTCAGTTTACTAAGTCCACTGAGGCTCTCTACCCCTTCCTGGAGGACTCTATTTCCTTGTGGACTGTTCCCCCACAGGTCGACCCTCAGGTGGCGCGCCTGGCTAAGGCGACCACTCTGCCGCTAGCGGACGCGGCCTCCCTGTCGGATCCTTCTGATAAGAGGATCGATTCTTTGGCAAAGTCAGTTTTTATTGCGGCCGGTTCCGCGGTTCGGCCAGCTTTTGCCGCTTCCTGGGTTGCCAAGGCTTGTGCTGCCTGGGCTAAGCAGCTTGTGCGGTCCCTTCCCCAGGACTCCGATCAGGTCGAGCTGGCTACCCTGGCCTCCCAGATCCTCCAGGCCTCCAGATATCTCTGTGACGCCTCCATGAAGTCGGCACGCCGCTCCAGCAGGGCTGCTGCGAATTCGGTCGCTATCCGCCGCGCCGTTTGGCTTAGGTCCTGGTCGGCGGACACAGCTTCTAAGCGAGCCCTTATTTCTCTTCCTTTTCTCGGTGGTAAGCTCTTTGGGAAGCGTTTGGAAGAGCTAATTTCTGAGGCTACGGGGGGCAAGAGCGCCCTTCTTCCCCAGAACCGGGCCCAAGGTCGCCGCCCCCCCCCCCCCCGTCTCTACTTCCAAGTCTCGCCGTTTTCGCTCCTTTCGGGACTTCTCCCGTTCTGATAAGAGACCCGCCAGACCCCCCTCTAGGCCCAAGTCCTCCTGGAACTCCCGGCCCAAGTCCGGAAAGCCTCAGTCTGCTAAGACTCCCTCGGCCTGACTATCCTCCCTTCCGTGTCGGGGGTCGCCTGCTCGCTTTTCGGGACATTTGGCAGGCTCACGTGGACGACGCCTGGGTGCTAGAGATCGTCTCTTCGGGCTACCGAATAGAGTTTTCCTCTCTACCCTCAGGTCGTTTTTTTCTGTCGTCCCCTCCTCGGTCCCCCGACAGAGCGGCCGCCTTTTCTCAGGCCGTTCATTCTCTTCTTTCCCTCGGAGCCATTGTCCCAGTTCCTCCTTCGGAGCGTTTCCAGGGGTATTACTCAAATCTCTTCACCGTCCCCAAGAAGGACGGTTCCCTTCGACCCATCCTGGATCTCAAGGCCTTAAATCTCTTTGTGCGGGTTCGCCGCTTCCGCATGGAGTCTCTTCGCTCGGTCATCGCGGCCCTGGAGGCGGACGAGTTCCTGTCCTCCGTGGACATCCAGGACGCGTACCTGCATATTCCCATCGCACCTGCTCACCAGCGGTTTCTTCGCTTTGCGGTGGGTTCCGAGCATTTCCAGTTCGCGGCCCTGCTCTTCGGGTTGGCCTCTGCCCCCAGGGTCTTCACCAAGGTCCTCGCTCCGCTTATCGCCCTCTTGCGCTCGAGGGGAGTTGCGGTGATCCCCTACCTGGACGACCTCTTGGTGAAGGCCCCTTCTTGTTCGGACAACCTGTCCAGCCTCAATCTCACGATCTCAGTCCTGGAGCAATTCGGGTGGATCGTGAATTTCTCGAAGTCTTCCCTGGTGCCTCGTCAGCGGATGCCCTTCCTAGGCATGCTCTTCGACACCAGTCTGGGACGGGTCTTCCTTCCTCAGGACAAGGTGGCGTCTCTCCGTGCGGGGGTCTCCCGTCTCCGTCGCCCTTCCCGCTGACGATCAGGTCCTGCATGCAGGTACTGGGGCGCATGGTGTCCTCCTTCGAGGCGGTCCCTTACGCGCAGTTGCACACCCGGCTTCTTCAGCGGTTCGTCCTCTCCCGTTGGGACAAGTCTCCGTCGGGTCTCGATCGCCCGGTCCAGGTTCCCCTGGCGCTCCGTCAGGACCTTCTTTGGTGGAAGCTCCCGCTTTCTCTGTCGCGCGGCAGGTCCTTCCTTCCCCTCAGCTGGCAGATTGTCACGACGGACGCCAGCCTGTCGGGTTGGGGGGCTGTGTTCGGGTCTCTCTCTGCTCAGGGCCTCTGGTCCCCAGAGGAGTCGTCGCTGTCAATAAACATTCTGGAGCTCAGGGCCATCTTTCTTGCCCTCTCCAGGTGGTCGTCTCTTCTGGCGGGTCGTCCGGTCCGAGTTCAATCGGACAACTCGACGGCTGTCGCCTACCTGAACCATCAGGGGGGCACCAGGAGCGGGGCGGTCCTAAGGGAAGCTCTGCGGATCCTTTGTTGGGCAGAAGCTCATGTGCCCGCCCTCTCCGCGGTCTACATTCCCGGGGTCGACAATTGGGCGGCGGACTTTCTAAGTCGTCACCGCCTCGACCCGGGCGAATGGGCCCTCCACCCGGAAGTGTTCCATCAGTTGTGCCTCCGGTGGGGCGCTCCGGACGTGGACTTGTTCGCGTCCCGTCTGAATCACAAGCTCCCCCAGTACGTAGCCAGGTCCCGGGACCCTCTCGCTCTGGCGGCGGACGCCTTAGTCCTGCCTTGGTCTCAGTTCCGTCTGGTGTACCTGTTTCCCTGTTTCCCCTCCTGCCTCGGGTTCTCAAGCGGCTCAAGGAGGCGCGGGTTTCGGCGATTCTGGTGGCTCCAGATTGGCCCCGCAGGGCATGGTGCGCAGATCTCATGTTCCTGCTCGCCGACGCCCCTTGGCCGCTTCCGCTACGCCCCGACCTCCTTTCTCAAGGTCCGCTATCCCACCCGAATTTACCTCGGCTGCGTTTGACGGCGTGGCTGTTGAGGCCGCGGTCTTGAGGTATCGGGGCCTTTCTGAGCCTGTGATTCGGACTATGCTTCACGCCCGTAAGCCTCAGTCTGCCAGGATCTATCATCGTACCTGGCGGGCTTTTTTCTCTTGGTGTGAAGCCGGTAATTTTCATCCCTCTGTTTCTCGGTGCCGAGGATCCTGTCCTTCCTTCAGGCGGGCTTCGAGAAGGGGCTCCGTTTGGCTTCTCTTAAGGGCCAGATTTCGGCCCTGTCGGTCCTTTTCAGAGGCCTATCGCTTCCCGTTCTCAGGTCCGGACTTTTCTCCAGGGGTTGCCCATCGCGTTCCCCCTTCCGTCCCCATTGGAGCCCTGGGATCTGAACTTGGTCCTCGTCGCTCTTCAGTCCTCGCCCTTTGAACCTCTTCGGAGGTTTCCCTCTCTTTTGTCCTTCAAGGTCGCCTTTCTCGTGGCGATTACTTCCATTCGCAGGGTCTCGGAGCTGGCCGCTCTTTCCTGCAAGTCCCCGTATCTGTTTTTTCATCAGGACAAGGTTGTCCTTCGGCCGGTACCGTCCTTCCTTCCCAAGGTTGTCTCTTCTTTTCAATGAGGAGATCGTTCTTCCCTCTTTTTGTCCGAACCCTTCACATCCGAGAGAGCGTGCTCTTCACTGCCTCGATTTGGTGAGGGCGCTCGGGTGTACCTTCGGGTCACGGAGTCCTTCCGGCGGTCGGACTCCCTCTTTGTCATTCCGGACGGACCTCGTAAGGGCCTGCAGGCTTCCAAGGCGACTATCTCCCGATGGATTCGGTCGGCTGTTCGAGAGCCCTTTGTCGCCAAGGGTAGGACTCCTCCTTTCCGGTTGACCGCCCACTCCACTCGTGCGGTGGGGGCGTCTTGGGCGATTCGGCATCAGGCTTCGGCGGCCCAGGTCTGCAAGGCCGCCACCTGGGCCTCTGTTCACACTTTCTTTAAGTTTTATCATATTCACTCTTTGGCCTCTGCCGATGCCAGTCTGGGGCGCAGGGTACTGCAGACTGCCGTGCGTTAGCTGCTGCGCATGGTGCCTTCCCTCCCTCTTGGACTGCTTGTGGACGTCCCATGGTGCTGTGTCCCCCAATGCCATTCCCGAGAAAAATTGATTTTTTGTACTCACCGTAAAATCCTTTTCTCGTGGGATGCATTGGGGGACACAGATCCCACCCTCTGTTATTGGGTTGGTTTCCTTTTTCTCCTACTGCTCTTTTACAAACTGGTGAGCTACTGCTAGGGCAGTGGGTATAGCCCAGAGGGGCGGAGCCAACACTTTCTTTCTAGTGTCAGCCTCCTAGTGGCAGCTGGGCATATACCCATGGTGCTGTGTCCCCCAATGCATCCCACGAGAAAAGGATTTTACGGTGAGTACAAAAAATCCATTTATTTTAGTAAATAATTGTATTCCTCATGAAATAACCTTTCTGAAGCATCTATACTTATGGCTGTGTTGTGCCATTCCTCTGTTATTGCTGCAAGAAGTTTATGAATAAAGATAAAATAGGGTGTTACCAGTTTGGGGTGTGTCCCTGCACAGTCTGACACTATCCAGTCAATGTTACCAGTGTCAGAATATGCAGGGACACAATCCCAAGTGGGAATACCTAGATGTATATTTAGTCAAAAACTTCTAGCAGGAGTAGTAGAGGAATGGCACAGCATACAGTTATAATGTAAAATGGTAGCTACTACATCAGACATGTCAGTCTGAGAGGTGACAGGTCGTCTTTAAGCTTTAAGTTTCCTGTTTTTTTGTCCCTTAGGAGGCAGAAATCTGTGCAGGTGGACGCCACTGTGTTTACTTGCATAAGTATGCTGGCGCGAGCGCTGGGTCCCTCCATCCAGCAGGAGATAAAAGAACTACTGGAGCCAATGTTGTCTGTTGGGCTGAGGTAAGATTTGCTTTCTGTGCTGGTCTGTACGGAATACGCTGATGTATTGTTAGATATCTTGTATTTTCTTGTTGTTTCTAGTCCTGCCTTAACGGCTGTGCTTTATGACCTGAGTCGACACATCCCACAGCTGAAGAAAGACATTCAAGATGGACTCCTGAAGATGCTGTCTCTGGTTCTGATGCACAAGCCGCTCCGGCACCCAGGGATGCCCAAAGGCCTGGCACAACAGCTGTCCTCACCCAGCCTCACTAATATTCCTGAAGCCAGCGATGTGGGCAGCATTACTTTAGCGCTCCGCACTTTAGGCACCTTTGAATTTGAAGGTAATGGTTTCTTTTTGTAAGTTTCATAATTATAAGTAATGTTTTTGTTTGTTACCTATGTCTTTACTACATAGCCTATATTGGGTTATGACTGGGGGTGCCAGGTGGGCTCGTATACATCCAGAGATTTCCAGTTTCCTAAGAACCTACCTCTGTATAAATTTGTAATCTTTTTATATCATATTCACTTACACTTCAGGTTTTTCTCTTATCTTGCTTTATTATTGACTTTTTATTTTACAGGTCATTCATTGACGCAGTTTGTGCGCCACTGTGCCGATCACTTTCTTAATAGCGAACACAAGGAAATTCGGATGGAGGCTGCACGCACCTGTTCCCGTCTTCTCACTCCCTCAATCCAGCTTCTTAGTGGACATGGTCATGTGAGTCAGACTGCTGTCCAGGTGGTGGCCGATGTTCTCAGCAAACTACTAGTGGTTGGCATTACAGATCCAGGTATAATTTAATGGATTTTTTATTTTTTTTTGCAGAAAAATGCTTTTAATTAGAAAAAGAATGGCGTCTAATGTCTCCTTTGCCTTACAGACCCGGATATCCGCTACTGTGTCCTGGCGTCCCTGGATGAACGCTTCGATACTCACTTGGCCCAGGCTGAGAATCTTCAGGCTCTGTTCGTGGCTCTGAACGATGAAGTTTTTGAGATCCGAGAACTGACAATCTGCACTATTGGCCGTCTCAGCAGCATGAACCCTGCATTTGTCATGCCTTTCCTCCGTAAGATGCTGATCCAGGTAAGTAGTAATCACAGATATGTGGTCTGATTATTACATCATCTGGATGTAATCTTTCCGGCTTTATAGGACAGCCCATCATGTTTTGCGTTCCCCACCCATGAGTGCTGTTTTTACAGTGAACTTGTATTAATATAACTATTTTTTGGACTAATCTGTTTGCTCTCACCCTCAGATTTTGACAGAGTTAGAGCACAGTGGTGTTGGAAGAAACAAAGAGCAAAGCGCACGGATGTTAGGACACCTGGTATCCAATGCCCCACGCCTGATCCGACCGTACATGGAGCCCATTCTTAAGGTAGGATTCTCTTTCAGATGAAATATTTTTAGCTTTGCCAACTTCTCTTGAGTCTGTAATACTGTAGATAGCCTTCCTTCTCATCAGTTTAAATGCTGACCGGTTCTCTGCTTCCTATTCTCAGGCTCTGATCTTAAAGTTGCGAGATCCAGATCCCAATCCGGCAGTTGTGACAAATGTCCTGGCAACAATTGGCGAGCTTGCTCAGGTAAGCGGATAATTCTTAATATTATTATTGGACGCCCGCTTTGTAAGTCAGACTGGTGTTTACCAACCTACAAAGAATTTGTGAATTCCCGGAGACATAAAGCACTTTGGCCCACGTTTACCACAAGCGAAGTCGTTTTAGTCCGTGTCTAAAATAACACTAGTTTAAGTTATTAACCCTTTCAAGACTGGGTGAATTTCCGCCTTTTCGTTTCTTACTCTCAGCCCTCCCAAAGCCATAACTTTTTTATTTTTTCATTCACATAGCTGTATGAGGTCTTGTTTTTGTGGGACAAGATGCACTTTCTAATCTGAACACCATTGAAAGTCAACGGGAGACGGATCCATTTTCTATTGTGTCAGAGAAAACGGATCCGTCCCCTTTGACTTACATTGTGTGCCAGGACGGATCCATTTGGCTCCACTTCGTCAGGCAGACAGCAAAACACTGCAGGCAGCCTCCAGAGTGGAATGGTGACTGAATGGAGGCTAACTGATGCATTCTGAGCGGATCCTTTCCCATTCAGAATGCATTAGGGCAAAACTGATCCGTTTTGGACCGCTTGTGAGAGTCCTGAACGGATCTCATAAATGGAAAGCCAAAACGCGAGTGTGAAAGTGGCCTATGCGGTAAAACTGACCTATTTGTTTTATTCTCCGGGTCAGTACAATTGCAACAATACCACATATGTATAGTTTTTTGGGCATATTAGGGCTCATTTTTTGCCGGGCGGTCTGTATTTGTCATTGATTCGATTCTGGGAATTGTAGGACTTTCTGACCACTTTTTGTTCATTTTTTTTGTGGGAGGTGTAGCTAACAAAAAACTTGTGAATTGGCTATTTTGCCTTTTTTATTTCCGTTTGACATATTTGATAAAAAGATTATATTTTAATAGTACAGGTGTTTTCGCATGCTGCATTCCCCTTGATTTAGTTTTATTTTAATTTTGTGAAAAGGGGGTGATTTGAATTGTTATGTATGGCGAGCAATGGAATTTCTATTTATGGCAAGCAAGCAATCATTAGATTGCTTTTTTCATAGACTCGCATGCAGTAGCATTGGAGTTTAAGAATTACACGAAGTTCCTATGGAGTCCTGCCACAGGCAGGCTCTTCATAGGATCTAATGTGCGTCAGCTCTGTAGCACTCCTGAGTACAGAGGTTGCCACACCCTACATCTGGCTCCCCTGATCCTCGCCAGGGGGGCCGGGAGCACGTGCTGCTGATCTTTACCTTCCCAGATAGCGTGGTCACATTTGACCACGGCATCTGAGGGGTTAAATGTATACGATCAACGTTACTTCCGATCGTATACATAAGTCCCAGGTGCCTGCTGTTTAAAACAGCAAACACCCTTCAGCTATGGAGCCTGCTTCACTCATGAGCAGGTGCCATTTTTAAATGCCCGACCACCAACGTAACTTTGTGGGGTGGTCGAGAAGGGGTTAACCTGTGTTGTGACAGATTGATTATCATATGAGCCCTATTTGATAAATCTTTCACACCATACTTCAACGCAATTAACTTGCATACTTGTGTGTTTTACATGCCAGGGTCACTTGCGGTTTAGGTTTATAAACGTCTGAACCCCAGCCCAGCAAAAAGCCATACTCACTGTTTACTTTTACAAACTTACGTGCATGGTGCAGAGGGTTAATAAATAGTTCCCACAGCAGATTAGACACTATTCTGGAGTAAAATGAGCAAAAGATCAGGCACAAATATAGTGATGACTGTGAACCTGTGTATAATCCCATTATATGTAAGGCACTATTGTCACGGACACTTCACAATGCATTCATGTCTAACAAATTGTATTTCCCATAACCAGGTCAGTGGATTAGAGATGAGGAAGTGGATGGATGAACTCTTCCCGATCATTATGGACATGTTACAGGACTCCTCCTTGCTGGCTAAGAGACAGGTATGTTTGATGCTAGGGCAGTGACATCTGGACTTACAGGGGTTGTCCAACTTATGCACATAAAAGTAACAGCAGCAAAAAACTCGCTTTCTCACTTGTTATTGGGGGAGACAGAAGACCGTGGGTATCTCTGCTGCCACTAGGAGGCTGTACCCTCCCTGCAGACACGGAGCTGATCAGTTTTAGCTTAGTGTCCGCAGGAGGCGGACATGCCTGCTTTCAGGTCTGCTGATATTTTTTACTTCATTTTTCTCACAGGAACACAGGTGATTTTTAACCTCCTGTTACCCATTACTTGAGTAGGGAGACCAGCGAGTTACTAAGCCTGTTGCTCATTCCCAACCTCTACAAGAGGAGGAATGCCACTAATCGTGGCACCTCACGTTTAAGACCTGCTGTCCAACGTAACTTACCTTCCCAAGGGGCAGCATGCTGAAGGAGGTGATGCGGTTGGATCTGCGATTAAAGACTCGCCAGACCATAAGACACCCACAAATAGAAGCATAAAAATAGAAAATATAATTTTTACTGTATGTATCCTGTGGGTGATATACAGTTCATACGCTAAATATACAGTCAAAGATCAATTGCCTCATCACATTAGCAGCCATAATGCCCCCTTACTATGCCAGCCACAGTGCCTCACGTTGCAAGCCACAGTGTTTCATCACAGTGCCCCCTGCTTATGCCAGCCTCAGAGCGCTATCATTATCAGGGACAGCCTTGTTGCCTGACGTTAACCAGTCAGAAGCAGTGGTAAGAGACTGGAATTACTGGAATGGATCTGTTCCGTGCACAGCATGGTGGGGACGTGGCTACAAAGGTCCTGGCAGGGCACACGTTTACTCTGCTCTGTGTACCAATGTGTGTGTTATTTGTACACTGAACAATTACTATAAAAACATGACCATTCAGTGAGCACATAACACTCAGATTAGGTACACAGGCAACAGTAAATGCCGTGTACTCACAACTGTACTGCCAGGACCTGTCAGTTAGCAATGGAGCTCAGAGGCTACTGCTTCTGGGGCCGGCATATGGACTATTGAGATGGAGAAAAAGTGCATCTAATAGGGAAATATGGTGTGCTTCTGCCCCGGACATGTTCACGTCTTGAGCTTCCGTCTCACTCTGCAAGGGTTTTTTCTTCTCCTCAGCAGTGGAACTCTGTTCCCCCCTGCCTAGAAAAGATTTCTCCGTTGCAGGGGAAGTCTATTCTAGGCCATCTCCTTCTCAGCGGCTGTTCAGGCCCTGTTTGTGATCTAGTCGATCAGGGGCATCCACGTAGTACAACCCCCTGTTGGGGCCTAATGTTCGGGAGGCAAGGGTCTGACAGTTTTCCGCCATTCCAACTCTGTCTCTTCCCCATGGAGGCTTTTGAACCCCCATCCTTCCCCCCCCCCCGCACCCCTATGGTGGTCATGGCACTGGGTGGGTGGGTGCATGCGTGCTGCAGCGGTGCGGGCGTTTGGCATAGCTCTGTACTGCAGGCCCTGCTTTCGTCCTTGTATTGTGCGGGAGCCGTGTATCGGACGGCTCCTACCTCCCAGTATTCTCTCTTCCTTGTTGAAAATAATAAATGCGGCTTTGGCTTTTGTAATGCACAGGTCAGCGAATACTTCATGCCCTCAGCCCGGTATCCATTCAAGGCCGTGGCTTTTGTGGCCTACTATGCCTCTCATCTGGTGTGGTGTCAGTCCCCAAATTCATGGTTCCTTCCTGTTCCTCACCCCTCTCTGCAGTCTGCAGCAATTTGATGGGAAAATGAATCAAGCCAGGAGGCAATATGGGTAATAACAGTACATTAGTGAGCTATTGTATTAACTCTCTCTACATGATAAATGCCATTTGCTGAAGTTGTAATAGGGGACCTTCTAATGGGAGGTCATCCAGCTCCTAGTTGTCTCCTACTGCTTTGGTACAAACTGATTAGCTCAGTGCCTGCAGGAGGGGTACAGCTGAGGAGGAGCTCACACTTTTTTCAGCTTAGTGTCGCCTCCTTGTGGCAGCAGCTATATCTATGGTCTTCTTTGTCCCCCAATGAACTCAGCGAAAAAACAAAAGTTTGCAGGTAAGCACAAAAATCCAATTTGTTTCAATCCCCCGATCTAGTGCAGATGCTTCAATGGTCACACAAACATTTGTTTACTAGCAGCCGGCCCTTCACCACTGCAGTCAGTCAGTGGCTTCAACAGTCAAGTGTTGCACTACAGAGGCCAGCACTCAGAGGTAGGAGTTTGGTATCATCGGTATGGTACACACCAGCTAAGGCAACTGATTGGCTGCAGCGATGAGATAACAGCCCCTTGTAAACAAAGACCGCGGGACGACCCAAGAGCTTGCACTGAACTGACAAGATTGGTTCTGTATTTGTTTCAGAAGTTGGAAAACCCCTTTAATAGTATGGTTCTAGTCAAATGTCTGACTCCTCCTTGATAGGTTGCCTTGTGGACCCTGGGACAGTTGGTGGCCAGTACGGGATATGTGGTGGAGCCGTACAGGAAGTATCCCTCTCTGCTGGAAGTGCTGCTTAATTTCCTGAAAACTGAGCAAAGCCAAGGAATCCGCCGAGAGGTAGGCCACCACTCTGTCAGTCTAAGGCCTCTTTCATGCCACATTTTTTATTTTCTATTAATCATATCTGTTTTTATGCATTAAAAAAACAGATGCTTCTAACGGACGCTTGGGCATTTTGTATAGTTTTTGTTCCGCTTTGTTTTTTTTTGTTTTTTTTTTAATCAAATCTTTTTATTTAAGATCGTTTTTTGTTTTGCGGTGAACAAAAGTAACACACAAACCCATCCCAATCCCACCCCTCCCTCCCTCCCAAGCCCCAAAGTCCAGGTGCAGTCCATAACCGGGAAAAGTCCACATCAGATTGCAGAGAATGGTCCAGTGCCCAGTCGACCCACAAGCACACCAGCTCATTCACTCATTACTTAATACCACACGTTACGATCACATTGATATACTTTCTCCCTCCCTAGAGTATATGACCCTCATTTCCTTCACCTTTCCCAGGCCTCTGTCCTAGATAGTAAGATGAAAATGTGCAATCCAGGTACCCCATATTTTATTAAACTTTTTGGTATTTCCCCTTTTTTGATAAACATAACTCTCTAGTTGTACCAAGGTGTGTGTCGATGCTACCAAGTCACTCAACTCCGGTGGATCTGGAGCTATCCAGCGAGATGCTATCCTCTTTCTGGCTTGATATAGAACGCGCTGAATAGCCAACTTGACCTCTCTAGATCCTGACACTTCCCCTACATAGCCCAATATGCACAATAAAGGAGAGTGTTCAATCCTAATGTTATAAACCGTCATGATGAGGTCTACCACCGCATTCCAATACCTGCGTAGGCGCGGACAGTTCCACATCAGATGTATTAAGTCAGCAGAGGTAGCGCTACATCTTGGGCATGCATCGTCGGCACGAAAACCTATCCTACATAACATTTTCGGGGTCCTATATACTCTGTGAAGTAGCAGCAATTGCGAAACTCTATGGGCCTCACTCACCGCTATGTCAGGAAAGTCAGTTAGCACCTTTTCCCATTGGTCTTCCTTCAATCCTGGTACATCTTTCTCCCACTTTCCAAACAGTGGTAATGGATTCTTTTTATGCAAGGCTTCCATTAGACTAAGGTAATGCAGCGATATCACCCCCCCCGAGTCGCCACCAGCAGCCGTGAGGTCAATAATCAGATGCTTCTGGGCAGGCATCAATTTCTCCTGTCGCTCCTGCACTTGTACAGCGTGTCTTACTTGCAAATAAACATAGAAGAGGGAGTTGGGCAGACTGAACCCCAGCTGTAGTGTAAAGAAATCTTTAATGGATGTTTCTCCAAATAATTGACACAGCTTATCCAGGCCGAATTTCCTCCATGCCTTGGCGCTAGGAACTTTGTTAAGTTCAGTATACATGATATTCGGCCAGATTGGCGTAAACTTCGTATACCCCTCAATACCTGCCATTTTCCTGGTTTTCCACCACACCCTGTGCATTAATTCCAATACACCGTATTTCCGTCCAGCATCCTTAAAAGCACCCTCCTCTAGCGCAGATAGAAGGCAACCCCTATTGAGCAAATGTTTTACCAACGCACCTATTTTATTAGCCTGTCCTTCCTCCCCCCACCCCCTCATATGCTGCATTTGGGCCGCCAAAAAATAGACCAAGGGGTCAGGGACGCTCAGTCCCCCCTGAGTCTTGGATCTACACAGGGTACTCAATTTGATCCGTGGAATCCCCTTTTTCCAAATTAAGTCTCTAAAGATTGAGTTTATAGTGTAGAACATACTTAATGGAATCCACACGGGGGCGCTGTGCAGCACATAGAGGAGCTGAGGCATAAGGATCATTTTAAGCAGGTTCGTTCTGCCAACCATTGATAGGGGCAATTTCGACCATACCTGTACTTTCTTTCTGAACTTATCTAGTAACGGTAGTATATTCAAGTTTACAAAGTCTCTATTATTTCTGGAGATCTGTATCCCCAAGTATTTGAAACTCGACACTATCTGTAGCCCACCAGCCAAAACAGGGTCTATCCCAGTATCATCGGCGAGCGGCATTAGAACTGACTTCGACCAGTTGATCTTAAGCCCTGACAAATGTCCAAATCCATCAATAATTCCCATAGCTGTCGGCAGGGACGTCTCCCAATCATCTAAAAACATGAGCAAATCATCTGCATATAGTGCTACTTTTTCAGTTACCGACCCATAAGTAATTCCCTTAACCGCCTCTGATGAACGGATAGCCTCCGCCAAGGGCTCAATTGCCATCGCAAATAATAGCGGTGACAATGGACACCCCTGTCTGTTACCCCTCTGAAGGCTGAATGAGTCAGAGAGACATCCATTCACCTGTATTCTAGCCGTAGGGCCTGCGTACAACATTTTGATCCATTCAATAAATATCGACCCCACCCCCATCTTTTCCAGGACCAGGAACAAGTACCGCCATTCCACGCTGTCGAATGCTTTGGCCGCGTCAAGAGACGCGACCGCCGCATTCAAGGCGTGGACCTGGCCCACCTGAACATTCAGGTAAAGTCTTCTTATGTTTATCGCTGTCGACATATTTGGCATAAACCCCGCCTGGTCCCTGTTTATAAGTTGTTTTTTTTTTTTAACTGGCTGGGAAAGCGTCTTGCTCAAAAAAGGTCAAACATTCAACCAATCACAGCTCACAATAGAAACTCCACTTTTCTTTTCGCTATATTTGCCTTTTTTTTCCGGGTAAAAATTGAGAAAATGCGTTTTTAAATAAATCGATTACTTTTGAAATTAAATTTGTGGTGTCAAACCACCCAAATGTGTTACTGTAATATAGGAAAAACCTTATTTGTTCTGGATTCCTTGTTCTAGGCGATCCGTGTGCTGGGGCTGTTGGGGGCTTTGGACCCTTACAAACACAAAGTAAATATCGGAATGATCGACCAGTCTAGAGATGCTTCAGCACTGAGCTTATCCGAATCCAAAACCAATCAGGACTCCGGTAACTATCTTTTTATTCTTCACACGCGGTCTTTTATAGTAAAATACGCATGCTCCAAAGTTTGTACGGAAACTGATGATCCAGAATCTTACAAGCATTAACCAATTAGAAGGTACCTCGCATTACGATAATGGTATACTAACTATGCCACCAATTTGCATGATGTTGGTGATTTGATTTCCTTCCCTTTTTTCCTTCGTTGTCTGACGAGCTTTGTGCGAGTTTTCATTCACGTGTGTTTCTGTTCCCGCTTGTCTTCAGCTGACTATAGCACCAGTGAAATGCTAGTAAACATGGGGAACCTGCCCCTGGATGAGTTCTACCCAGCAGTGTCTGTGGTCACTCTGATGCGCATCCTGAGGGACCAGTCTCTGTCCAACCACCATACTATGGTAGTGCAAGCCATCACCTTCATCTTCAAGTCTCTAGGACTGAAGTGCGTGCAGTTCTTGCCCCAGGTGATGCCGACCTTTCTGAGCGTTATCCGCCTGTGTGACAACAATGTGAGAGAGGTATGGTCTGCTCTACTTCCTTATCTTACGCTGATTATAGCCTCAGACTGCAATCGTTTCTTAAAACTGCAAGATTCTGGGGAGATTTGAACGTTTTGGCTTCAGATATCAGTTTCATGACCACTGGCTGATATGAGAAAATCTGTCTTTATTGCATTTGGAGGGACAGGATAATAGGAATTTATTTGTTAACCCCTTAAAGGACCAGACTATTTTGGACCTTTAAGGACAAGCAAATTTTTTTTTTCATCAACATATACCAAGTGCCATAATCATTTTTTTGCAGGATTATACGTTTTCATTGGCACCATTCTGGGGTACATACCATTTGATTTTAATCAATTTTTTTAAGGTTGGGAATGGAAAAAGAAACGGCAATGCCAACACTGGTTTTGTGGATTTTTTTATGCCATATACAGTGTGGTAGAAATAAAATGTAAATTTTATTTCTTAACTTTATTATTTTGGAGAATAAAAATCTCACTTCAGCAAAATGCATTGATCATGAAGATGAAGTTAATACGTGGCACTAATGTATTGTGATTGTCCGTATTGCCTTCTCTGCTGGCTTGATGTATTTTTCCATCACATTGTACACATCACCCCCCGTTTCCATGGTTACGACCACCTGTATCCAGCAGCGGTGGCCGTGCCAGTACACCATAAAAAAAAATCTGCTGAACTGTGCAAATTCCCATTGACTTGGCCGCCAGAACGGCCATTACTTATTCCTAGTGTGTGCACGCACGGCCACTGCTGATGGATTGCAGGGTGGTCGTAACCATGGAAACGAGCGGTGTATAATGTGATGGAAAAAGGAATCCAGCCAGCAAAGGAAGCAATATGGATACTAACAATACATTAGTAAGTGCCACGTATTAACTTTCTCTACATGATAAATGCCACTTGCTGAAGTGAGACACAACCCTTTTAATAAAAAAAATGTCATTTTGTGTCCCCAATTTTTTTTGGATGGAGTTTTTTTTTTTTTTTTTTGCCGGACAGTCTGTTTTCTGTTTTTGGAACCATGTTTTTGTGAATATGGTGGTAATTTACTTTAGACTTTTGTACATTTTTATTTTCAGGGTGTAAATCGTAAAAACGGTGAATGTGCCATTTTGTTTTTCCATTTTCATTCAGGCCATGCGTTCGGTTTAAATAATGTATTATCTTTCTCTATGGTTCATAACCAGTTAAAAAAAATATATACACTTTATTGAGAAAAATGTTTTTTGTTTTGTTTTAATTTTCTCCGACTTTATTGACCTTTTGAAGGGAATCTATCACCACGGTCTTGGTCTACTATAAGCATAATTAGAGTCCAGATCGCCATTTTATTTTTTCCCACTCCAACCTTAGTGCCCCTCCTCCATCCCCTATTGGTTTAAAGCTGCAGTAAAATACATTGGCACAGGAATCCTCTGCGTGGTATTGGCCTGGCACAGCATCAGCACCGTATATTTCAGAGCAGCTTTGAGTGCTGACAACGAGGAAACGGAACAGTAGGAAAATAAAAGGTCGCATCTGGACTCCTCGTGTGCAGCACGACTCATGCATTACTGCAGATAATAGTCTAGAATCGGGATGATAAATTCCCTTTTGATTTCACTTACATAATACTGTGGGATACCTGATATTCCAGTGTAATACTGACAGGCAGATTATTAGGCCATGCCCCTGGCAGAGGGTCCTGGCTGCTGTGGAAAGCCATCAGCGCCCCCTACAATTAGTGGTTAGTGGACATTTATGTCGTTGATTTGGTGGCGGAGATTGTTGCGCCTCATTTTGCCTTTTGCATTGCTGTATTAGTGCATTTTCTTGTTAAATAAGGTTGCGCCTAGGTGAGCATTGTCTAAGTTTTTTTTCTGTTTTTTGCTCTTCCTCTTACAGTCTCACCAGCCTTCTCCTCAAGTAAGTGATGAAGAAACTCCAGTGTTTTACAGAGCAAAATACATATGCAGCTTAAAAGCACTGAGTGGTGGATATGGGATTTGGTTAGGAAAGAAGCAGTAGATCTGAGGTCGAGGGAGGCAGAAGACTGGTGGATCTGAGGATCTCGGTGTATGGTCAAGTAACTAGACTTGGGGCCTAGTCAGATGAGGGCTATTCCTTTATTAATTTTGTATCCTGTCAACCAAATTACTAAGGCTTCGTTCACACCACTGTTTCTCCTTTCCGTTCTCCGGCTCCGTTAAGGAGCAGGAGAACGGAAAGGACGGATTCTGCAGATAACTGAGCCCGAACGGAGCCTAAAGACCCCATAGACTATAATGGGGTCTGTTCGGTGTCCGCTCAGAACATGATTTTTGAGCGGAGACATTATAGTCTATGGAGTCTTTAGGCTCCGTTACGCTCAGTTAGGTTTCAATTATCTGCAGAATCCGTCCTTTCAGCTTCTCAACGGAACAGGAGAACAGAATGGAGAAACGGTGATGTGAATGGAGCCTAAACTGAATTGGGGGTGAGAGGGGAGATTCCACTGCTGGCATCCCATCTTTGCTGAGAATGCGGGCTTTCACCTCCTTCTCGCTTTAAGAAGAATGCATCTGATCATTACAGAGCTTAAGTAGTTTCCCAATAACATCTATCGGCTATTGATAGAATAGATGATACATGTATGAGTATAGAGGGCCCAACCACTGGGAATCCCGTGATCAGAAGAACTGGAGTCCCCTGTCTGAATGAAGTGTAGGTGTGTACGCGTGACCCCTGCTCCGCTCACATCTATGATCGGAAGTCCCATGGACAATAAATTAAACAGCGATCACACATGTCCACCACCACTCCATTCACATAGGGGACTCGGGGATCGCTATTCTCAATGATCGTTAGGACCCCATGCCATCAAATATTAATGGGAAAACTCCTATAAATATATCCAGTACAAATGTCAGGCAAAATTATAAAAAGTCCACGCAGAATATCGCCTCGTAGGAAATCTTGTTATTTTGTTTAAACTTACATCAATCTAATGAGCTTTCATTTTTTATCACTTGTGCTTTGTCATTGGATTTTGGCCTAGAAGAGGACAGGACTGATGTCGCCCCAGGTAAGTCACACATCAGATCTATCTTCAAGGAAGAAGGTGGCCCCAATGGCTTGGAAGTGAATGTCCACCTCTGAACATTTTATTGTTTTAGTAGTCTAAAATGGGTTCAAAATTCAGTAATTTCTTAAAGTACCACAGTTAAAGGGCTCATGCACACGACCATATGTATATGACATCCGTGCATTTCGTATTTTATGGAACAGCTGGCCCCTGATAGAACAGTACTATCCTTGTCCCTAATAGGACATGTTCTATTTTTTTGCGGAACGGACATACGGAAACGGAATGCACACGGAAAGAATATACGTCCGTGTACATAAGCCCTTATCTGCGGGACATAAGCATCTGATTGGTGGGGCCGTAACCACTGGGACCCCCACTGATGCAGAGAAAGGGGTGTCCCTATTCCCACTGAATAGGTGATGGTGAAGTGTACATTCTGCGTGCTGCTGCTCCATTCTATATGCTAGAGATAGCCGAGCGCTGTACTTGGCTATTTCCAGCAGTCCCCTGGAGGGTGAATGGAGCACCATCTTGGTACATGCGTTAGGACAATCATACTCGTCCTGCCGATTGTGTGGGCATTGCAAACGTGCCTGTGCGATCACGACAACGGCTGTAATATACAGCAGCACCCCTCTCTAGTGGAGAAGATGAGAGGAACCTCTGATCTCCATCATTTAACCCCTTAGATACCGTGGTGAATAGCAGCCGCTGCATCTGTGGTATTTGACAGAGGGGGTTTGGTCGGTCCCTCTGCCAGCCTATCCACTCCTGCTGACCCGGACACAATTGCTAGGTGAAGATGGTTACCATGGCAGTTGGGCATCTAACAAAGATCCCCATATCTGCTGTCAGAATTTGCGTATTTAACCATGCCAGCCGCGTGGCCTAATGGGTTGCCTCTCAGAATTACACTGGCTATTATCTTGCAGATAGGTCATCAACATCACATAACCGGAAAACTCCTTTACCTGCTATGCCACTGCTGGGGATCTGGCGCTTGGTGTTGGTAGAACAAAGCTGCTATTGCTATGTACAGAAATTAATGTTGAATCTGTTGTAATAATAGATAATTTAGATAAAAAAAAATGTCTGAGAATATTTTCCATTGAGTCCTCATCACTGGATTCACTAATGACTGGAACTCTCGGATATCTAATAATCCCGCTACTCTGCGTTCACAAAGCGCTGTCGGATTCATGATGTGATGTTGGACTCGATGTGCACATTAATTTCTCTTTCCCATATTGTCTGCAGTTTATGTTCCAGCAGCTGGGGATGTTGGTTTCCTTTGTGCGGAGCCACATCCGCCCCTACATGGATGAGATCTTTGCCTTGATAAGAGTGAGTATTTCCTTTCTTAGCTCTATATCTGCACGATTTGGATGATGTCATTTATTAATCAGTTACACTATGGTTCACACTTGGGTCTGGAGGCTACTACCCTCAGAGGCTACTTTTGGGTAGTGTACCTCTTGCTGAAAGATTCTAAACTGCTAGACATGCCTCTAGAATGCACTTGAAGACATTTTGCCCAATTGACAGACTTTGAGAGGGGGAGCATCATGAGACTGAAAGAAGCAGGATGGTCATTTTGACAAACTGCCTTCCATCTAGAGCGTTCTGACCTAGATGTTAGGGGATGTTGGGAGCAGCGGTTATGAGGGGCACACACGCACGGCCAACAGGCTCCAGACAGAGTAGAGAGGATTCTTTGATCCGCTGACAAACACAAGCAGCTCCCTTGGTCTTGTTTTCCACCATCCATACACAGGTGATGCCTTCATTACACTCCTGTCTCTACTTGGAAATTTGGTGCCACGGAGCCCATTATGTGTCCTGCCACTAACAGCCAGCCACCGTCACCTTCATTGCCAATTGAGCAGTTAAGGACCAGCTGGGACACCATCTTTGGCAAACTACGAATGTGCAGGGTCTACAGCCCATCTGTGAGCAAATGTGCTGCAGAATACCGTACAAGACCTGTATACCTCCGTGCCCAACCGCATCTTATCCTGTATCCAGGCTAGAGGTGGCCTTCAGTTGTTCAGTTTTCCCAATAAACTTTTCTTTTTGCTCTGATCCTGTAATCACCTTCAGATTTCATCATTACATTGACACATAGAAAGTTTTATTTGCCTACAACTCCTTGCTGATTTTTATTTTTTTTTGTCAATGATTATAGGTTTATCAATCATTTTCTGGGGAATTAACAGTAATTAGTTGTAATTTCCTTGATAGTAGCTGTTCATTTGGTTGGAAGGTGTTGGGGGAGATTTCAGCCATAAAGATGAAATATCCTAAGTTCATAACTATTGTTTTCCTTATGTAGGGTCTAGTTGGTGGGCAGGATAGAGAAATGAAAGAACCTCTTGTCCATGGGCTGTGAATGGTATTGCACTTCAGTCCTGTTTACTAGGGGGCTATTCTGATACAGCGGTATTTTCCAATTTTAAAGTGCTGGTATACAGGGCCGGTGCAAGGATTTTTGCCACCCTAGGCAAAAGAAAAGTTTGCCCCCCCCCATGTGACATCACAATGCCCCACCCATATCATCTGCCATATTAAAGGGGTTCTGCAGTTTATTTAAACTGATCGGCAGGGGTCCGACACCCGGGACTTCCGCAAATTAGCAGTTCAAGAAGGCAGCTGCCTCAGAAGCCTCAGCCTTCTCGCAGTGACGTCACGATTAGTATCATTGGCCTGGGTGGGGCTAAGCTTCATTCATGTGAACAGAGCTTAACCCCACCAAGGCCAGTGATACTGCGCCTGCGGTAAACAGCGAGAAGGCCGAGGCGCTACTGCCAGCGCCAGAACCCCTTTAACTAACGCCAGTTCTCTCTCCCCCCTCTGGTCATTCTGTTTATTTCCATGTCATTCTCCCCCCCCTTGTCATTATTCACTTTGTCCTTCTTGTCATTCTTCCCCCCACATGTCATTTTCTTTCCCAATCCCCCCCACCTCCGGTGTAGCGTGGCCAAGCTCTGTATGGTCCACCGGTACAGGCGCTTTTGTTTCCTGTACCTGAGCGGACTGACAGGAAGTGCACACAGACAGATGCTCCTTGTACCCGTGGACCATACAGGGCTTGGCCACGCTACAATGAGGGAGTGACAGGAGGGAGCGCTGAGTGCTTCCCTCCTGTCAGCTCCTCTCCTCTTGCTGCGCCCGGGAGGTGCTCCCTCATGGACGCGAAAGCCCAGGCAGTGCTGCAGTCGCCTGAGGCTCAATATAGAGCGTTCGGGCGGCTGCAGCATGAGGCGGGGCCGGCGCTCTAGCAGCGCCCCTTCCCAAGGGGCGCTCTACGCGGCTGCCTAGTCAGCTTATAGGACGCGCCGGCCCTGCTGGTATATCACTACCATTCACCATCACAGACAGTATCAGTCTGATTTCTGTGAATGAAGAGGCTCAGTGCTGCCTCCCCTTCTGTACTTTTTGCACGGCGCTCGCCTGGTCGTGCAATCACTTTTGCACAATAGTATGGCTGGGATTTGATGCTGCTTTAGCGCTGTGGCTACACGGCAACTCAAGAGGTTTTATCCGGACTCATCATAAAGTGATGGTGTATCCTAGCGATATGCCATCACTTTATAAGATGACAGATGCCACTTTAAAATGAGCCACAAATTTATCTCTACAGCGCCACCTGCTGTTTGTTCTTTTCCTTTGTTCTCTGTCCATGTCAGTAGTGTTGTCTTCACACTTGCTCAGTTCCATCCGTCAACTGTCACCAGCGATATCTACTGTTAGAAGTTGTGACAGGGAAAGGACACGCCCCTGAGATGTCAGCTTGCTATAAATCTAGCAGAGCAGTTTGAGCAATGAATAGGGGAAACTCTAGGCCCATGTGCAGTACATGGTTAGTTGTAGCTTTGTTAGAAAGAGCTTGTCATGTACTGTCTGATTTTTTTGCATAAATCTCGTGAGAACCCCTTTAAGGAATATCCGTTCATACAGTATTCTACAAGAACATGTCTCCAGAGGTAGCCTTTACTATAAGAGTAAGTTGTATGGTCTCTCATTTTATTCTTGCAGGATTACTGGACCATGAATAATCCCATTCAGAGCACCATTATTCTGCTCATCGAACAGATTGTACTAGCACTAGGAGGAGAGTTCAAGCTTTATCTGCCTCAACTCATCCCTCATATGCTGCGAGTTTTTATGCACGACAGTAGTGCTGGACGCTCTGTGACTATTAAGGTAAGAGGTGTATTCATTCATTTACCTGTTAGACGTTTTCTCAGAACATTCAAAACCAAGTCCCAGCAGTGGTTGGACTTCTCAATTCTCTTTTCCACGCTGGGCAACCTATTTTAAACATTCATTTTTGGAAAATATTTAAGTTAATTTTACAGGATATTTTTATTAATGATTGTTCCATTTTACTGTTTTTTTTTTTTTTTTTTTAGCTTCTTAATGCTATACAGATGTTTGGGGCAAATCTAGACGATTACCTTCAT
>CM065590.1:501363601-501402285 GCA_033119425.1 Bufotes viridis
GCGGTCAGACTATATAGGGGAGGTGTAATGACCACTAAGCTACACTTGAAACAAGGGGTGAGGTCATTAACAACAACACTGAAGCAAGAGTAACCAAAGAGGCTGTTAGATCCCTTCACCTGTAGGCAGTCTCTTCGATCTACTGACATCTGTCACGGGGGGGACAGTGACATTTACCGGACATCTTACCTAATCTCCACGCTGCCGCTGCTGCCATTGTGGCCATATTAGGGCGGGCATCCTCACTGATGTTACCACAGTTCTCACAGCTCTGCTGATAAAGTTGTCCCCTGCAGGGACAAATAAAAGGTTTGAAAAACAGAATAAGGGTCCGGGCTCATTGACAGTTACCAAAGCTTGATCTTAGTAATCAGTTTCGCACATTAGACTTCTTAGGATGCACAAAGGACATTAAAAATATCCATAGGGCCTCATTCACACAAGGGAGGCCCTTAGAGTAATCCCTTTGGCCTCTGTTGGGCTGGTATTTGAGAGTATACCTTTTATCTACCTTCTCTTCCAGAGGTGTCCAGTTAAAAAATAAAAAAAAAGTGGTATACAATTTTTTTTTTTACACATGGGACCTATGGTGGACAGATGCCACTGTATGTCTATACACAGGCATCTGTCGGTGTTACAGGTACACTGAAAAATACAGCGTACAAATAGCCTAAGTAAACTGTGTGATCTGATTGTAGAGGCCGATCTATTATGCCCTAGGCACACTAAAAAAATTGTTCTGGAAAAGGCTAAGAACTCAAGGTGGTCGAAAAAAAACTGAGGTCTGAAGTCTTGTATGTTAACTGGCGCCCGCAATGGACTTGTCAGTCTATCAACACGAAACACAAAACTTTCAGCACTCAATTATATACCGTGCATATATATCTTGTGTAATTGTGAAAGAAACAAAACATCCAGAAAATGAATGACTTAAGTTTAACATATCTGGGAAAACTAAATATCTGGGCGGATTGGCCATAGGCCTTACAGGGAAATTTCCTGGTGGGCCCGATGCTCATGGGGCTGGCGGCCGAATACATAATGGTCTGATGCTCTCAGCATTAATTAGGCCAACAGTAACAGGTGCCGCCCTGAACCCAGTTGTATCATCGTCCTCAAGACTGTGATACAGTTGAATACTTTGGTGAGGGCTCTGTCCTGCACTGTGGTATTAGCGTCGGTTGAGGCCGTATTTTGTGCTGCACTACAGTACTGCAGGCCCCACCTACCTCTCTTGTCCCTACCGACTTGTGGTGCTCTGCCTTCTGTCAATTTGGACCCACCTACAACATGAGGTCACTTTTAGGTTCTTTTCCAGGGCCGCTTTAAGTTTCCAGTCTGCCCATGTCCTTGAGGCTGTGGTGATATCATCGGACGTCATTTATGTCACCACAGGCTCACACAGGAGCATCATAAGCTCCCAGACACCGGGTTTTCCCGGTATACGATCCTCCTTAGTACACTATGCTCCCATATATGCTTTCACCACAGATAATGATGCAGAGAAAGGTCCTATTGGACCTGTTTTACTATTTTGTAGTGTTTCCCAGACCAGTTGAAAAAGCGGATCGTACTCTGGATATTCTGTTTCTTTCACAATTACACAAGATATATCTGCATGATATTCAATTGAGTGCCGCAAGTTTTTTGATTCAAAGAATTCAAGGTGTTGACTTGGCCTCCAAATCTCAATCTGACTGTTCATCAGTGGGATATATATTCCTTCACTGGTCCTACAAGGAGAGAAAATTATGAAAGACAGAAATCTCTTAAAGTAATTTTCCCGTCACAGGTTCCTTTATACCACGAACTGCCACGTTAATCCTCCAGATTGAGAAAGCGAAATAAAGAATTAAAAAAAGGTAGAACTTCTCTCCTCGCATTCTTCATTCCCTCCGCCCGGGCCACAATGTTTTTCTTGGCTGTGCTTAGATGTACTCTACCGTTTAATTGACTGCCCCGGATGTTTCCATGGCGATACTATAACTATGAATCTTCGGTAGATCCTGTGTCAACATTTCGGGTAACTCTATTAGGCAAGTATTTTCCTATGCCCCATCACACTTACATTTCCTCTCCCTCGTCATCTCCTCACGGTGAGAATGTGAATGGTAAAGTGATCTGTCTTTATGGAGGCAGGCTGTTATCTTATGTATGTGTCTCGATGCTATACCATTATTATATAAGATTACTTTCATGGCAGGAGGGAGCTGTACGCAAGTCATATCCTGCTTATAGCCACTGAAACGGCTTGGGAGGGTTACGTTTTCAAGGAAAAAAAAAATGTAAATTGAAAATACTCCTTGGATTGCTCTTTTTTAGAAGAATGGAGGTGGGTCAGATGATTCCCTCTGGCCGATCAAGTAGAGGATGTAAAATTTTAGGGTTTGTTTGCATTTTAGGGATGTAAAGCGTCTTTGCGAAACTGTGGTAAAAACGGCAATACAACCTCAATCTATAAAGCCACATAACTTATGTATCCCGGTGTAAGGTCACTGGACCGCCTCTGTCACACACACCTATCTTAGTAATCTCACGTCCAGGAACTTTTTATGGATCCTTAATACAGCAACCGTATGGTGTCAACACTGAAATCTATGGGGGCTACTGACCCTCCTAGGGTAAAACCCACACAGAGGTTTCTTCTCCCTGATTCATATGGAAATCATGAGGGGGGAAAAATGGTATGTGCTTGAAGGGGTCTTTCAAGATTTTGTAAAACTTGGCACATTTTATATGTCCCGCCAGGCCCCAAACCCTGGCAAAACTGTAGGTTACATACCATTGATCGCTCACATGACCACTGCAGCCACTCAAGTCATGTGTGCACAAGTGGAATGTAACAGCTGAGGCCAACGATTGGCAGCAAGGATCACATGAACTATGGATGTGAGGTCATGTATGCAGGTCCATTGAGAAATGAAGTGAATGGAGTAAGAGGACATTTAAAACGCAGGTCAGTTTTTTAAAAATATTTTATTATTAACCAGTGGCGTGAGGCTGGAACAACACACGGCTAACCTTCAGAATGTAAAAGTCCACCACAGAAATTGATACCATGCATTTCTATGTGGCATGGCACATACATGGAGTAAATTTCTATGTGTTGTAAAATCCGGATGCAGAATTCAACCACAGACGTTAAAATTCTGCTATTAAATACGCAACAAGTAAGCCACAAATGCCCCAACAGCAATTCCACACAAAAAAATGTGAGTAAAAAGCTATGGAGTGAAAGCAGAGTCCATGCGGTAACCTGCTGCTGGCACTGCCATGTGCATGAGGCTTTATTAGGGCAAATATTAGATACCCTAAATATAATTACATGTGTACTCCATAAACACAGCTATGATCAGTGACTCCAGCTTTACTACATTGACTATAGGAGTCTGAGGTAGACTAAAATATGTCTCCTGTGCAGGGGCGGATGGGAACTGTTTTCATCAAAAAATCTATTTTAGCATATGTTGCTGCTGCAGCAGCATTATGCATAAAACGATCTTTAGTTTCTTCACATAACACTGTTTTCCTTAAGTTTTTCCCTTAGTTACGCTGTTTAAACATTTACAATATGAGGATCTTCTCAAGATGGCTCCTCTGCCAGATCTCTGAGGCCAAAACTGCCTTCTCTCACTTCAAATATACACTTGCTAGCCAGCAGCTCCCTGCCAGCCAATCAGATTGGATTACTGAGAGACACGCCTCCTCACTCTGAAGCCTAATGCAGGCATGCAGTGTGAAGGACCGCCCCTCTGTCTCCGGTTTATACTAAAAGGAAGACAGACAAGCCCTAGCAACGGTCTTTTAAGGGAAAGGGACAGAGGGCATTAATGAAAGCTGTTAATATAAGGTAATTACAGATTTTTTGACAATCATTGACAGACTAACTTAGGTATACAGGCCTAACTGTAATAAACTAGCAAAAAAAATATGAGTTACCCTTTAAAGTGGTCCTGGAAAAAAAATAAAAACTAAAAGTCACCCCATGTTGTAGGTGGGTCAATAATGAAACAAAGGCAAGGCAACACAAGTAAAGCAAATATCTCAGTGCAACACAATAAACAGCTTAGCAGCATCTAAAACCACAGTGCAGCATAAAATACCTCCTCAGTAGCTGTCCCTCTGTGGTGGCCGGCGCCAGCTGCCACATTCTGTCCTTCTTCCCCAGTTGCCTCAGAATGGCAATACAGTTGAATTCAGGAATCGGGAGGGCAGCTGTGGTCGCCGGCCAGGCACAACTACTTGACGCTCCCAGTGTTAATTAACTCTGGGAGCAAGAGATCATTACGTACCTGGCTTGTGGCCGTGAGGGCTCAGGTGGTCCACTGGAAAATTTCCCTGTAGAGTCTATGGCCAATCCATCACTGGCTCTTGTGTCAGCAGAATCTCCACCTACTGTCCCTATTCCAAATTTTACATTGCTGCCCTGCTTGTTCAGCGCCTGTACAAGCACTCTTTGGGAAGTTATTGTACATTGTGCTCTTGGGTTGGAAAAAATGAACGACTGTGTTCCTCCTCTGAGCATCATTCAGACAACAAAATGCAGGCACAATTTAGTGCCCAAATACTGGCATCGTAGGGATTTTCAGCACAGCAAAATGTAAGCAGAACCAAGTATGGATAAAACAGTGAATACACCTAAGTAAAGGCAAAAAATGTCATCCTTATTCCATAACGGATATATACAGACGCAAGGAATAAAATAACTAAAATCGCATAAATATGAGATGCGAAATAGGTATTCATCTTTGTATGTGATTTTATTCCTTGCATTTGTTTGTAACTGTCAATTATGGAATAAAGATGATATTTTTGCCCATACTTAGGTGTACTCATTATTTTATCTAGACCTCTTGATTCTGCTTACATTTGGCTGGTGTCTGTTGTTGGGAGCACCCTTTTCATGTCTTGGTGGTGACGACCCATTCCCTATTTCAACGGGATATACAGCATTTCATTAGACGCGCTGTAGGGTGGAGATGTGTGGCCATAACATGGATGATAAAATGTGGCTACCTTACAGTTTTCTGGATGAGGTCTTAGCCCTCCAGCAAACTTAGGAGTCACAGGACACTTCCCAGGAATGTACCCGATTCTAAGAACACAAGGTCAAGTGCTGTTTTTTCTGGCCCTTTGAAAGATCATTTAGTGAGTCCAACTGCACCCCTAGCTTAGCTTTTATATAACACTGTACATATGGCTGTAATTTATAGGATGCCCCAGTAGCATTAAGTTCCCCTTCATCTTCTTTTCTCCCTCATCACTGTAAAATCTCCAGTCTGCAAAACACCACAAACGCCATCCGAAGCGGCTGCTCTTCTTTGCCAATATTGTTCATTTGCGATGGAGCGTTACATACTTTTCCACTTGTGTCCCATATGCCGCTAAGTCGTGGAAACTTTGAGTACAGAGAGCGCAGTCTGACAGCGAGAAGACGAGGTCGTCCTGACATTGATGGGAAATACAGGACTAAATAAAAACGTTGTCTATAGGTTTCATATTTATACACTAGTGGTTTCCTGGTCGAAGACTTCACCGGGCGCCAGTGTCTGGAATTCGGGTAGAGAAGCTTATAGAAGACGACAGCCAGAGTTATGTAAACTGTCTCCACATTGCGCTGATTTATCCACTCGTCTTCCTCCTCTCCTGTGGTCCTCAGATGACTTGTAAACGCTTCATGTAGAACATATGGTGAACATTTCCTGACCAGTATTAGACCAGTAATGGGGCAAGCACACTGGATATCACTCAAGGTGGAGCTGGAAATGACGATCCTCAAAATTACTTGGTAAATATAAGCCCCTGGCTTGTTGTCCTCTTGTCAAGTTCATAAAAGTTCCCAAGTTATCAACCACTTTTACTAGAACCTTATTTGTAAAGTTACAGAGTAAGTAGGATGGAGTATACAGCACCATTTTGTTCTCCAGTGCTGTACAGATATTGTCACCATTCACATTAGTTCCTGTCCCCATGAAGGACACCATCTACAATTCCCAAACATATACATTCCCACAAGAAACAATTCATCTATCAGTATATTTTGGGTCTGGAGATCTTGTCCTGGCCAGAATCAAACTGACAATAGTGCCAACCACTGTGTCATGAACTCCGGTGGGCCAGATTTACTATGGATATAACAATGGGAGTGCATCAACATTTCTCTGGGCAGTCATTCCAATCATGAGCCTTGCATTTACACCAACAGATTATCTGAGCAAGTTCTGTCCAATCAGACCAATAAGTGGGTTGTGTAACAAAAGATCTGTGTGTGTAAAGGCCATATGACCAATGATTGGTCAGAAAATGTCAGATAATCTGTGTAAATGTTAGAAAACTGGGTGACAACTCCAGAGGGACCTGTAATGCCAGCCATATTGATTGTCACCCAGTTTGGATTAACTGTTTGGTTACAGAACTATTCTGTCTCTCCACTAAATTTTTTCTTGACCACCGATCTGAACTAGCATTTGGTTTACAACATCTGTAAAATCCAAAGGCTCAAGCCTCATGCCATAAGTCACCCATCAGGTATGAGGTCTGGTTCCTTCTATGGTCTGGCGAAGTCCACAGCACATGTACAATGTTCTCGCCCGTCTCTTTATTAGTTGAATATAAGGAACAGTGAAAGACGCTGGTTGCATAAATTCGAGAGGATGCAAAAAATGTGGCAGTGTCTTGAAAAGGCGAAACCAACCTGCTAAAAATATACTCCCAAAATCCACCCCAGAGCCAACAGTTCCTTTTAAAAATTCCACAAATGTACATTGGTGAGATTTTCCTACTTTAGAGCCCTGGCTCTGCGTTCTTCCAGTCCGGGCTTGGAAGCTTTACTTGGGCCCACAAGTTGGCAGGCCAACACGAGAGTCCTGGCACACAGGAAACACACTCTAATCCAGCCAAGGCAGTACTGACCATCAAAATGGATTCCAGGAACGTAACCGATTATATTCTTCCATAAACATTAGAAATTGAGTTGTGCCCCAAACTCTATGCCGAGAAATAGTCAGGCTTCGTTAATATTCGCAATAAAAAAGTAAGACAGGATAGAAAAATTATAAGAGTTGAAGCAGCTAGATGAAGTAAGAGTTTTTCTTAGGACAAACTTGTGCTCCTCTGTGAATGGAGCAGTGGGGCGCACACGTGGCCATCACTCCATTCATGTCTATTGGACTGCTCAGTTACTGCAGACAGTAGATGGAGCTCCATTCACAAAGAGGACTTGTGATCAGCGGGGGTCCCAGTACTCGTACATTTATCCTGTAGGTAGGCGATAGGTATTACTCGTGAACCAACCCCTGTAATCATCATATAAAGAAAGGTTTTTGTGATTCATTTACTGGACATTTTCAGATCCCATCCAAGAAACATTCTTATTTACATCTAGAAGTTGACAGTCTGCTCAATACTTGTATCAGGATCAGTGAAGAGCTTGGAGCCTAAAGTCCAACTATGGGATGGAGATTTCTGCTACGGTGGTACTTAGTTCATCCCCTGGTAATAAGGACAGATATTCAGCCAGTGGGTGCAATGCAAGAACGCTTCCGCTCAATGACAAAAAGCAGAGAATGGATTCCTCAGTCTGCAGGGCAATTTCTTGCTGTCAAAAGTATTATGATCTTAAAGAAAACCAAGTGGACCCCACCATATGTACGGCATGTGAAAAGAGAATTTCAGCGAGCTTTCACTTCTTTTAAATTTACAGTGTAATGAATATGAAGCGATAATATAATAATGCAGTTGTCCACTGTTCGCAAATTTACCCTGAATGTGAACTGATCCGTATCGCCATTTTCTCGCCTGTAGTTATCTTTACAGTGTGTAAAGGCAAAGGTTATGTGTTCAGCACTGAATAACTCCAGATGTGGGCAGCAGCAGAATGACTCCTCTGTCACAGTATTAGCATGTTTGCTCCACCCGTGCACTTCACGCCTGCAGAACAGAGGCAGAACCCTGTACAGAGTGACCTATATGTCCACATTTACAGTGTTTGTGTACACAGTCGGTATGTAGGTGAACTCTACAGGCCACACACACAGACTGGCCTTGTCTGCCCTAAATGTCACCCAAATTTACACTGCTGTCAGACCCTAACAAGTACTTCACCTCGGGTTAATGATGGGGAGGGGGTCACTCCGCATTCCACAGGGACGGACGCACCGCACTGAGTTACAAGGATTATTGTATATCCTGCATATACTGTCATAGCTTCAAAAGAGTTTGCGTGACGGACAAATGGTTTTATGGTATTTGAATCCATTTAATTTTTCTTGTTTTGTCGGGGTGAATTTAACTAAAGTTTCTTGAGACGTGAAGATAAATTCAAAATGTAAATTCTTTTGGCAAGCAAAGAACTTGACAATGGTGAAGCAAGTTGTTAAAGCGGCTCTGTCACCCGGATTACCCCTATTAAACCAGGGACATAGCCTGGTAGGGGTGATCCTGCAGTTTAAACGGGTACCTTGCTCCTCACTGTCAGTACTACTGATGGTGATAAAATCATACTTTTATTCCTTTGTTGGCAGGCAATTTAGAGCACCAGGAGGTGGGCCTTTTCAGTACAAGCACCTGTCACGACTGTGACTGATCCAGACAGGTCTGGGAGGAGAAGGTCGCAGCGACTTGCTACTCGCGATAGCTTGTGAGTTTGCTTCATGGTTCAGGGTATGTCATCCGGGTTTTGCCTGGTGAACCTTTTTGTCCTGACTGGGAGTTTGTAGGCATTCTTCTCAGGTGAGTGCTGTCTGCCACTCCCAGCTACTATATTAGTTTCAGTTTCACTTGCAGTCATTGCCAGATATAGTCCTTACTTCCAGTGCTATTCTGACCTTTGAAGGAGATCGTTTGACGGTATTGCTGTGGAGCTCTTGTCTGGCGTGGACTGTCGTTATTGGGATCATCTTCTCTGCTCGTGACTGGATAAGTCTATCTCTGCTGGAGATTGTTTATTTGTTGCTGTCTTCCCCTGTTGTTCTCCTAGACATGAGTGATGGTGACTAGTGCTCCCATCTGCCTTTCCCCAGTCTAGTCTTCTTAGGGTGACTCAGGGTTTAGGCATCCTGCTCGCCGCACGGGTTCACACCCCGTCTAGGGTATCAGGGCAGACAGGTGCCAGCTTAGGGTTTGTCAGGGGTGGCCGTTCTATTTCCCATCCGTAGATAAGGTTCCCCCTTCCCCTCCGTCTGGTGCGACACGACTGCTGCTGGGATAGCGGTCGTGACAGCACCACTATGCAAATTCTCCCCCTGATTGTCAGCGCTATACCAAGCCGGAGTCGTACTCTAGCGCTGTCAAACAAGGGCAGAGGATGTGTTTAGATGTCAGTAGATGACGCATAGAACATGTACTGCCCACCACATCTACAAATAAGCTAAAGCAATATTTGGCACAGCGTGTTATTTCATCCGCTTTTTGGTTTTGTACTATTTGATATACTCTAAACGGCGGTCAGAGATTCTCTTTGATTCCAAATATTCTGCATACACATGAAGTCAAAAGATAAAACTCCGGCTGCCTGCAGCCACACTAGGGCTTACTGCATACAGTTTAAAGGGGTTCTGGGCTACAGATACTGAAGACCTAGCCACAGTCATCAATGTAAGATTATTGTGGTTCTGACACCCAGCTGTCACAGGGCGCCAGAGAGGCGATCTTCCTGCGCTGCGCCACTGGCGTCCTGCCTCTCTCCCTGAGCTGGGACCCATGCGGCGTCCTCGTCTCCCAGGTAACAGGGGGCGGAGCGGACCCGACCGCACTCTTGCTGTCTGTGTCCTCCATTCCCCTGGCAACAATATCAGGCTGAGCACCGAGCTGGCCACTCGGTGCTCGGCTTGTGTGTCTGAGCGGGTCATATGATGCTCACCACGTCACATGACCTTAGCCTTTCACTATTTATACAGGCAGCCTGCTGGCCACAGGTTGCCTGCGATTTTGGTCCTGTGCCTAACTGCTACTACTCAGCTGCTACTCTGAATTTTGACCCTTGGCTTTTGTTTCTGACCCGACCTCGTCTGCCCTTGTGTACTGACGTGACCTCCAGGTTTGACCCTCGGCTTGTACTCTGACTCGTCCTTGCTATTCCTTGTGTACTGACGTGACCTCCAGGTTTGACCCTCGGCTTGTACTCTGACTCGTCCTTGCTATTCCTTGTGTACTGACGTGACCTCCAGGTTTGACCCTCGGCTTGTACTCTGACTTGTCCTTGCTATTCCTGGTGTACTGACGTGACTTCCAGGTTTGACCCTCGGCTTGTACTCTGACTCGTCCTTGCTATTCCTGGTGTACTGACGTGACCTCCAGGTTTGACCCTCGGCTTGTACTCTGACCCGTCCTCGCTGTTCCTTGTGTACTGACGTGACCTCCAGGTTTGACCCTCGGCTTGTACTCTGACCCGTCCTCGCTGTTCCTGGTGTACTGACGTGACCTCCAGGTTTGACCTCGGCTTGTACTCTGACCCGTCCTTGCTATTCCTTGTGTACTGACGTGACCTCCAGGTTTGACCCTCGGCTTGTACTCTGACCCGTCCTCGCTGCTCCTCGTGTACTGACGTGACCTCCAGGTTTGACCTCGGCTTGTACTCTGACCCGTCCTCGCCTGCTCCTTGTGTACTGACGTGACCTCCAGGTTTGACCCTCGGCTTGTACTCTGACTCGTCCTTGCTATTCCTGGTGTACTGACGTGACCTCCAGGTTTGACCCTCGGCTTGTACTCTGACTCGTCCTTGCTATTCCTTGTGTACTGACGTGATATCCTGGTTTGACCCTCGGCTTGTACTCTGACTCGTCCTTGCTATTCCTTGTGTACTGACGTGATATCCTGGTTTGACCCTTGGCGTGTTTGTTTACCGTCCTTGTTACCCCTGTTCGCCTACATAAGTATCTCTGGCATTTCAGTATTGCTCCTGACACTTTACGTGACTTCGGATCCATCTGCAGGGTTCCCTCCTACTGCCTCTGCCTGGATATATTCTGTCTCTGTCCGCTCTGCCTTTCTGCTCTTATAGAGGTTAGGGACTGTCGCCCAGTTACGCCCCGTCGCCTAGGACAGGTAGTGTAAGTAGGCAGGGACAAAGATGTGGGTGGCAGCTAGTGGGTGCACTTCCTCTTCCCCACTCCCTAGTTCATGACAACAGCACTCCCAGTGATCAGATGTTTTCGGCAGTGGCAGAGGCTAACGGTGTACAGACTGGAGGCAGACAGCTCTGTACAGGTGTAGTGGCCGAGCCGGGTATGGCAGCTCAGTTCCCAAGTGGTCTTACTGAGATTTCTAGTCTCGCTGCACTGAGCTTCTGTACACAGGCACTAGAAACTACATAGTGTACTGCGCTTTCTGCTTCCACTCTGTACACTGCTATTGACTGCCTGCTGATCGGGGAGGGCCAGGTGTCAGATTCCATACAGAAAACCTATCCTGAAGCAATTTAATTATGCACTTCAATGCTTAAAGGGAATCTGTCACCGGTTTTATGATGTCATAACTTTAACGGCAACATAAACAAGTGACAGATCCCATTAGCAAAATGTTGGGTCACTTTCTTTAACTGATGCAGCCATTTTGCTAAAATCTTGTATCCCCCCCCCCCCCCGCCTGTTGATGATACATATGGTAAAAAAACAACCTGTCAATCAGAGTCGGGGGGAGAGCAGTGAGCTCGTGAATATGGGGACCTATTGGCATGTGCTGGAGCTGGAAACTGGTGACAGATTTCCTTTAAACAGCATGCAATAAGCTCCCCCTAGTGGTGGTTGCAGGCAGTCAGGATTATACCAATTAATTCCATAAAGAGGAATTCATCACACTCTGCACTCCACAAATCCTTCTTCAAAAAGTCACAAAATAGTAACACAGTATATAAGACCGAAAAAAGACATTTGTCAATAGGGTCTTTGTAACATTATTTGGGTCACTTAAGCAGAAATTCTGCAGCTTTCTACATTTTTACACCTATTACTGTAGTTTTGAAAAGTGAGTGTGGTTAGTGATGTTAATCAGTTTCTCTCCAGAATAATCAACTTTAAAAAGTCACAAAAAAGTCTAAAAAACTCAATACAGCAGGGGTGGCGTAGAAAACTGGAGTAGCGTCTTCAAACAAAAGTGTTAGGTTTAAAGTTGCATCCAAGTTAACAAATAACATGCGACATTTGATAAATCTGATGGTAAATACTGATGACCTGTCCTTAGGATACAACATTAATATCAGATGGGCAGGGTCCTAACTCCCAGGAGCCCCGACAATCAGCTGTTTGAAGAGGTAGCGGTGCCGATGCGAGCGCCACTTCCTCTTCATGATTACCTGCGCGTCACTTCTCTTGCACAGGCGGCATTACACTGCGCTGCCTCTACAAGGGAGACAATGTGCAGGTAATCATGAAGAGGAAGCAGAGCTCACAAACAGATGATCAGTGCTTGGAGTCGGATCCCCACTCATCTGATACTGAGGACCTATTCCTATTCTAAGGAATTCTGAATGTTCAAAGGTGGACATTTAAATTCAGTATCAATTTTTGGTGCTCTGGGCACAAGTGAGCAATGCATTTTAAGAGATATTTCATTGAAATCAGTTTTAAAAGGCCCCTGAAAACCCTTCATATGTATGTGGAGAGATTCACAATATCCTCAGAATAGAGGTCTCACACATTAGCCCCTCAACACATACTTAGAACATCTCAGACTGTATATATATGATGATTATTAATCAGTGGAGCAAATACGTGGCCTCCGGGCCACAGATTTATTATATTTTCCATGACAGAGCTGGGAGCCGCAGAAGAACATTCCCTCAGTCATTAAAGGCAATTTACACGTGATGTGTCCTTCATTAAGAGGTTGGAATGTCAGGGCATCCTACTGTGGGGATCCTAAGAATCAGTGTGTCCTTCCTCAGGGTATTTGAGCATTAGTGTGTCCTTTGTTGGGGACCTACAGTGTTAATGTGTCCATCGTCTGTGAGCCCAAGTTGTCAATGTGTCCTTCCCCGGGGACCCCGATTGTCAGTGTGTCCTTTATCAGGGTATTGAGCATTAGTGTGTCCTTTGTTGGGGATCTAGAGTGTTAACATGTCCATCGTCTGTGAGCCCAAGTTGTCAATGTGTCCTTACCCGGGGACCCCGATTGTCAGTGTGTCCTTCATCAGGGTATTGAGCATTAGTGTGTCCTTTGTTGGGGATCTAGAGTGTTAACATGTCCATCGTCTGTGAGCCCAAGTTGTCAATGTGTCCTTCCCCAGGGACCCCGATTGTCAGTGTGTCCTTCATCAGGGCATTTGAGCATTAGTGTGTCCTTTGTTGGGAACCTACAGTGTTAATGTGTCCATCGTCTGTGAGCCCAAGTTGTCAATGTGTCCTTCCCCGGGGACCCCGACTGTCAGTGTGTCCTTCATCAGGGTAATGAGCATTAGTGTGTCCTTTGTTGGGGATCTAGAGTGTTAACATGTCCATCGTCTGTGAGCCCAAGTTGTCAATGTGTCCTTACCCGGGGACCCCGATTGTCAGTGTGTCCTTCATCAGGGTAGTGAGCATTAGTGTGTCCTTTGAAGGGGATCTAGAGTGTTATTGTGTCCATCGTCTGTGAGCCCAAGTTGTCAATGTGTCCTTCCCCGGGGACCCCGATTGTCAGTGTGTCCTTCATCAGGGTAGTGAGCATTAGTGTGTCCTTTGTTGGGGACCTACAGTGTGTCCATCATCTGTGAGCCCAAGTTGTCAATGTGTCCTTCCCCGGGGACACCGATTGTCAGTGTGTCCTTCATCAGGGTAGTGAGCATTAGTGTGTCCTTTGTTGGGGACCTACAGTGTTATTGTGTCCATCGTCTGTGAGCCCAAGTTGTCAATGTGTCCTTCCTCGGGGACCCAGACTGTCAGTGTGTCCTTCATCAGGGCATTTGAGCATTAGTGTGTCCTTTGTTGGGGACCTACAGTGTTATTGTGTCCATCGTCTGTGAGCCCAAGTTGTCAATGTGTCCTTCCCCGGGGACCCCGATTGTCAGTGTGTCCTTCATCAGGGTATTGAGCATTAGTGTGTCCTTTGTTGGGAACCTACAGTGTTAATGTGTCCATCGTCTGTGAGCCCAAGTTGTCAATGTGTCCTTCCTCGGGGACCCCGATTGTCAGTGTGTCCTTCATCAGGGTATTGAGCATTAGTGTGTCCTTTGTTGGGAACCTACAGTGTTAATGTGTCCATCGTCTGTGAGCCCAAGTTGTCAATGTGTCCTTCCTCGGGGACCCCGATTGTCAGTGTGTCCTTCATCAGGGTATTGAGCATTAGTGTGTCCTTTGTTGGGGATCTAGAGTGTTAACATGTCCATCGTCTGTGAGCCCAAGTTGTCAATGTTTCCTTCCCCGGGGACCCCGATTGTCAGTGTATCCTTCATCAGGGTATTTGAGCATTAGTGTGTCCTTTGTTGGGGACCTACAGTGTTAATGTGTCCATCGTCTGTGAGCCCAAGTTGTCAATGTGTCTTTCCTCGGGGACCCCGATTGTCAGTGTGTCCTTCATCAGGGTATTTGAGCATTAGTGTGTCCTTTGTTAGGGATCAGAACTGTCATTGTATTCTACCCAGGTGATTCCAAGTGTCAATGTGTTCTTCCTCGGGGACCCCGATTGTCAGTGTGTCCTTCATCAGGGTATTGAGCATTAGTGTGTCCTTTGTTGGGAACCTACAGTGTTAATGTCCATCGTCTGTGAGCCCAAGTTGTCAATGTGTCCTTCCTCGGGGACCCCGATTGTCAGTGTGTCCTTCATCAGGGTAGTGAGCATTAGTGTGTCCTTTGTTGGGGATCTAGAGTGTTAATGTGTCCATCGTCTGTGAGCCCAAGTTGTCAATGTGTCCTTCCTCGGGGACCCCGACTGTCAGTGTGTCCTTCATCAGGGTATTTGAGCATTAGTGTGTCCTTTGTTGGGAACCTACAGTGTTAATGTGTCGATCGTCTGTGAGCCAAAGTTGTTAATGTGTCCTTCCTCGGGGACCCCAATTGTCAGTGTGTCCTTCATCAGGGTAGTGAGCATTAGTGTGTCCTTTGTTGGGGATGTAGAGTGTTATTGTGTCCATCGTCTGTGAGCCCAAGTTGTCAATGTGTCCTTCCTCGGGGACCCCGACTGTCAGTGTGTCCTTCATCAGGGTAGTGAGCATTAGTGTGTCCTTTGTTGGGGATCTAGAGTGTTATTGTGTCCATCGTCTGTGAGCCCAAGTTGTCAATTGTCCTTCCTCGGGGCCCCCGATTGTCAGTGTGTCCTTCATCAGGGTATTGAGCATTAGTGTGTCCTTTGTTGGGGATCTAGAGTGTTAACATGTCCATCGTCTGTGAGCCCAAGTTGTCAATGTGTCCTTCCTCGGGGACCCCGATTGTCAGTGTGTCCTTCATCAGGGTATTTGAGCATTAGTGTGTCCTTTGTTGGGGATCTAGAGTGTTATTGTGTCCATCGTCTGTGAGCCCAAATTGTCAATGTGTCCTTCCTTGGGACCCCGATTGTCAGTGTGTCCTTCATTAGGGTATTGAGCATTAGTGTGTCCTTTGTTGGGGATCTAGAGTGTTAACATGTCCATCGTCTGTAAGCCCAAGTTGTCAATGCATCCTTCCCCGGGGACCCCGATTGTCAGTGTGTCCTTCATCAGGGTAGTGAGCATTAGTGTGTCATTTGTTGGGAACCTACAGTGTTAATGTGTCCATCGTCTGTGAGCCCAAGTTGTCAATGTGTCCTTCCCCGGGGACCCCGATTGTCAGTGTGTCCTTCATCAGGGCATTTGAGCATTAGTGTGTCCTTTGTTAGCAACCTACAGTGTTAATGTGTCCATCGTCTGTGAGCCCAAGTTGTCAATGTGTCCTTCCTCGAGGACCCCGATTGTCAGTGTGTCCTTCATCAGGGTAGTGAGCATTAGTGTGTCCTTTGTTGGGAACCTACAGTGTGTCCATCGTCTGTGAGCCCAAATTGTCAAAGTGTCCTTCCTCGGGACCCCGATTGTCAGTGTGTCCTTCATTAGGGTATTGAGCATTAGTGTGTCCTTTGTTGGGGATCTAGAGTGTTAACATGTCCATCGTCTGTGAGCCCAAGTTGTCAATGTGTCCTTCCTCGGGGACCCCGATTGTCAGTGTGTCCTTCATCAGGGTAGTGAGCATTAGTGTGTCCTTTGTTGGGGACCTACAGTGTTAATGTGTCCATCGTTTGTGAGCCCAAGTTGTCAATGTGTCCTTCCTCGGGGACCCCGATTGTCAGTGTGTCCTTCATTAGGGTAGTGAGCATTAGTGTGTCCTTTGTTGGGGACCTACAGTGTTAATGTGTCCATCGTCTGTGAGCCCAAGTTGTCAATGTGTCCTTCCTCGGGGACCCCGACTGTCAGTGTGTCCTTCATCAGGGTGTTGAGCATTAGTGTGTCCTTTGTTGGGAACCTACAGTGTTATTGTGTCCATCGCTCTATGAGCCCAAGTTGTCAATGTGTCCTTCCTCGGGGACCCCGATTGTCAGTGTGTCCTTCATCAGGGTATTGAGCATTAGTGTGTCCTTTGTTGGGAACCTACAGTGTTAATGTGTCCATCGTCTGTGCGCCCAAGTTGTCAATGTGTCCTTCCTCGGGGACCCCGATTGTCAGTGTGTCCTTCATCAGGGTAGTTGAGCATTAGTGTGTCCTTTGTTGGGGATCTAGAGTGTTATTGTGTCCATCGTCTGTGAGCCCAAGTTGTCAATGTGTCCTTCCTCGGGGACCCCGATTGTCAGTGTGTCCTTCATCAGGGTATTGAGCATTAGTGTGTCCTTTGTTGGGGATCTACGAGTGTTATTGTGTCCATCGTCTGTGAGCCCAAGTTGTCAATGTGTCCTTCCTCGGGGACCCCGACTGTCAGTGTGTCCTTCATCAGGGTGTTGAGCATTAGTGTGTCCTTTGTTGGGAACCTACAGTGTTAATGTGTCCATCGTCTGTGAGCCCAAGTTGTCAATGTGTCCTTCCCCGGGGACCCCGATTGTCAGTGTGTCCTTCATCAGGGTATTGAGCATTAGTGTGTCCTTTGTTGGGAACCTACAGTGTTAATGTGTCCATCGTCTGTGAGCCCAAGTTGTCAATGTGTCCTTCCCCAGGGACCCCGATTGTCAGTGTGTCCTTCATCAGGGTATTGAGCATTAGTGTGTCCTTTGTTGGGGATCTAGAGTGTTATTGTGTCCATCGTCTGTGAGCCCAAGTTGTCAATTGTCCTTCCTCGGGGACCCCGATTGTCAGTGTGTCCTTCATCAGGGTAGTGAGCATTAGTGTGTCCTTTGTTGGCAACCTACAGTGTTAATGTGTCCATCGTCTGTGAGCCCAAGTTGTCAATGTGTCCTTCCGCGGGGACCCCGATTGTCAGTGTGTCCTTCATCAGGGTAGTGAGCATTAGTGTGTCCTTTGTTGGGAACCTACAGTGTTAATGTGTCCATCGTCTGTGAGCCCAAGTTGTCAATGTGTCCTTCCTCAGGGACCCCGACTGTCAGTGTGTCCTTCATCAGGGTGTTGAGCATTAGTATGTCCTTTGTTGGGGATCTAGAGTGTTATTGTGTCCATCGTCTGTGAGCCCAAGTTGTCAATGTGTCCTTTCCCGGGGACCCCGATTGTCAGTGTGTCCTTCATCAGGGTATTTGAGCATTAGTGTGTCCTTTGTTGGGGATCTAGAGTGTTATTGTGTCCATCGTCTGTGAGCCCAAGTTGTCAATGTGTCCTTCCTCGGGGACCCCGACTGTCAGTGTGTCCTTCATCAGGGTAGTGAGCATTAGTGTGTCCTTTGTTGGGGATCTAGAGTGTTATTGTGTCCATCGTCTGTGAGCCCAAGTTGTCAATGTGTCCTTCCCCGGGGACCCCGATTGTCAGTGTGTCCTTCATCAGGGTATTGAGCATTAGTGTGTCCTTTGTTGGGGATCTACAGTGTTATTGTGTCCATCGTCTGTGAGCCCAAGTTGTCAATGTGTCCTTCCTCGGGGAACCCGATTGTCAGTGTGTCCTTCATCAGGGTATTTGAGCATTAGTGTGTCCTTTGTTGGGGATCTAGAGTGTTAATGTGTCCATCGTCTGTGAGCCCAAGTTGTCAATGTGTCCTTCCCCGGGGACCCCGACTGTCAGTGTGTCCTTCATCAGGGTAGTGAGCATTAGTGTGTCCTTTGTTGGGGATCTAGAGTGTTATTGTGTCCATCGTCTGTGAGCCCAAGTTGTCAATGTGTCCTTCCCCGGGGACCCCGATTGTCAGTGTGTCCTTCATCAGGGTAGTGAGCATTAGTGTGTCCTTTGTTGGGGATCTACAGTGTTATTGTGTCCATCGTCTGTGAGCCCAAGTTGTCAATGTGTCCTTCCTCGGGGACCCCGATTGTCAGTGTGTCCTTCATCAGGGTAGTGAGCATTAGTGTGTCCTTTGTTGGGGATCTAGAGTGTTATTGTGTCCATCGCTCTAGAGCCCAAGTTGTCAATGTGTCCTTCCCGGGGACCCCGATTGTCAGTGTGTCCTTCATCAGGGTAGTGAGCATTAGTGTGTCCTTTGTTGGGAACCTACAGTGTTAATGTGTCCATCGTCTGTGAGCCCAAGTTGTCAATGTGTCCTTCCTCGGGGACCCCGATTGTCAGTGTGTCCTTCATCAGGGTAGTGAGCATTAGTGTGTCCTTTGTTGGGGATCTAGAGTGTTATTGTGTCCATCGTCTGTGAGCCCAAGTTGTCAATGTGTCCTTCCTCGGGGACCCCGATTGTCAGTGTGTCCTTCATCAGGGTAGTGAGCATTAGTGTGTCCTTTGTTGGGGATCTAGAGTGTTATTGTGTCCATCGTCTGTGAGCCCAAGTTGTCAATGTGTCCTTCCTCGGGGACCCCGATTGTCAGTGTGTCCTTCATCAGGGTAGTGAGCATTAGTGTGTCCTTTGTTGGGGATCTAGAGTGTTATTGTGTCCATCGTCTGGAGCCCAAGTTGTCAGTGTGTCCTTCCTCGAGAACCCCGATTGTCAGTGTGTCCTTCATCAGGGTAGTGAGCATTAGTGTGTCCTTTGTTGGGGATCTAGAGTGTTATTGTGTCCATCGTCTGTGAGCCCAAGTGTTTAAGTTGTCGGCGACCCAAATTGTCAATGTGTCCCTCATCAAGGACCCGAGTGTCAGGATGGTCTTTATGAGCACCACCTGTATCAGTGGATTATTTCTCTGAAATTTCACGTGTAACAGAGGCTAAGTACATTGCTTCTTACAAAGGTGATATACTGCAATCTGTTCTTTTATTGCTGCCTATTATTTCTGCCCTGCAGTAACATGACAGAACACAGCATATACACTGCATACCTGTTACATAAGATACAATCATTCTATGGAAGAATAGGAGCCCCGCAGTGTTCAGCCTGCATAGCAAGAATGCTTCCATCTGCCACCTAGTGGTCAAACTGCACCTGACAGCAAGGTGTAGGTACTAGAAGATTTCAGCTATGAGGTCTGTTGTACTGCAAGAAAGCTCAGAAGGGAAGTTCTGCACAAGACTACAACTATGGCTCATAGAAGGGGGTTCTGCAGGAACATCCGACCCGTCTGATATGGCTACATTTGTGCCTCTGTGCCCAACTGATACGACTTACCATTCCCCAAGAGCTTCCAGACAGCGCATCCGTCCCAAAATCAACTCCGAATCATCTTTGTTCACCTCAATCTTTTTATCATAGGCAACCAGCGCGTCCTCCCATTCGTGGAGCTTCTCGTACCAGGTGGCCTGAATCTCCTACAAGCAACAAGAAAGAAGAGCAGATGCAGTAATGCGACAAATCACCCCAAAATTCCCCTAAATGCAAAAATAAACTTTGCAGTGGGTGGTGCTACACCTAGATTTTAGCACTCTTGATTGATTTCAACTATGGAGTGACAGCTGCAGGGACAAGATTGCATCCAGGTCAATCTACTGCTTTGAGCTACAAAAAGTCTGTGTGCAGCCTTAAAACAAGGCCTTATTCACACCTCAGGGATTCACGGACAGCACACATACCCATTCGTGTTAATGTGCGTATTCACACATCAGTGTTTTAGCATGGAAGCATGCCTCATTTTTGTCTGTTTATAGATCAATCATGCCCATTAACCCCCTCAGCCCCGTAGCTTAAACCCCCTCATGACCAGGCCACTTTTTACAAGTCTGCACTACTTTCACCGTTTATTGCTCCGTCATACAACTTACCACCCAAATGAATTTTACCTCCTTTTCTTCTCACTAATAGAGCTTTCATTTGGTGCTATTTCATTGCTGCTGACATTTTTACTTTTTTTGCTATTAATAAAAATTTACCGACATTTTTCGCTTTCTGTTGTAAATTTTTTTAAAAAAAACTACATTTCTTTATAAATTTTTCTCTAAATTTATTGATCTAAATGTCTTTGATAAAAAAAAAATGCAATAAGTGTATATTTATTGGTTTGGGTAAAAGTTATAGCGTTTACAAAAAAGTGAATTTGGGCATTTTGAAGCAGCTCTGACTTTCTGAGCACCGGTCATGTTTCTTCAGGTGCTATAATGCCAGGAAAGTATAAATTCCCCCCAAATCACACCATTTTAGAAAGAAGACACCCCAAAGTATTCGCGGAGGGCATGGTGAGTTCATGGATCATTTCATTTTTTTCACAAGTTAGCGGAAAATGACACTTTCTGAGGAAAAAATAATAATAAAGTTTCCACTTCCGCTAACTTCTGGCAAAAAAAAAAAAAAATCTCCCACGGACTCACTATGCCCCTCGGTGAATACCTTGGGGTGTCTACTTTCCGAAATGGGGTCATTTGTGGGGTTTGTTTACTGTTCTGGCATTTTGGGCGGGGCTAAATTGTGAGCAGCCATGTAAAAGCTAAAGGTACTCGTTGGAATTTGGTCCCCTTTGCGTACCCAGGCTGCAAAAAAGTGTCACTCATGTGGTATCGCCGTACTCAGGAGAAGTAGGGCAATGTGTTTTGGGGTGTAATTTTACATATACCCATGTTGGGTGAGAGAAATATCTCTGTAAACTGACAACTTTGAATAAAAAAATTAAAAAGTTGTCGTTTACAGAGATATTTCTCACACAAAGTATGGGTATATGTAAAAATACACCCCAAAACACATTGCCCTACTTCTCCTGAGTACAGCGATACCACATGAGTGACACTTTTTTGCAGCCAAGATGTGCAAAGGGGCCCTAAAACCAATGAGTACCTTTAGGATTTCACAGGGCATTTTTACGCATTTGGATTCTCACGCTTTAGGACCCCTAAAATGCCAGGTCAGTATAAATACCCCACATGTGACCCCATTGTGGAAAGAAGACACCCCAAGGTATTCCGTGAGGGGCATGGCGAGCTCACAGAATTTTTTTTTTTTGGGCACAAGTTAGCGGAAATTGATATATATTTTTATTTTTTTACAAAGTCTCATATTCCACTAACTTGTGCCAAAAAATAACATTTTACATGAACTCCCCATACCCCTCACGGAATACCTTGGGGTGTCTTCTTTCTAAAATGGGGTCACAGGTGGGGTGTTTGTACTGCCCTGGCATTTGAGGGTCTCCGCAATCATTACACGTATGGCCAGCATTAGGAGTTTCTGCGATTCTCCGTATATTGAGCAGACGGGGAAGGAGATATTTTTTTTTCCGTTCAGCCTCTGCGCTGAAAAAAATAAAAATGAACGGCACAGATTTCTTCATTCGCATCGATCAATGTGGATGAAAAAATCTCTGCCAAAATCAGTGACTGCGGTGCGGTGCGGTGGGCGCTAACTAACTGGCGGTGATAAGGGACCCTTATGCCCCATTCACACGTCCTCAATTCTGTTTGCGGAACGGAATTGCGGACCCATTCATTTCTATGGGGACAGACTTTGTCCCGCTCGGATCCGGAATTACGGATCCGCACTTCCGGGTCTGCACTTCCGCTCTGCAAAAATATAGAACATGTCCTATTCTTGTCCGCAATTGTGGACAAGAAAAGGCATTTTCTATATAGTTCTGGCAATGTGCGGATCTGCAAAATGCGGAAAGTCCGCAAAACACATTTGGATGTGTGAATGGAGCCATACAGGGGGGTGATCAGGGAGTCTATATGGGGTGATCAGGGGTTACCAAGGGGTTAGTAAGTGAGGGGGGGGGCTTAGTGTAGTGTTTGGTGCTCCATACCATAGCTACCTGGTCCTCTGGTGGTCGATCCCAGTAAATGGGACCAGAGGAGCAGGGAGCAGGTATATCAGACGCGGTTAACAAAACAGCTGATATACATGTTAGATGCGATGTATTTTTGATCATCGCTGGCAGGCTGCAATACAACTGCTGAGATGCGCAGCACTGAATGCGCGCGCGTTCACAGGAAGTCTCGCGAGATGATGCGCTGATGCGTCAACCCAGAACTACAGGACCGGACGCATCCGTGCGTTAGGCGGTCCTGTAGTGGTTAAAGGCTAGGGGTCTGTGAAAAACATGAACCCAGCAAGACATCCGCATTTACGCCGTGTTTCACAAACCATTTTTAGGAGGTGCTCTGAAAATTATTTTTCTGCTGCGTTGTGTCTGTAAGACACAGATCAAACGCGGATTCTTCACTGAAATCTTTACTGATGAACCACCCGATTCTCACGGATTTCGTCACGGACGTGTGAATAGGGCTTAACTTATTCATTAAAAAGCTGAATGGTGGGGGTGCCAGGGGTCGGACTTCCGCTGATCTGATACTTACGACCCATCTATCGAAGCGCCATCTAGGGCTGCATTTTGTTTTCTGTGTTTTTGTTGCCCCCTTTTGTAGTTAGAAGCACAGTTGCCAGATTTAAAAGTATATAGCAAATTACTTAAAAGTCTACATTTTTGTCTGTTTTGGGATTCCCCCCCCCCCCAATATGTAGCATTTTCTGGGTAAAATAAAGTCCAGCTCACCAGCAGAATTTCTTTTTTCTTGCTTGCTTTATTAGTAATGCGATAAAAACTTTTTAGGAGTTGGCGGGCAACACAATATTATTGGCCACTTCGTGTCACCCGCCTCACGTGGTACATAACATTCCCAAAGGTGAGATGATAAGAGCGAGACGTAACAGCTCGGACACAAATTATTTTTTGACTGAAGCAAAAAATATCCAGGATCGTCTTTATAAGAGAAAATACAGGTTTGAACAAATAGAAAAGTGTAAAAATGTGGTTACATCCCTGAATAGAGACAGTCTCTTGTTTCCTAGAACCGGAAATAAAGGATGTCGATATAACTGTGAAGAAGAAGACCGCTCTCTGGTGTTTTCTACACCGTATAGTATGGAATACAATAAAATCTGTAAAATTATGAGAAAATATTTGCCGGTTCTATATGGAGATAAGGATTGGTCTCCGGTCATAGAACGGGGCATCAAATGTGTATCACGTAGGGCAGAAACAATAGGAGCCACGCTCAGTCCCAGCCTGTTTCAGAGTAGACGGAACACTAAACCTACGTGGCTGAACAATCCTGGCAGCTACCGCTGGGGACATAATAGGTGCATTTGTTGCGGCTTGATGGAACCCTCGAAAAAAATGTTTTCCACAGCGAATGGGAGTGAGTATAAAATTGGTGCATACCTTCATTGCATCACTAAGTTTGCAGTGTATTTAATTACCTGCGTTCCTTGCAGGTTACAATATGTAGGGTGCACTACAAATCCAATCAAGACCCGCATACGAAAGCACACATCAGATGTCCCCCACGTCGAAAAACGAAATGTATCGGCGGTTAGACACCAGACAACCACATGGTTTAAACAAAAGACCAGATTTAATACTGCAATATTGAGCGACATATACGTAAGCATTTGTATGGAGTACCTCGCGACATTTGTATATATGTTTTACATACTTTTATGTGGAGCTGTAATTTGGGTATTTGCACATGCATCCAAGTGCAACAAGTGTGTTGTGAATTTGCACTTATTGCTGCTGTGAGAGGAAGTGTGGGAGGAGTAGTTCCTCTATATATGGCAGCTATTAGATTGCAGTAAGGACCATACGTGTAAGGCCTGAAACGCGTAGACTGTAAGTTATCATCCTGTACATGGAAAAGTTTTTATCACATTAATAAAGCAAGCAAGAAAAAGAAATTCTGCTGGTGAGCTGGACTTCATTTTCCTGATTGTGTCCAGAGCCCTTGTCCGTGCTCTCAGGAGGACAGGCGGAGGTGAGAGCTGCATTAAGGGACTTGCGATCTATAATATGTATAGGAAGCCATCTGTCATGCTGCAAATTTATGAGCAGGAGAAACCGACAAAGTAATCTCCCATGATGAGATGCCAAGAAATAAAACTCTATGGATATATAAAAGAGGTTCTGCAGCAGCTGAGGTGTCAAATGCACAGATCTCCCAATGCTCTTATAAATTACTGTGTATGTATTTCCTGCAGATACTGCAGCACTGGAGATGAGTGAAAATCCATGCAGGGCTTATCACTGGAAGCCCTGAGGCCCTGGAGAACATGGCAGTGGTCACATATGTGGGAGGTCGGCAGTGAAAACAAACTCCTTACTCTGTGCGGTTTAGGGTTTGAGGGATTCTCGACTTCAAGTCCTTCCTAGAAAGCTGTGGTTAAAGCACATGGTGTCCGGTCTGTGGCTTTCATGAAAGCCCTTTCTTCCAGGACTATGTATGGACTGAGGTCACCAGTTCATGGCCCAGCAGAACCGGCGCTCTCCCTTTAATCTTAGCTTTGAGAGTGATTTGTGGAGATCCAGGGCAGAGCTGCCCGAGGTGCCCCGCACAATGACTTACAGTGACAGTCTCTCTCTCACATTCTCCTGACCCATCCAACTTCCCATAATGTTGGTCTAACAGAGTAAAGGGCAGACCACACATACGAGGGATCCCCTGCTCTGTCCCCTCATACTAAATCTATCAATACCCTCTTCACTTCCCTCTGACTATCCGGGACTAGCAGATGCTGCAGAACCACTAAAGCCCCATAGGGGTTTGTCATGTAGCTGCACGCTGATGTTTCCTTCTCTCTGCCTGTCTTCACCAGCATTTCTTCTGTTCATAAACCAGCAGGCTCTGGATAGACAATGTCGCACTACCCCATGCAGTACTGTCAAATGCATAGAAATGTCAGAAAAAACTGAATAAGGTGGCAACCACTAATGAACACCTTCTGCTTTGCTTAGTGTATCAGTGTCCACTGCAGCTCTAGCATTTTGTTCATGAACCACGAGGACTTTGGTGCCTGCAATTGTGAGCGGAAACCAGTACTGCAGGCCATACTCAGCTGACAGCCATTTCTAATGAGCCGCACACTTAGCTTGGCCAAACATGGGTTTACAAAGGAGACAGGACACTCATCCACTGCCACATAAGGATCAGGCATGTTAAATCGATCCTCTCGCCCCTGTCAGAGCCTGTTGGGTGACAGCCGGACAGCTATCATAAAGATTAGATGGTAGGCAGTCCCGGTGAAATTGGTGGGTATGGCAGATACTAAATGGGTTGACCAGCCTTTTTTTAATTGCTTGGCGGGGGTCCGACACCTGGCACCCCCGCCTATAAGCTATTCTATGTAGCACTGGACGTCGGCACCAGAACTACACAGCAGTGTCATTGTAGTGGACAGCACTCGTAACTGCAGCGCTGCCCCCATTCAATTCAGTGTTGACAGTTCTGGCACCGACTTCCAGGGATGGAGCTACAAAGAACATCTGATAAGCAGCGGTTTGGGGTGTTGGACCCTGGCCGATCAGCTAGTGATAAGGATAAGTCAGCAGATAACAAAAAACTGGACAACCCCTTTAAAGTAATGTGCATGGTCAGCTTTAGTCCTGAGTGGCATACAGTGATTCACTTCTACCCTTCGTTAATCCTCTGCCTGTAGAAGCTTACAAGGCAGTTCAAGCACTCGTGGAGCAGGAAGCCCAGGATGAAGAGACGAAGCACACCATTTCATTTTGGGCAGCAGTCCTCAGCTACAACAATAGGCAGCTTTAAATAGTAATGACGCATCTAGCACAGGGCCTCATGGACTAGAAGGACCCTCACACATTGGATGTATGCTAATTCCTGCGGACAGAATCTCATCGTCTAATTATACAAGCATCTTGAACTCAGGATGCACTTACCAATTCTCCATAATGCTTCATGGCAAACGCTAAGACCCCGGAGGCTGCCTCCGGCTGCTGGAGCTCATTGTTAAGGCTGAGGGAGACAGAAAAGAAGAATACGAGATTGTGAGTGGGATGCAGCAGACAGCATAAGGCCTAATTCACACGTCCGTAGTAGGAAACACGGATCCGCAAAACACCGACGGCTGCAATGTGCATTCCGCACATTGCTGGCACTATATAGAGAATGCCTTTTCTTGTCCGCGGACAAGAATAGGACATGTTCTACTTTTTTACGGAAACACGGATGCGGAAATGTGGATGCAGACATCACATATTGTGCTGTCCACATCCATTCCTGCCCCTTTGAAATGAATGGGTCTGCAACTCTTCCGCAAAATTGCGGAAGGGATGCGGATCCATTTTGCGGACGTGTGAATAAGGCCTTATACAGCGCCTGGTACAGGTCGGCCTGCGATCCGCAAAGTGGAAGATGGCTAGGAGCTTATGCAATCGCTAATAACGGACAGCGATCCCAACAATGTCACAATGTTTTCTTACAAAGGCACGAAAGCAGGGGTCGGGATGGGGCGAACGTGCTCTACATTCAAAGAACTGGTAAAGAGGCAGATACTGCGATAAATGCAATGAAAAGGGAAAAATGATATGGTCGTTGGAAATAACATTCATGTGCTTGATGCTCATGTAATACCAGATAATACTCATGTTCTTGATGCTCATGTACTACCAGATAATATTCATGTGTTTCATGCTCATGTACTACCAGATAATATTCATGTGCTTGATGCTCATGTACTACCAGAAAATATTCATGTGTTTCATGCTCATGTACTACCAGATAATATTCATGTGCTTGATGCTCATGTACTACCAGATAATATTCATGTGCTTGATGCTCATGTACTACCAGATAATATTCATGTGCTTGATGCTCATGTACTACCAGATAATACTCATGTGCTTGATGCTCATGTACTACCAGATAATATTCATGTGCTTGATGCTCATGTACTACCAGATAATATTCATGTGCTTGATGCTCATGTACTACCAGATAATATTCATGTGCTTGATGCTCATGTACTACCAGATAATATTCATGTGCTTGATGCTCATGTACTACCAGATAATATTCATGTGCTTGATGCTCATGTACTACCAGATAATATTCATGTGCTTGATGCTCATGTACTACCAGATAATACTCATGTGCTTGATGCTCATGTACTACCAGATAATATTCATGTGCTTGATGCTCATGTACTACCAGATAATACTCATGTGCTTGATGCTCATGTAATACCAGATAATATTCATGTGCTTGATGCTCATGTACTACCAGATAATATTCATGTGCTTGATGCTCATGTACTACCAGATAATATTCATGTGCTTGATGCTCATGTACTACCAGATAATATTCATGTGCTTGATGCTCATGTACTACCAGATAATATTCATGTGCTTGATGCTCATGTACTACCAGATAATACTCATGTGCTTGATGCTCATGTACTACCAGATAATACTCATGTGTTTCATGCTCATGTACTACCAGATAATATTCATGTGTTTCATGCTCATGTACTACCAGATAATATTCATGTGTTTCATGCTCATGTACTACCAGATAATATTCATGTGCTTGATGCTCATGTACTACCAGATAATATTCATGTGTTTCATGCTCATGTACTACCAGATAATATTCATGTGTTTCATGCTCATGTACTACCAGATAATACTCATGTGTTTCATGCTCATGTACTACCAGATAATATTCATGTTCTTGATGCTCATGTAATACCAGATAATATTCATGTGCTCGATGCTCATGTACTACCAGATAATATTCATGTGCTTGATGCTCATGTACTACCAGATAATACTCATGTGCTTGATGCTCATGTACTACCAGATAATACTCATGTGCTTGATGCTCATGTACTAACAGATAATATTCATGTGCTTGATGCTCATGTACTACCAGATAATATTCATGTGTTTCATGCTCATGTACTACCAGATAATATTCATGTGTTTGATGCTCATGTACTACCAGATAATATTCATGTGTTTCATGCTCATGTACTACCAGATAATACTCATGTGTTTCATGCTCATGTACTACCAGATAATATACACGTGTTTCATGCTCATGTACTACCCGATAATATTCATGTGTTTCATGCTCATGTACTACCAGTTAATATTCCTGTGCTTGATGCTCATGTACTACCAGATAATATTCCTGTGCTTGATGCTCATGTACTACCAGATAATATTCATGTGTTTCATGCTCATGTACTACCAGATAATATTCATGTGTTTCATGCTCATGTACTACCAGATAATATTCATGTGCTTGATGCTCATGTACTACCAGATAATATTCATGTGCTTGATGCTCATGTACTACCAGATAATATTCATGTGCTTGATGCTCATGTACTACCAGATAATATTCATGTGCTTGATGCTCATGTAATTCCAGATAATATTCATGTGCTTGATGCTCATGTAATTCCAGATAATATTCATGTGTTTCATGCTCATGTACTACCAGATAATACTCATGTGTTTCATGCTCATGTACTACCAGATAATATTCATGTGCTTGATGCTCATGTACTACCAGATAATACTCATGTGTTTCATGCTCATGTACTACCAGATAATATTCATGTGTTTCATGCTCATGTACTACCAGATAATATTCATGTGCTTGATGCTCATGTACTACCAGATAATATTCATGTGCTTGATGCTCATGTACTACCAGATAATATTCATGTGTTTCATGCTCATGTAATACCAGATAATATTCATGTGCTTGATGCTCATGTACTACCAGATAATATTCATGTGTTTCATGCTCATGTACTACCAGATAATATTCATGTGCTTGATGCTCATGTATTACCAGATAATATTCATGTGCTTGATGCTCATGTACTACCAGATAATATTCATGTGTTTGATGCTCATGTACTAACAGATAATATTCATGTGTTTCATGCTCATGTACTACCATATAATATTCATGTACTTGATGCTCATGTACTACCAGATAATATTCACGTGTTTCATGCTCATGTACTACCAGATAATATTCATGTGCTTGATGCTCATGTACTACCAGATAATATTCATGTGCTTCATGCTCATGTACTACCAGATAATATTCATGTGTTTCATGCTCATGTACTACCAGATAATATTCATGTGTTTCATGCTCATGTACAACCAGATAATATTCATGTGCTTGATGCTCATGTACTACCAGATAATATTCATGTATTTCATGCTCATGTACTACCAGATAATATTCATGTGTTTCATGCTCATGTACTACCAGATAATATTCATGTGTTTAATGCTCATGTACTACCAGATAATATACACGTGTTTCATGCTCATGTACTACCCGATAATATTCATGTGTTTCATGCTCATGTACTACCAGTTAATATTCATGTGTTTCATGCTCATGTACTACCAGATAATATTCCTGTGCTTGATGCTCATGTACTACCAGATAATATTCATGTGTTTCATGCTCATGTACTACCAGATAATATTCATGTGCTTGATGCTCATGTACTACCAGATAATATTCATGTGCTTGATGCTCATGTACTACCAGATAATATTCATGTGCTTGATGCTCATGTACTACCAGATAATATTCATGTGTTTCATGCTCATGTACTATCAGATAATATTCATGTGTTTCATGCTCATGTATTACCAGATAATATTCATGTGCTTGATGCTCATGTACTACCAGATAATATTCATGTGTTTCATGCTCATGTACTACCAGATAATAATATTCATGTGTTTCATGCTCATGTACTACCAGATAATATTCATGTGTTTCATGCTCATGTACTACCAGATAATATTCATGTGTTTCATGCTCATGTACTACCAGATAATATTCATGTGCTTAATGCTCATGTACTACCAGATAATATTCATGTGTTTCATGCTCATGTACTACCAGATAATATTCATGTGCTTGATGCTCATGTACTACCAGATAATATTCATGTGCTTGATGCTCATGTACTACCAGATAATATTCATGTGCTTGATGCTCATGTACTATCAGATAATATTCATGTGCTTGATGCTCATGTACTACCAGATAATATTCATGTGCTTGATGCTCATGTACTACCAGATAATATTCATGTGCTTGATGCTCATGTACTACCAGATAATATTCATGTGCTTGATGCTCATGTACTACCAGATAATACTCATGTGTTTCATGCTCATGTACTACCAGATAATATTCATGTGTTTCATGCTCATGTAATACCAGATAATATTCATGTGTTTCATGCTCATGTACTACCAGATAATATTCCTGTGCTTGATGCTCATGTACTACCAGATAATATTCATGTGCTTGATGCTCATGTACTACCAGATAATATTCATGTGCTTGATGCTCATGTACTACCAGATAATATTCATGTGCTTGATGCTCATGTACTACCAGATAATATTCATGTGTTTCATGCTCATGTACTATCAGATAATACTCATGTGTTTCATGCTCATGTACTACCAGATAATATTCATGTGTTTCATGCTCATGTACTACCAGATAATATTCATGTGTTTCATGCTCATGTACTACCAGATAATATTCATGTGTTTCATGCTCATGTACTACCAGATAATATTCATGTGTTTCATGCTCATGTACTACCAGATAATATTCATGTGTTTCATGCTCATGTACTACCAGATAATATTCATGTGCTTGATGCTCATGTACTACCAGATAATATTCATGTGTTTCATGCTCATGTACTACCAGATAATATTCATGTGTTTCATGCTCATGTACTACCAGATAATATTCATGTGTTTCATGCTCATGTACTACCAGATAATATTCATGTGCTTGATGCTCATGTACTACCAGATAATACTCATGTGTTTCATGCTCATGTACTACCAGATAATATTCATGTGTTTCATGCTCATGTACTACCAGATAATATTCATGTGTTTCATGCTCATGTACTACCAGATAATATTCATGTGCTTGATGCTCATGTACTACCAGATAATATTCATGTGTTTCATGCTCATGTACTACCAGATAATATTCATGTGCTTGATGCTCATGTACTACCAGATAATATTCATGTGTTTCATGCTCATGTACTACCAGATAATATTCATGTGTTTCATGCTCATGTACTACCAGATAATATTCATGTGCTTGATGCTCATGTACTACCAGATAATATTCATGTGTTTCATGCTCATGTACTACCAGATAATATTCATGTGTTTCATGCTCATGTACTACCAGATAATATTCATGTGTTTCATGCTCATGTACTACCAGATAATATTCATGTGTTTCATGCTCATGTACTACCAGATAATATTCATGTGCTTGATGCTCATGTACTACCAGATAATATTCATGTGTTTCATGCTCATGTACTACCAGATAATATTCATGTGCTTGATGCTCATGTACTACCAGATAATATTCATGTGTTTCATGCTCATGTACTACCAGATAATATTCATGTGCTTGATGCTCATGTACTACCAGATAATATTCATGTGTTTCATGCTCATGTACTACCAGATAATATTCATGTGTTTCATGCTCATGTACTACCAGATAATATTCATGTGTTTCATGCTCATGTACTACCAGATAATATTCATGTGTTTCATGCTCATGTACTACCAGATAATATTCATGTGTTTCATGCTCATGTACTACCAGATAATATTCATGTGCTTGATGCTCATGTACTATCAGATAATATTCATGTGTTTCATGCTCATGTACTACCAGATAATATTCATGTGCTTGATGCTCATGTACTACCAGATAATACTCATGTGTTTCATGCTCATGTACTACCAGATAATATTCATGTGTTTCATGCTCATGTACTACCAGATAATATTCATGTGCTTGATGCTCATGTACTACCAGATAATATTCATGTGTTTCATGCTCATGTACTACCAGATAATATTCATGTGTTTCATGCTCATGTACTACCAGATAATATTCATGTGTTTCATGCTCATGTACTACCAGATAATATTCATGTGTTTCATGCTCATGTACTACCAGATAATATTCATGTGCTTGATGCTCATGTACTACCAGATAATATTCATGTGTTTCATGCTCATGTACTACCAGATAATATTCATGTGTTTCATGCTCATGTACTACCAGATAATATTCATGTGTTTCATGCTCATGTACTACCAGATAATATTCATGTGCTTGATGCTCATGTACTACCAGATAATATTCATGTGCTTGATGCTCATGTACTATCAGATAATATTCATGTGTTTCATGCTCATGTACTACCAGATAATATTCATGTGCTTGATGCTCATGTACTACCAGATAATATTCATGTGTTTCATGCTCATGTACTATCAGATAATATTTATGTGCTTGATGCTCATGTACTACCAGATAATATTCATGTGTTTCATGCTCATGTACTACCAGATAATATTCATGTGCTTGATGCTCATGTACTACCAGATAATATTCATGTGTTTCATGCTCATGTACTACCAGATAATATTCATGTGCTTGATGCTCATGTACTACCAGAAAATATTCATGTGCTTGATGCTCATGTACTACCAGATAATATTCATGTGTTTCATGCTCATGTACTACCAGATAATATTCATGTGTTTCATGCTCATGTACTACCAGATAATATTCATGTGTTTCATGCTCATGTACTACCAGATAATATTCATGTGTTTCATGCTCATGTACTACCAGATAATATTCATGTGTTTCATGCTCATGTACTACCAGATAATATTCATGTGCTTGATGCTCATGTACTACCAGATAATATTCATGTGTTTCATGCTCATGTAATTCCAGATAATATTCATGTGTTTCATGCTCATGTACTACCAGATAATATTCATGTGTTTCATGCTCATGTACTACCAGATAATACTCATGTGTTTCATGCTCATGTACTACCAGATAATATTCATGTGTTTCATGCTCATGTACTACCAGATAATATTCATGTGTTTCATGCTCATGTACTACCAGATAATATTCATGTGTTTCATGCTCATGTACTACCAGATAATATTCATGTGCTTGATGCTCATGTACTACCAGATAATATTCATGTGTTTCATGCTCATGTAATTCCAGATAATATTCATGTGTTTCATGCTCATGTACTACCAGATAATATTCATGTGTTTCATGCTCATGTACTACCAGATAATATTCATGTGCTTGATGCTCATGTACTACCAGATAATATTCATGTGCTTGATGCTCATGTACTATCAGATAATATTCATGTGTTTCATGCTCATGTACTACCAGATAATATTCATGTGCTTGATGCTCATGTACTACCAGATAATATTCATGTGTTTCATGCTCATGTACTATCAGATAATATTTATGTGCTTGATGCTCATGTACTATCAGATAATATTCATGTGTTTCATGCTCATGTACTATCAGATAATATTCATGTGTTTCATGCTCATGTACTATCAGATAATATTCATGTGTTTCATGCTCATGTACTATCAGATAATATTCATGTGTTTCATGCTCATGTACTACCAGATAATATTCATGTGCTTGATGCTCATGTACTACCAGATAATACTCATGTGTTTCATGCTCATGTACTACCAGATAATATTCATGTGTTTCATGCTCATGTACTACCAGATAATATTCATGTGCTTGATGCTCATGTACTACCAGATAATATTCATGTGTTTCATGCTCATGTACTACCAGATAATATTCATGTGCTTGATGCTCATGTACTACCAGATAATATTCATGTGCTTGATGCTCATGTACTACCAGATAATATTCATGTGTTTCATGCTCATGTACTACCAGATAATATTCATGTGTTTCATGCTCATGTACTACCAGATAATATTCATGTGCTTGATGCTCATGTACTACCAGATAATACTCATGTGTTTCATGCTCATGTACTACCAGATAATATTCATGTGTTTCATGCTCATGTACTACCAGATAATATTCATGTGCTTGATGCTCATGTACTACCAGATAATACTCATGTGTTTCATGCTCATGTACTACCAGATAATATTCATGTGTTTCATGCTCATGTACTACCAGATAATATTCATGTGTTTCATGCTCATGTACTACCAGATAATATTCATGTGTTTCATGCTCATGTACTACCAGATAATATTCATGTGCTTCATGCTCATGTACTACCAGATAATATTCATGTGTTTCATGCTCATGTACTACCAGATAATATTCATGTGTTTCATGCTCATGTACTACCAGATAATACTCATGTGTTTCATGCTCATGTACTACCAGATAATATTCATGTGTTTCATGCTCATGTACTACCAGATAATATTCATGTGTTTCATGCTCATGTACTACCAGATAATATTCATGTGTTTCATGCTCATGTACTACCAGATAATATTCATGTGTTTCATGCTCATGTACTACCAGATAATATTCATGTGTTTCATGCTCATGTACTATCAGATAATATTCATGTGTTTCATGCTCATGTACTACCAGATAATACTCATGTGTTTCATGCTCATGTAATACACACTAAGACAACCCCTTTCCGCCTACAGAGCTGAAGGTCCCCCATGTGCCCCCTCCCCCATGTGCCCCCTCCCCCATGTGCCCCCTCCCCATGTGCCCCCTCCCCATGTGCCCCCTCCCCCATGTGCCCCCTCCCCTAGGTGCGGCAGGACGCTGAACAGGTAGACCAGGCCTAGCAGCCGTTCATGATATAACCCTACCTCGAGGGCGGAAGGTACGGATGGCCGCCCCTTACTCCGCAGCTCCTCCTCCTCATCGCTTGGCCTCAGTAATGACACAAAGCCCTACACAATAGGTGACACCATGAAGAATCGGAGGCGACATGGATCCCAGGGCCTAGAGTGCGGGCCCCACAATGTCACATGCGAGCACAGCCACAGGGCAGGCCGGGAAGCTACACAAGGTGACCCCTGTCATCTGGATGAAGGAAGGTGTGCCATATGTGAAGACACTGGTGAGAGCTGAAAGGTCAAAGCTCAGAGCAGAGAAATGGAGGCGTCGCAGCTTCCCTACCTGAGGAGGGACTCCAGTATAGCGGGGGAGTGTCCTTTCTGGAATTCCAACTCTTTGTAATGTAGCACTTTGGCATACGCTCGGAATTTGGATGCCCTTTCTCCAAGGAGGACCACTCCATTGTCGTCTTGTAATGGCAAGGGGCCCTAGGGTGACACAGAGAGAGGTGAGATTATTACTATAAGTACAGGCCTAGACCAAGGGCCCGCAGGCGGCAGTGAGGCCCCAGTAAATGAGGCTTCTATGGGAGTCTGCATGCTACCTTTACCCAGAATCTTGACTAGATGGTAGCGGTAGTATTATAGACACTTACCATGCAGTAAGGAGCATGGGGCGTGCCTAATGTACACTGATTGGGGGAGATTTACCAGCACCGGAGTAAAGCACATCTGCCTTAATTACCTGCAGCAATCATCCGATTCCACATTTTTCAGGCCTCCTTTGGGAGATGAAAGGAGGAATCTGATTGGTGGCTATCCTTCACAGATCAATCCCCCCCAATGAGTGTACATTAGGCACCCTCCCTACTGCAGGCCGAACTGACTATGGACTATCTTATTTCCAACTAGAAAGGTAAGCGTGATGACAAGATGGAGGGCAAGGGGATGGTCGGATAACTTCAAGCAATGGCAGGTAAAGTACCTACGAGTCTGCCAACACACTAACTGCTCTCTATGGGTGCCCGAAGCACCAATAAAGATTCACGCCCAATGGAGTCCAGCAGCCATGCTTCCTCCTAAACTGCTGGTTGGCTGTGTATGACCTGGGCCCAAGTTCTTCTGCTCTATACCCAAACCTCCGCAGGAGCAGAAGGATCCAACAGCGGCGCTCAACATTCTAGAGGAAGTCCCTCGAGTGGTCCCTCGAGACTCAACATACAAAGCCTCAGATCCGAGCAATCAACATGGCCATTTCTCTGGTAGCATACAATATCTAGTTGCTCCTCTTTACAGTTTGGTACTACATGTTGTGTGCTGCCCTCTGCCTGTGGCAGCGCTCTTCTGGGCAGCTCATCGGTGACTTACAGCGTCTGTTCCTGACCGTTAAACGGCAGCGTGGTATTACACTGCCGAGCAGGCACCAATGGAAGATCACACAGCCATCAGCACTGGCCCGATGCATACTGAATATGGGAGGAAGGCCTGTTACTGCAGAGACTCCTCCCTTATTACTGATTACACAGGAAGATGCGCTGATGATGATCATCTTGTTGAGAGATGCTGATCAGCCCATGAATGAGTGTTTTGGGGCTTTGGAACCAATCACCAGCATTATTTACGAAGGTTTTACCATCACTGGTCGTCCCAGAAGCAGTTAATATTGTATCTTGAGGGACCACTTGTACAATTCTCTACACGTAAATGACAAAGTGAGAGCACTGTGCAGGACTACCACTCTCAGCAGATTGCTGGGAATACTACCCTTATTGGATACCTTTTCACTGTGCTCCATAAACTCTGCCAGATTCAGGAGTGTCTGTGTAACCTCAGCAATGTCCTGCGACGTCAGGGCCAATTCAATACTGCCGATCAGCTCATCCTGTTGATCTTTATTCAGCTCCGACCAGCAGGAAAGGAAAGCTGCATTAAACAGATCTCTGCACAGAAAGAGAAGAAACATTCAGCCGCGTACAGCTTGTGAGTCTATCAAATGAATCACCCAGTAGAGAGCTCACCGGGCCAGAGGGTTATACGCTTGCGCCAAAGACCAGCAGGAACGAAGAGCTGGAGAAGGGGAGTCTTTCAATAGCTCCACACTTAGTCGTCTCAGCCACTCCAACCAGTCCTCTTTGGACACTCTACGGGCTGCTCCCCAGGCCTGACAAGTTGAGAAAACCAATAGGCGTTAAGAAGAAGCCCCTCTAGGATATTGTCCGGAATGTTCCAGACACCATGATTTCCTCCACTACCTTCTGTAGATTGGTGGCGCTGACGTGCAGCTTCTTCAGAGGTGCGCTATCCAATGGAGCACTAGAAGGGGTTTCTCCTACGTTTTCTTTCACTGTCCGATGCTGATAAATCAGTGGATCCTCTTCTTCATCTGCAAGAGTATAACCCTAGTGGTAAAAAATATAAAAAAATGAGGAGCTCCTGCCCAGACAATGATTGACAGTCTTCCCTGCATGAACCCCCTATACGTATATGCTGCATATGAATGCCACAGGAGTCTGGTAGTTAACATGGAGAGGTGTATATACATGATTCTGAGATGGGGGGGGGGTGCAGTCCACTGAAAGAATAAAGTGATGTCTGGGGAAAAATGAAGGGCAATGTGAACTCTGGCTTGTGCCATCCCTCCGTTATCCCCCATGGAAATGTATTACTCAGCTGACAACTGAGCGTTACCATTCCCCTTGTCAATATCTACACATGTGATAGTACTGGCGGGGACTAGGAGCGTCAGACTATGCGTGGTCACCCCCGATGAAGGATGAAAACAATGCAATTAGCTGTTACTGTGTAGGTGACACTTTAACAAGAAGGCCCTCATACACATATGAAAAAATTTGGTCACAACCCCCACTCTCCCCCAACAGATGTGTTAGAAGGAAGGATTGAACATGCTGAAGTCCAACTACTGATCCTTCTGTTCTCAGGGAGGATAAGCCACCCTCACTAGTTTACTACCTCCTTAGCACATGCATGCTTGGCCAAACAGAACATGTGTGAGTATGGGGGAGCAGGGAGGAAAAGCATTCAGCCGACACCTACTGAAGGTGTACGGGTACCTTAAAAAGAATATGGGGGTCATTTATTAAGACCGGCATTTTAGACGCTGGTCCTAATAACCCCTATACCTGGCAGTGGATCCGCAGAAGTTATGCCGGAGCATCCAGTGCCAGTCTAAATGTAAGGCAGCTTCCTTTTTCTAGGCCTACAACAGGATTGCGCCGCAATCTAGGCCTAATATAGTGGCACTTCTGGATAATAACTCTTCTTGTGTCATTACCTTTAAAATCCTGCAGATCAGAACCTCGTATCTCTGGTGTAAAATCCTGTGCTTTAGCAGTACCTTGTTCACCATTGGTATAAATATCTGGTACTGGGAAGACGTTCGGGAATAGACAGTTACTCCACTTATATGAAACAACATGAAAGAGTCTCAAGATCCTTTCTTCATAAGTGTACCTTCTTCCCCAGCTGGAAGACTAAGGAGGAGAGTGTGTCCATGGCAGTCTCTCTTAGCTCAGGGCTGGCATCGAGTGTACGCACTATTGGGTGAATGATCCGGGAGGCATAGTCTGTGAGGTCCAGCGACTCTGTCAATCTATCCACTGTTTCTAGAGCCACCCTGAGGAAGGAAGGAAATATTACAAAGTATGACAATGTGGACATGTTGCATCTTGCTGCACTTGTATTGTATGTGACGACATCCAGACTACACTAATACGGCCCCTTCTAACAATCCATGACCAGAGTCGAGATCAACCCTTTAGAACATCACATGCGTGTGTCCGTGGAAATAGTTAGAGGTCACACATAAAGCT
>CM065590.1:501402785-501631449 GCA_033119425.1 Bufotes viridis
CTGAGATATTTGCTTTACTTGTGTTGCCTTGCCTTTGTTTCATTATTGACCCACCTACAACATGGGGTGACTTTTAGTTTTTTAGTTTTTTTTTTCTAGTGCCACTTTAAAGGGTAACTTTTTTTTTTTTGCTAGTTTATTAGAGCTAGGCATGTATACCTGAGTTAGCCTGTCAATGATTGTCAAAAGATCTATAATTACCTTATAATAACAGTTTTCATTAATGTCCTCTGTCCCTTTCCCTTAAAAGACCGTTGCTAGGGCTTGTCTGTCTTCCTTTTAGTATAAACCGGAGACAGAGGGGCGGTCCTTCACACTGCATGCCTGCATTAGGCTTCAGAGTGAGGAGGCGTGTCTCTCGGTAATCCAATCTGATTGGCTGGCAGGGAGCTGCTGGCTACAGCAAGTGTATATTTGAAGTGAAAGAAGGCAGTTTTGGCCTCAGAGATCTGGCAGAGGAGCCATCTTGAGAAGATCCTCATATTGTAAATGTTTAAACAGCTAAGGGAAAAACTCAAGGAAAACAGTGGTATGTGAAGAAACTAAAGATTGCTTTATGCATAATGCTGCTGCAGCAGTAACATATGCTACAATAGATTTTTTTGATGAAAACATGACCGTTACCTTTTAAGTTCCCATCCGCCCTTGCACAAGAGACTTATTTTAGGCTACCTATAGTCAATGTAGCAAAGCTGGAGTCACTGATCATAGCTGTGCTAATGGGGTACATATGTTATTACATTTAGGGTATCTAAAACTTGCCCTAATAAAGCCTCATGCACATGGCAGTGCCAGCAGCAGGTTACTGCACGGACTCTGCAGTTCCATATTAGGCTGCTTTCACGCCATAGCTTTTTGCTCGCATCTTTTTTTATGTGGAATTGCTGTTGGGGATTTTGTTGCGTATTTAATAGCAGAATTTTAAAGTCTATGATGGAAGTCTAAGTTTTTCCACATAGGAATACATGGTATCAATTTCTGTAGTGGACTTTTACATTCTGAAGATTAGCCATGTGTTCTTCCAGCCTTACGGCACTGCGTTTTAAATGTCTTCTTACTCCATTCACTTCATTTTCCAATGGTCCTGCAGAGATGACCTCGCATCCATCGTTAATGTGATCCTTGCTGCCAATCGTTGGCCTGAGCTGTTACGTTCCACTTGTGCACACATGACTTTGAGGCCAGTGATTGGCTGCAGTGGTCATGTGAGCCATTCCCCCTCGTGATTTCCATATGAATCAAGGAGAAGAAACCTCTGTGTGGGTTTCCCCTAGGAGGGTCAGTAGCCCCCATAGATTACGGGTGCTGTATTAAGGATCTATAAAATGTTCCTGGACATGAGATTGCTAAGTTAGGTGTGTGTAACGGAGCCGGTCCGGTGACCTTATATAAGGATACATAAGTTGTGTGGTGAGGCTGGCTTTATACATTGCAGTTGTATTGCCGTTTTTGCCACGTTTGCGCAAAGAGACTTTACATCCTCAACGTGCAAACAAAACCTTAAATTTTACATCTTCTACTTGATCGGCTAGAGGGAATCATCTGACCCACCTCCATTCTTCTAAAAAGGAGCAATTCAAGGAGTATTTTCAATTTACATTTTTTGGGGGGATTTTTTTTTCCCTGAAAAATTTCTTGAAAACGTAACCCTCCTAAGCCGTTTCAGTGGCTATCGGCAGAATATGACTTGCGCACAGCTCCCTCCTGCCATGGACGCAATCTTATATAATAATGGTATAGCATCGAGACACATACATAACAGGATCCAGCCTGCCTCCATAAAGATAGATCACTTTACCATCCACATTCTCACCGTGAGCAGATGATGAGGGAGAGGAAATGTAAGTGTGATGGGGTATAGGAAAATACTTGCCTGATAGAGTCAGCCGAAATGTTGACACAGGATCTAGCGCACATTCATTGTTAATAGGATCGCCATGGCAACATACGGGGCAGTCAATTAAACGGGAGAGTACATCTAAGCACAGCCAAGAAAAACATTGTGACCCGGGGGGAATGAAGAATGCGAGGAGAGAAGTTTTTCTACCTTTTTTAATTATTTATTTCTCTTTCTCAATCTGGAGGATTAACGTGGCAGTTCTTGGTATGAAGGACCCTGTGACGGGAAAATTACTTTAAGAGCACTGATGTTGTTCCTACCGTAAATCCGGAGCAGGTGTTCCTGTTTGGGCGCCTGTCAGATATGGAGAAGAGATTTCTGTCTTTCATAATTTTCTCTCCTTGTAGTGAAGGAATATATATCCCGCCAATGCTCAGTCAAATTGAGATTTGGAGGCCAAGTCAACACCTTGAATTCTTTGAATCAAAACATTTGCGGCACTCAATTGAATATCATGCAGATATATCTTGTTTAATTGTGAAAGAAACAAAATATCCAGAGTACTATCCACTTTCTCAACTGGTCAGGGAAACGCTACAAAATGGTAAAACAGGTCCAACAGGACATTTCTCAGCAGTAGTATCTGTGCCGAAAGCCTATATGGGAGCATAGTGTACTAAGGAGGATCGTATACCAGGAAAACCCGGTGTCTGGGAGCTTATGATGCCCCTGTGTGAGCACGTGGTGACATAGATGACGTTCGATGACATCACCACAGCCTCACATACATGGGTGGACTGGAAACTTAGCGGCCCCGGAAAAGAACTTAAAAGTGACCTCATGTTGTAGGTGGGTCCAAATTGACAGAAGGCAAGTAGGCAGGGACAACAGAGGTAGGCGGAGCCAGCAGTACTGTAGTGCAGCACAAAATACTGCCTCAACCGAAGCAAATACCACAGTGCAGCACAGAGCCCGCACCACAGTATTCAACTGTATCGCAGTCTTGAGGACGATGATACAGCTGGGTTCAGGAGGACACCTGCGACTGTTGGCCTAATTAATGCTGAGAGCATCAGACCATTATGTACCCGGCCGGCAGCCCCCTGAGTATCGGCCCACCTGGAAATTTTCCTGTAAGGTCTATGGCCAATCCGCCCAGATATGTTAAACTTGAGTCAATCATTCTCTGGATGTTTTATTTCTTTCACAATTACACAATATATATGTGCACGATTATATATTTCAGTGCCACACATTTTTTGGTTCGTGTTAATAGACTGACAAGTCCATTGCGGGCGCCAGTCAACATACAAGACTCCAGACCTCAGTTTTTTTCTACCATCTCGAACTCTTTGTCCTGTAACTCAGACCTTTCCGGAACAATTTTTTCAGTGTGCCTAGGGCATTATTCTGCAGAAAGAGACTGCATACTGCTGCATGAAGGACTATAGTTAGTCTGCAGCAAATTTTTGTAGGTGGTGAATGTAACATCCACATGCAAACCAGGACCTAAGGCTTCCCAGCAGAATACTGATTAGAGCATCCTACTGCCTCCACCAGCTTTCCTTATTGCCATAGCATATCCCAGGTAAGCAAAGCACATGCTCCTGGCCTTTCGCATAATCTGAAAACATGATTCATTCAACCAGATCACCTTCTTCCGGTGCTCCATTGTCCAGTTCTGATGCTCATGTGCTCGTTGTAGGCACTTTGTTAGCACTTTCTGGGGCTACACAGACTCACATGCAAAGCGCTGTGAAACCCTACGTGATGTCTAACCTCCGACACTCCAAGATGCAAACTTGGTTGGCTGTTCTCAGAACGCCATAGAAACTAATGGAGCATGCTGGGAGTTGTGGTTTCTCCACAGCTGCAGTACTGGATGTTAGACACCACTGCCTATGTGTCCTGATGGCTTTCTATCATAGCCAGCATTAACTTTTTCGCCGATTTGCAGCTCTTTTGTATAGTCAGACCTGACAGGCTAGCCTTTGCTCCCCATGCACATCAATAAGCCTTGGGCACTTGCCACTAGTTTTCCTTCCATGGACCACTTTGGATATAGCTACTGCATACCTGGAACACCCCACTAGACCTGTTATTTTGGAGATGCCCTGACTTTGCCTAGATGCCCTAAAGTCACCTAGTTATCGCAATTTGGCCTTTGTCAAAGTTTCTCAGATTCTTGTGTGTAACCAATTTTCCAACACATCACCTTCGAGGACGAACTGTTCGCTTAATATATCGCACCCATTAACCTCAGCTGTCAGTTGTTTTAGGCTTTCACATGTAGCGACCACAACGAAGCAATGAGCCGTGTGACTCACTACTGCCATTCTGGCCATTATGTGTAATAGCAGATTGGTGTGTATATAGTTTACGAAAGGTTAGGAGCAACCGATTTATCTACCAGTTTCACAGATTTGCTGACAGGGCCGGCGCGTCCTATAAGCGGACTAGGCCGCCGCGTAGAGCGCCCCTTGGCAAGGGACGCTGCTAGGAGCGCCGGCCCTGCCTCATGCTGCAGCCGCCCGAGCGCTCTGAATTGAGGGAGCACCGCCCGGGCTCAGCAAGAGGAGAGGAGCTGACAGGAGGGAAGCGCTCAGCGCTCCCTCCTGTCACTCCATTGTAGCGCGGCCGAGCTCTTTATGGCCGCGGGTACAGGAGCATCTGTCTCCTGTACCCGGCCCGACTGACATGAAGTGCGCACACAGTGTGCACTTCCTATCAGTCCGTCAGGGTACAGGAAACTAAAGCTCCTGTACCCCTGGACCATAAAGAGCTCGGCCGCGCTACACTAGAGGTAGGGGGGAGGCAGTGTGCCTGCCGCCATGTTGCCCCCAGTGGGCCTGCCGCCATGTTGCCCCCAGTGGGCCTGCCGCCATGTTGCCCCCAGTGGGCCTGCCGCCATGTTGCCCCCAGTGGGCCTGCCGCCATGTTGCCCCCAGTGGGCCTGCCGCCATGTTGCCCCAGTGGGCCTGCCGCCATGTTGCCCACAGTGGGCCTGCCGCCATGTTGCCCACAGTGGGCCTGCCGCCATGTTGCCCACAGTGGGCCTGCCGCCATGTTGCCCACAGTGGGCCTGCCGCCATGTTGCCCACAGTGGGCCTGCCGCCATGTTGCCCCCAGTGGGCCTGCCGTCATGTTGCCCCCAGTGGGCCTGCCGCCATGTTGCCCCCAGTGGGCCTGCCGCCATGTTGCCCCCAGTGGGCCTGCCGCCATGTTGCCCCCAGTGGGCCTGCCGCCATGTTGCCCCCAGTGGGCCTGCCGCCATGTTGCCCCCAGTGGGCCTGCCGCCATGTTGCCCCCAGTGGGCCTGCCGCCATGTTGCCCCCAGTGGGCCTGCCGCCATGTTGCCCCCAGTGGGCCTGCCGCCATGTTGCCCCCAGTGGGCCTGCCGCCATGTTGCCCCCAGTGGGCCTGCCGCCATGTTGCCCCCAGTGAGCCTGCTGCCACCAGTTGTATTTACCACCTTTTCCACTCCTTCTCCACGAGGGCACGAAAAGAATATGGTACCCAGCAATGATCCGTGATCACCAATCCTGTCCCGGCCGCTCAGCAATCACGTCAGCACATCGCGCCCCGGCTCTGCTACCACTATGTAGCGTGGAGGTGGAGCTGAAGCGCGCTGTGATTGCTGAGCGGCCGGAATTGGTGGGTGTACATATACATAGGGGAAGTGACTATATTGCCACAGCGCTGTGCTCATGTGAGTCACGCTACAGCGGCACTTTCACACTTATTCCCCATCAGCCGTCTATAACACCGGTAGGCCACAAAAAACAAGGTTGCGGGCCTTGTGTTTGACACGTGGTCTAGGTTCTACCTGGCAGCCATTATGTGTGTATCTGGGAACTTCTGTGTATTTAATGATTGAGATCAATACAAGGTCTCCATGCTGTATCCGATGGAACTTGGGAGGAGACATGTTTTTGGAATCTCTTAGTAGTGCAGCCACAGGCTTTGGGCCCATAACTTCAATTCATCATATCCCAGCATAGGATTTCAGATTGTTAATGTGCATTTATGGGCAGGGTTTTTTTGTTTTGTTTTTTTAAATGGTATATTTTCACTCCAGCATAACTTTCAAACTTATGCTTTTCTTCGGCAATTTTCTGTCGTGGATAGTTGTCAGTAAAATTATATAGTTGTTAATAGATCAGGCTCTACAATCAGATCACACAGTTTACTTAGGCTATTCACACTCTGTATTTTTCAGTGTACCTGTAACACTGACAAATGCCTGTGTATAGACATACAGTGGCATCTGTCCACCATAGGTCCCATATGTAGAAAAAAAATTGTATACCAGGTTTTTTTTTTTACTGGACACCTCTGGAAGAGAAGGTAGATGAAAGGTATACTCCCAAATACCAGCCCAACGGAGGCCAAAGGGATCACTCTAAGGGCCTCCCTTGTATGAATGAGGACCTATGTATATTTTTGGTGTCCTTTGTGCATCCTAAGAAGTCTAATGTGCGAAACTGATTACTGAGGACAAGCTTTGGTAACTGTCAACGAGCCCGGAACCTTATTCTGTTTTTCAAACCTTTTTTTTTTACCCTGCAGGGGACAACTTCATCAGCAGTGCTGTGAGAACTGGGTTAACGTCAGTGAGGATGCCCGCACTAAGATGGCCAGAATGGCAGCAGCGGCAGCGTGGGGATTAGGTAAGATGTCTGGTAAATGTCACTGTCCCTCCCGTGACAGATGTCAGAAGATCGAAGAGACTGGCTACAGATGAAGGGATCTAACAGCCTCTTTGGTTACTCTAGCTTCAGTGTTGTTGTTGTTAATGACCACACCCCTTGTTTCAGGTGTAGATTAGTGGTCATTACACCTCCCCTATATAGTCTGACCTCACCCTTCTGGCTATGTGGTTGATAGCTTAATTTGGTTTTGGAAGAGCTGGTGTGTTGTCCTCTCTGGAGTTCCTGCTCGTCCATCTCACTACAGAAGTTAAGTGTCTCGTTCCTTTGAGTTTTGTTGTCCCTCCCTGTGTCTGTTGTTACTAGGCCTCAGGGAGACGCTGGTTCGTTCATCTGGAAAAGAACAGGTCGTCTCAAGCCCTACCAATACCCATAGGGCTCTTTAGGGTCTCCAGGTCCTCCAGGTGCCGGTGTATGGGCAATCCTGCCTTCAAGGTGTGCCCATACGGATAGAAGTCAGGGCAAGGATTCTATAGGAGGTGACCCTTTCCCTAGCGTTGAGGCCTAGTGGCTTTTCCCTTCCCTCCTGTTGTCAGTGTGGTGTTCCCTTCCATACCTCATCCGTGACAGTAAAGCAAGAATGCTGTCATGTCTGCAGTCCTCACACGTGAGTAGCTGTGGTATTGATCCAGTGCAATGTGTCACGGATTAGACACCCTAGCCCAGAGCAAACATCAGCCGCTGCTTTGCAAGTGCCTTCTAATGACCAGTCTCCACGTCTTTGCCCATCACTTCCAATGACGTAATTGCTGCCTAAATTGCCGTTTATTTGTTCTAAATCCACCGCATCAAACAGCTTCCACTAAACACTAATTAGAAAATGTAACATTTATCACTGTATCACTCAGTCTGCCCCCAATCCTGTATCCCTCAGCACCCTAATCAGCTGCTGTACGCTGCACCGTTCCCATCCATCTTCTACCGCGTTCCTTGATTTAGAGACATTGTAATTATGCCCCAAATGGGAAACAAATGGAAATGCCTTTCATTCCTAAGAAGACTCATCAGTCAGGGACGGATTATAATGTTACATACAATGAGGTCGTATTTACTAAATGTTTCCTAAGTACATTAGCACTTCTCACAGTGGGCCTTGGGGTGTCGCAGGTATAGGATTTGCTGTCAGATGGTGCCGCAGACGCCTGTTTATAGTAGATTGTGTAGAGAGGATTGGACACGAAGCCCTGGTAATGTGCAAATTCCTTATTCCGTGAAATTTTAAACATGTAAATGACACAAATTCATCATATGTAATGTCTGGTGTTAAATGTAAGGATATGCCAGACTCAATACCGCCACTAATGTAAGCTCTTTCTGCACTGCAGTATTAGTCCCAGGTTTCTGTCTGAAGGATTTCGGATGTATGCATTTAATGGATACCGCTGATTGCTTCTGTCACTCATAGACTCCCATTTGAGGAAGATACATATACTGTGCAGTACATTTATTTTTTTATGGTTGTCTCTGAAAGGAATAGTGTCATCATCAAACTGTATCCATTAAGATGCTGACGCGATGGAGGCTAAAAAGACCCTCTTTTTGGGATGTCAAGATTGGGGTTCTGTTTTCCTGGATTCGATTTTTGGTGTATCCCATACACTATAATGGAGAGTGACCTGTGCAGTGACTACATCTTCTCCATGGATCTAGCCTCCTCATTCCCAGGGCTTGTGGTAGTCCCTCTTTTATAACCTCTGTTTATTATGAACTTGTGGACGATGAGACATAATGGAGGTAGTAGTTAGACCTTTGTATTTATTCTCTTTCAGAACAGTGGGATAGTATGGAGAAGTACACCTGCCTGATCCCCAGAGATACCCATGATGGAGCCTTTTATAGGGCTGTGCTAGCTCTCCACCAGGATCTCTTCTCGCTTGCCCAGCAAGTAGGTCTTCACATATCGAGTACCAGTGATAAGTCTGTGCTTTGCAGGAACATTATTGAGCTTTTCTATATTTCACAGTGTATTGATAGAGCCAGAGACATGCTTGATGCAGAGCTGACTGCAATGGCTGGAGAGAGCTATAGCCGTGCCTATGGGGTAAGTATGCTTGTGATATGTTATTGTTGCCCTCCTTTGACAACTGTTGATAGCAGAAGTTTTGGCATCTGCCGCGTTGTGAATGCATGGAATTATTTTCTTTTGTAACTGAGGAGCCATTGGCGATCGGGTCTTCTCAATGGGACAAGCAGGGGCCATTGAAGGAGAAATGTGGTTATAACATGCTGTCAATTGAAACGATTGGGTGACCATATAATACATAGCTGTGCTGAGTCCTCCAGAGTCGGGGGTATACCCCTAACTCTGTATGCTTTTGTGGGGCATACGGACGTGAGTTGCCCCAAGAACTTGAGCATGCAATCATTGTTCCCCGCTATCAATTATACATCAGATGGCTTGGTTGTATCTTTTGCTAGAGAGATATCACATTTTCTTTACAGGCCATGGTCACCTGTCAGATGCTGTCTGAGCTAGAAGAGGTCATCCAGTATAAGCTTGTACCTGAGCGGCGGGAGATTATTCGTCAGACCTGGTGGGATCGGCTGCAGGTGAGCGGCGCTTTACTGCCCGGCCACAACGACAGTCACTTCTCTTCTAAGACAATCACTTTTGCTCATTTTTCTTCTTTACTTTTTGTACTTTACACTGAAGATACAGGGTGTGAAGAGGAAAAGAGATTTCTATTAATACCTCTGTTTACAAGTCTCTAGCCCTCAAGAACATTCTTGGGACATTCTTCCCATCCACATTTCTTGTATACCCCGTAGCGTCGGGACAGATCTTTATTAGGTGTGGAGGGGGGAGCAGGTATTTCTCACCTTCTGCAGCCAGACAGGCATATACTGGCACGCAGACACACCCATGACACATGCAGGCAGACTTGGAATGACGGTGACATACTCTGTGTTCAGACGACTTGTGCTAGGGGTGGGAGTTACTGGCCGAGTGTTCTGCAAGTATTGACATCTGGTAAATGCAGAGCAATGTACAGCCAGAAGGAGAGCCATTGCCAACCAGTTTCGGCTTCTGGAAGGTGCATTATTCCGGTGAACCATTACTAACGTCATTCCCACCTTTAATTGATTCATTGAATAGGCATGGGTATAATAGGATATTCTCATTAATTCAGACTTGGCTGCACACGTTTGGGACAAAGCAGAGTTTCTATAACATGATAGGACAGTATTATCCTTAATTCTAGATTATGTTACATAGATTACAAAGTGTCTGACGTGTTAGCAAAGTGTGTCTTCTCTCGCAGGGCTGTCAGCGCATCGTTGAGGACTGGCAGAAGATTTTGATGGTTCAGTCTCTTGTGGTCAGTCATCATGAAGACATGAGGACTTGGCTGAAGTATGCAAGTCTCTGCAGCAAGAGCGGCCGTCTGGTGAGAGCATGTCCCCGAGCCTTCACCTTCCGTTTATTTGTCTGTTTTACATCCGTCATTCAGCAAAGCAGGGAACCGTGTCCACAGAACATTACTAGTCTGCAAAATAATCAAGCGTCATCCTCGCGTTTCTCTCAAGAGCATCAGACTGAACTTGTGTCCTGTCAGGGCAGCAGCTGCGGAGGAAAGACATACAATGTCCTTATACTTTGTTTAGGAGTCATTAAACATGCATGAGTCAGATTGGAATTTCTTTCCGTTTAACTGTTTCACTGTGCTGCGTGTCCTTGTTAGCTCAAACTCTGCTTTGTGCCAATCCTCTGGTATTCCTCCTGATGCGTAATTTGACAACTGGAAGTTACCATTCCTCTTGTCAATAGGTTTGTTCCTACAGTCTAAGGCCTCATGCATACGACCATACCTTGTTTGCAGATCCGCAAAACACGGATACCACCCGTGTGCATTCCGCATTTTGCAGAACGGAATGCGCCACCCTATGATAGAAAAACGGACAAGAATATGTCATATCCTATTTTTTGGGGGCTGCGGAAGGTAGCAGCGGGTGCGGACATGAGTGCTGTTCTCATCTTTTGTCGCTACATTGAAGTAAATAAGTCCGCATCCGAGCAGCAAAATTGAGGCTCGGATAGGGACCAAAACAACAGTCCTGTACACGAGGCCTGATACTGTCCAATCTGTGCCAGTATGTGGCATGATAACAACCAGTTGTAAAATTATTTTTCCAGTTCCAGGAGAAATAGCTGAGAGATCGACACAAAGCAGATTTTGATTTCTAGGACGAATAATAGAGGAATGCCACAATGTGGGGTTCAAAGGAAAGTTTCTATACAATTGTTATTTCATGTGGAGGTATTTACTGAGACAGACATGTCAGGAGAGCCAGGGTTTTTATTACATTCAGAGGGAATGGATTCCTCTGTCTGAAAACTGTCAAACAATCCTTTTTAGTCTACTTGTGAGCTGGAGTTTGAATCCAGGCATCATATTAATTTATAAAGTTATCTTTGCCCCCAAAGGCTTAAAAATGTGGATTGGCTGTTTGAAACTCCCTCTGTTATCCCAGTTTAATACTTAATTTGGGATTAGCTGTTGAGCCACATGGGATCTTTCAATCAGCTCATCGCCGGAGCACTAGTTCACTTAAGGCTCCATTCACACGTCATTCTGAATGGGGACGGAATGGATGCGGAGAGCACAATGTGTGCTCTCCGCATCCGCATTTCCGGAGCGTGCCGCCGAACTTCCGGTCCGCAGCTCCGGGAAAAAAATAGAGCTGCGGACAAGAATAGGCTGCTCTATGGGGTTGCCGGCCGGGTGTGTTGCAGATCCGCAATTTGCGGATCCGCAAAACACCACGTACGTGTGAATGGACCCTAAAGGGAACCTGTCATCAACTTTATGCTGACTTCACTGAGGGCTGATTTCAGCAGTGTGTCACTCATGAGCTAAAAGTAAGTGGTTTCTGAGAACCAGCATCGTAATCATTGAAGCACAGGCCTTGAAAAGAGTCAAATCTACATGAGAAGAGTCATGGTTATTCCTAATCTCCTGCTCTCCCGTCTATCTGCTGATGATCTGCAGTTCTCTCCTAGAGAGAAAGGGAGAAAACTAGGCAGAAGCCTGTCAGTCATCAGCAGGTGGGCAGGAGAGCAGGAATTCATGAATAACCAGGACTCTTCTCAGTCTGCAATGATTGTGATGTTGGTTCTCAGCAACCACTTACACAGACTGCTGAAACCAACTCGCCTGTCTCTACTTTATGCTGCCGTTAGTATGGGCATCATAAAGGTGATGATAGTTCCCTTTAAAATAAAAGATAACCATAGGTTGGATGGCCATAGGTTGGCACCACACAGTCTATAACCGTGTCCTGTCTCTGTAATTCTTAGGCCCTTTCTCACAAGACGTTAGTGATGTTACTTGGAGTGGACCCAGCACTGGAAAGTGACCAGCCCTTACCTACAGCTCACCCACAAGTCACCTACGCCTACATGAAGTACGTGTGGAAGAGAACGCGAAAGGTACTGACCGTGTATCCGTGTTGTGTAATGTGGGCTTCTGCAGAGCTCTGATCACACAGGATAAAAGTGACTCAAGAGTTTCCGAAAAAAAGTCTGTTTTCTTTAGCTGTCTGGGAGTCATGCCATTGAGTAGTCGGGACATCATGTGCAATGAGAAAAGCAGATATATGGAAGCAGGGAGAGCTGTCCATGCCTTTAGTTCAGTCTCTTAGATGTGATGAGGTTTTTATTGTGTACATACCTTGGCGTCTTACACATGGACTTTGTGAGGTCCTGATTTGGTCAGTTGAGACTTGGGCACACAAAATTCCCTTTCTTTATAAAACATTTAAGTCTCTTCAGACTTGGCTTGAGGCACTTTGGAATCCAGTGCAATATCTGACCAAGGCCCCCACCCAACCATCAGGTGTGTTTTGGTCCCTTTTGTCTTTCTTCTCAGTTCAAATTTTCTTCATGAATCTTATCTGTTCTCTATACATCCCACTATTTGTTCCAAGCTGTCTTCACAACTCTGTTCTCACCTTCCAGACTCCCTTATCTCCCCACCCACTAAGGTCTCATGCACACAACCGTAATTTGTGTCTCCGTCCGATCTGCATTTTTTGTTGATCACATGCTGACCCGTTCATTTCTAAGGGGCCTCAAAACAGCACGCCAATGTCATCCATGTGCTGTTGGTCTCCTTGTGGCATTCCGAAAATTAGGGTCCATTCACACGTCCGCAATTCTGTTCCGTATTTTGCGGAACAGAATTGCGGACCCTTTAATTTCAATGGGGACAGACCATGTCCCGCCCGGGTCCGCAATTGCGGATCCGCACTTCCGGGTCCGCAATTGCGTTCCTAAAAAAAATAGAACATGTCCTATTCTTGTCAATTGCGGACAAGAAAAGGCATTTTCTGTGTAGTGCTGGCGATGTGCGGTCCGCAAATTGCGGAACGCACATCGCCGATGTCCGTGTTTTGCGGATCCGTGGATCCGCAAAACACACACGGACGTGTGAATGGGACCCTTATAGAACACGTCCTGTTCTATTAGGAAAATCTGGCATGCGCATGGCCGGTACCTGTATTTTGAGGATTTGCAATTTTCAGACCACAAAATACGTACTGTCTTGTGCATGAGGCTTAATCCTGGAAAAGGAAGCAAAATGTGTCCTGCCAGACTCCTTTTTCCCCCGATTCTAAATTACCTTATTAAAGTAAACATGTACAGACCTAATATGTTTCACTGCTGAAAGTTTACTAAAGTTGTATCCAGTGGCGTAACTAGAAATGACTGGGCCCTGCAGTAAACTTTTAATGGGCCCCTCAACTAGCAGTTTCTTTGAAACCCTCTCCTCCCGTGCAACTCCTGTTTCTGTGGCTAGTCTCAAGATCACCCTCTCAGACCAGGCCAGGCATATACTGTCACTGTATATGTCATTGTATAATACTGTTGAGGGGGCCCTGACAATAAAATCTTTTTTAATCCTCCTCCTGCGTGGGCTTCTTCTAAATTCGTGCCCCCAAAGCAGCCCCTTCTCCTATAGCTATGCCCCTGGTTGTATCTAGTTTATACTATCCTCTAGCTAAACAGTCTTGACTGCAGGCTAATACACACTATAAAGACAGGAGAGAGATGTGTGCTGCTCATGTGCTTAGTTTACAGAGGATTGTCTAGTCCTGGGGTACTCAAGTACTTTCTCGTGAATGGCATTGGGGGTCACAGCACTATGGGTATATGCCCAGTTGACACTAGAAAGGAAAAGTGTTGGCTCCACCCAGATGGGCTATACCCTCTGCACAGACACTAAACTAACCAGTTGTAGTCTAGTGTCCGTGGGAGGCAGACATGACCTGCTCAGTTTTTTTGCAGGTCTTTCTGCTTTTTATTTTTATTTTTATTTTATTCTTTTTTCATTTCTTCTGCAGGCCTTGGCCTGCTGCAGGATGGAGCTTTATCGTGTATACCCACTTTAGTTGCACCCCCTGCGGCGCGTACTCGAAGTACCTCGCCGTTTACCCAGTCCCCCATTACTGCATCCACAGTGGCATGCCGGCAATCCCACGTATGTGCAAGTTTGCCGAAGGGGTGACCCTGAGGACGCCGGACGGTAAGTATTCTCCCGTGTCCCTGTCCCCTGGGGTCTCGGGTTAGTTCCCCTCTTTTGGCCAGGGGGTGGGATTCACTTTATTCAGGGGGCCTGGGGAGATGCCCCTTTCCCTCCCCCCCCCCCCCTTTTTTCTTCCCTCTCTTGGGTAACACCTCCCCGGCCTTCCTTTCTACTTTAGTCCCCGAGCCAGGTTCTCCGTTTTTTCCCTTCCCTTCCTCAGGAGCCTCCTACACCTGTTTTTTCTTTTCCGGAGGGCCCCTGGTCTCCCACAGTTCCGCGCACCTCTTCTGGCCACTTCATTAATCAAGCCCCCGGCTTTTTTCTCGCCTAGGCCGCGTCCTTTAACTCCCGCCCCCTCACTTCCCAGGGTTTTTTTTTTCTTGGCTGCTCCTCTCGGCTTCTGGGGTGGGTCTATTCTCCTCCTGTCCCTGTCAAGCGTGGGCTTTAGCCCTATGGGCGGAGTTTGCACTTAACTCTTGCTTCAAAAAAGAAAGGGGCCTCCATCTTGCCAGGATCCCCTTCTGTGTCAGTCCCGCCTGAATGGCCATAGGGAAGCCATAGGGAACCTTGCCCAACTCTCCCAATCCATGGTGGAGTCACTGGATCGATTGCCTGCGCAAATTGCGGCCTCCTTTGCTCCTCCGTAGGCGGGGCACGCTTGCATTCAGACACCAGGCCCCGCAAACGACCTCGGGTTGTCACAACTATGTCCTGCTCCTCCTCGGGTCACTCCCAGGACAGGTCTGAGGCTGGTGACGAATCCTCCCCTGCTCCACCTTACACCACCTCGGGGGACACCGCTGACTCTGATTCCAGATCGGAGCAGAGCACAGCCCTGTCTGCGGCCATGCAGGAAGCCCAGTCGGCCAGGATCAACCATTGTACCTGGAAAGCTTATTTTGCCTGGTGTGAATCTGGCAAGGTTGTCCTGCGCCCAGTTTTCTCCTTTCTTCCCAAGGTGGTTTCCTCATTCCACATTAATGAGGAGATTGTACTGCCTTCATTCTGTCCCAACCCCTCTCATCCCAGAGAGCGGTCTCTCCATCGCCTGAATACAGTTCGGGCACTTCGGCTGTATCCCCAGTTAAGTCCCTCGCTCTGACTCCCTCTTTGTCGTCCCTGAGGGCTCACGTAAGGGTTTACAAGCTTCCAAAGCCACCATCTCCCGTTGGGTTCCCGTCGGCTGTCAAGGAAGCATATGTGGCGAAGGATCTTGATCCCCTTTCCGGTTGCCCGCTCAATCCACTAGGGCGGTTGGGGTATCCTGGGCGGTCCGGCATCTGGCGTCGGCCTCCCAGGTCTGCAAGGCCGCCACCTGGTCCTCAGTTCACACCTTCTCCAGGTTTTACCACATCCATTCCTTGGCCTCTGCTGATGCCAGTTTGGGTCGCAAGGTTCTGCAAGTAGCGTGCGCTAGGATTTTCACATGGCTGTTTCTTCCCACCTCGGGAAATGCTTTGGCCCGTCCCATGGTACTGTGTCCCGCAATGCCATTCACGAGAAAAATAGGTTTTTGTACTTACCGTAAAATCCTTTTCTCATTGGATGCATTGGGGGGCACAGATACCACCCTTGTTTTTTTCTTCGTTCAGGTTTTCTGGGTTTCCTGAAACTCTTCAATAATGGTCCTCTTTCTGGTTTAGGACATGTTGGCTTCACTATTTGGACTGGATTTTGGTGCTCCTACTGCTTTAGTACCAACTGCTTAGTTTAGTGTCTGTGCAGAGGGTATAGCCATCCTGGATGGAGCCAACACTTTTCCTTTCTAGTGTCAACCTCCTGTGTCCCCCAATGCATCCAACGAGAAAAGGATTTTACTGTAAGTACAATTTTTTTTTTTGAAAAAGGTCCTCCTGCCTGCGTCTGCCGTCGGGTGAAGGTACAATCTGCAAGGAAAAAAAATGTAAGGAGTGTCCTCCCTGGAGTGATTTCTCCAAAATACCCCTTGTTTCCTTCCATCAGATTCCTGCTTCAAATTGAAGGATCAGGGACGATGTAGTGAGGTCATCGTGGCTGCCACACTGATCCACAGACAGTACAGAGCGGAGCAGGTCGCTGTGCTCCGCTGTCTGTGATTCAGCATGGCAGTCGAGATGGGATTATTGCATCGCACCTGCCAGTGCTGAACCATGGCAGGTGATTGGTGAAGCAGGTAGCTGACGGCTCCCTGCTTCATTATCATATTCAACTGTATAACTGTATCTGCAGAACTTGCAGGGGTCCGGACAGCTTGCATCCGTGGTCCGCCATTTCAGTACCCCTGGTCTAGACTCTATGCAAATATAGCAAAACCTCAGCTGTAAGAATTAGATGCCGTATGTAAGCAAATATGTTGCCATATGCGGACAGCAAGCAGAGATTGTAAAAATGGTGAATTGAAGCACAAAAGGAATTCTGAGTGATTCTTCAGTTTCCTCTTTTATTGCTGCTCTGTCCATTATTTTCTTTTTCGTCCATTTGAATTTTGCTTCCTCTGTGTTCTTCCAACATGCCCCTCGTGAAACGCAGATTGAAGCTTTCCAGGATATGCAGAAGTTTGTGAGCAACGTGCAACTTCAGGCCCAGCATGTGGCTGATGACCCGCAGCACAAACAGGAGCTGCAGAAACTTATGGCCAGGTAAGCTCCTCATTGCCACACTAATCTGTGATGTCTACAAAGTGAATGGCCTTGTGACCCAGTTAGTATATAGGAGATAATCTGACTAAATAGTCAATGTCTCTTGTATTAGATTCAGTAACTAGAAAAGTGGCAGAAGGGCTTGTGCACTGTCAGGATATTGAGAATCTATGCTCTGAAAGGTCATGAATATCAGATCGGCGGGGGTGCCAGGAGTTGGACCCCGTCAATCAGCTGAAAGGTTCGAGCACTGTGTCCTCTTCAATGTGTAACTGCATGCTGTCTAGCTTGTAGCGGAGGTGCAGTGTAATTCTAAACGCTCGTCTCATTCACGTGAACGGGACACGCAGCTGTAATTACATGGCACTGCCGCTACAAGGGAAACTGCATGCAGGTAAATATTGAAGCGGATGCAGCGCTCCTTCGAGTGCCCTGACTTCTATAGACAGCTGATAGGTGGGGGTGCCGGGATTCTGACCTCTGCCGATCTGATATTCATGGCCTTTCTGAGAATAGGTTATCAATATCCTGACAGTGCATAACCGCTTTTAATATCTCATGGAAAGCAGCTGATATAAGTTTTTGACATATGGCAGAAGTGGCATGTTACTATATTAGATAGAATCTACTACCTGAGCCAAAATACTTGTGGGACCTCATATGAGTTATAGGGGGGTTCACACCTCATAAGGCATTAATATGTGCTATAAATTTACTGATTTGTGAGGATACAACTTTTGAGACCCCCTCTGATCACTAGAATTTACAGACCAAAATCCTGAGTCAGATTTTGACTCTACAGTGCATCTCCTGACCCTGACAGTACTACGGCTCAACTCCTTGTACTTCAGTGGGGCTCTTCATAGAGCAGCTTAGTGTGAAAAGAGTTCATGACCAGTTTGTTCAAGCCAACAGTGGATGGTCCAGGGATCAGACCTCCAGTGATCAGTAAATTGCCGCCTCTTACTGACTAATTGACTCTCCAAACCTGAGCCTTTTCCCACTTTCCACATGTTGCAGGTGTTTCTTGAAGCTTGGGGAATGGCAGCTGAACTTGGAAGGCATTAATGAGTGCACAATACCCGATGTGCTTGAGTATTTCAGTGCCGCCACCGAACATGACCTCAACTGGTACAAGGTGAGACCACTGCATTTTGTCAATGAATGCCAACGGTAGTAGCAATATATATGCGAGTATGTGAACGTTGGTATTTTCTTCTCAGGCCTGGCATGCCTGGGCTGTCATGAATTTTGAGGCTGTGCTACATTACAAGCACCATCACCAACCACGGGAGGAAAAGAAGGTCCGTCACCCGAGCAATGCTAGTGCCAACACCGAGGCCAGTGAAAATGAGAGCGAAGGAGAGAGCGGGGAGAACAGCCCTTTACAATCTCCTGTGCAAAAGAAGCCATCAGAGGTACAAGAGACATTTTATAGCTACTTTTGTTACTAGGAGAGGAATATTTAGTAAAAGTTCTTCGCCAGTTTTGTTGCACAGAAATGTCGCACGTTTTTGTCCTTTTTATGTGGGAATTCCCACATTTGTTAAAAAGTGGTTGGGGCCCATGCCGCCCAACAGATTTGTAATGACTTACGCCATCTTTCTGGCAAAAGCTACACCTGAAATCTACTCCAGCTCTAAGTTCGGGTACATTTCAGATTCTGGCGCACAGACCTGCAGAGATGCGCGATAATTAATGTGTCTCTTAATCATTTTTGCGTATCTCATTCCACCGCAAACTCAATTAAGGCTGACTGTCTAGGTAAATTCTCCCCATAAGTGTGAATGGCTACCTGCTAAAGTGACAGTCTTCATGAGAAAAGTCCAGGAGGTGAAAAATATCGGAGTGTTGGAGTGCATGGTGCTGCAGTAAACCAAACCGTGAATGTAATGTCCCAGCTGAAAACCAGAAAGCATATTGGTCACTTTATTTGCTTTAGCTTCCCTTATGGAAGGTGGATCTAGATGTAAACTATAGAAATCTATTGGTACCTAACAGAATAAGTGCGCAAATGTATATACCTGAGATATGGGACAAAAAGAAATGGAGAGAAGTTAAGATGCCCTGAATGAAAGTTGTTGTTTTTTTTTTTTTCCAAAATGGCAGGTTCCCTTTATGATATGCTTGATCATTTTGGGTGGTTTTATGTGATTTTCTTTTTTCTGCACACAGGACGTCTCTCAAACGCTATTACAATACACCGTGCCAGCCGTGCAAGGCTTTTTCCGCTCCATCTCTCTGTCTCGGGGAAACAACCTGCAGGATACCTTGAGGTAAGACTCTCAGCAGCTGCGCCATTTCTTAAGCTTTGGCTCCCGCGTTGCCTTCTTTCCCTGCACAATTTCCTTTTGGGCAATGTCTTGTTTTCCCTGTGAGATTAAAGCGTGGATGATAGGGAAGCAAGTATTTCCTGGATTAAACAGAGGATATGAGAGATGCTAGCGGCCAACTAAACAATCCTGTAGTGAGATCTAAAATTTACCCCTTGTGCTGGTGAAGTGAATAAAATCTGAGAAATAAGATGAAAATGAGAAATATTTTCTGGATTCTGGGTCCGGAATTCCAGGAAACTTGTTCATTATGGTCCAGGGAGAGAAGCAGAGAAATCTCAGAGAGTCCAGTAGAAAGAGACCCAACCTACAATCTAGGACTCAGTGGATGCCAACACCTGAAGTAATATGGATGAGGAGCTAATTGACTGCATTGCCGTGGTTCCTGGACAAGCTAAGCAAAACATGTCGTCCGGATATTTTAGCAGTCATATTAGTATGCATACAGATGTGCAAAACACATTGGTACAGTACCACTATATTAGGACCTGTGCTACCACTTTTTCTGGTCTAGTACAAACCATGTTAGAGCCGATGTAATAGTACCAGTCACAATGCTTTGCATCACCCTAGACCAGGGATGGCCAAACTGTGTCTCTCCAGCTGTTGCAAAACTACAACTCCCAGCATGCAAAGACTGCTTACAGCTATCAGCCTACAGCAGGGCATGGTGGGAATTGTAGTTTCACAACAGCTGGAGAGCCGCAGTTTGCCCATATCTGTCCTAGACCACTGCCTCTTCTGCTACTACTTGACCCTACCCTGCTGGTTCTTTTCATCAAGTGTCAAAAGGGATTGCAAAAGCTATTTGGCATGAAAATTTCTCGTAGGGCAGGTCCGCTGCGGATCCCTTGAAACCAGTAAGTGATTACTAATGGCAAAGGACAAGCTCAAGTGCCTAAAACAAGAGCCTTGTATGGGTGAAATAATCTGCAGATGCCCCTCTTTCAACCACCGACTCTCTGTTAGCCAGGGGTGGACTGGGAACTTACAGTGGCCCTGGAGAAAATAAAAGTGTAGCGGGGCCCAAATTGAAAGGTGGGGCCAGCAATACAATATTGTGGCACATTATACCACCCCAGCAGAGCCAAATCCTACAGTGCATCACAAAATCTTATCCCCGCAGCACCAAATATTTTCCCAAAAACTGCCCCTCTGTGGTGGCCAGCGCCAGCTACCATGGTTTGTCCTCCTTCTTCAATTGCCGTAGGATGTTAATACAGTTGAAGTCAGGAGGGGAGCATCAGATCAATACTTACCATGGCTGGTGGCCATGAGGAGGGCTCCGGCGGCTCCCTGGACATTGACCCACCGGGAAGTTTCCCTGTAGGGTCTATGGCCAAATCCGCCCCTTATGTTGGCTCACTATGCTCTAATAGGGTTTCTGAAGATGGGTGTATATGCAGTGAGCGCAGCCAAGGCTTCAGTGACAGGATTGCGACAGTGCTTGGATAACAGCTCGTTGTGTTGCCCTTGCAGGGTCCTCACTCTCTGGTTTGATTATGGTCACTGGCCCGATGTGAATGAAGCTCTCGTCGAGGGAATTAAAACCATTCAGATAGACACATGGCTGCAGGTAAGATCCTCCCGGTCAGCGCTGATGTCCTCTCCACAGCATTGCTCTTCATTCTTTTTCCTTTAAGAAGCTTATTTGGATAGTAGAATATTTCACTGATTACTGCATACACAAGTTAGGACGGGCAGCGCTGAATGTGTTTTCCATAAAGAAACCTAAAACTCAACTCATATTGCATTCATCCTCTGTAATGCATTACACTCTAATGAGCGGTTTACTAGCCACGTGACTGTACGTCATCATTGTATACATTACATGCTGGGTTGTGAGACTGAATGCTAGTGGGTTGACTTGTCTGTACACATGAATATATACACTGATACGCGCAGATTGCATATACAGATACGTATTGCAATTGAAGCAAATATTCACTATATATAATAATATAATAATTTCTAAATGTTTGTTCTGTTTGATGCACATAGGTTATTCCACAGCTCATTGCAAGAATTGATACCCCCAGACCTTTGGTAGGACGTCTCATCCACCAGCTGCTCACTGATATTGGACGATATCATCCACAGGTAATCAGATCACCTCAGTATTTTTTATTTTTTTTGTCCGGCCAAAACCCAGCTTGAATGCTATAACAAGGCTGGACCCCATTACAGTCAATTGTTGCAGCAGCCGGCAGTATCCAGCTTTACCCGATATGGTACATTCTGGCTGTTCTTCTGACAGAATGTATATTGCAGCTGTGAAAGAAGCCTTACGTGTGTGCAAATATTTGCTATACCACTTTAAGAAATTAAATTATTGTTTTTGTAAAGCAATACGTTATTTTAAGAAGGTTTTTTTATTAAAAGGCTCGATTAATCGTAAAAATAATCGTTTGCTGCAGCCCTAAATGGGGTTTTGTGTTTTTTATCAACATCTTTTAAAAATGTCCATGCAGCTGCTTCCTATCTCCTGTGATGTTATGTCTGTGGACATAGGGGGTTATTTACTACCCAGAAATACGCCTATATTAGGAGTATTTGTGGCACAACGTTTTTTTGTGCCACAGTCTGTGAGTTTTCACTGCTCACGCCTGGTCTAAAAAAGTGGGCACAGCAGGGATGGGCTTGTTTTAGGCGTTGTAAATGGTCTAAATGTAAGCAAGCTCGGAAGCTGTCTTACATTTAGACTGGCGCTGGATACGCCGAAGTTATGGAGAGGCCGACGCTTCCTCATAACTTCAGCAGATCACCGCCAGATATAGCAGTTAAGACCAGCGACTTAATAAATGACCCCCATAGTGTCTATGTAATCAGCTGTCGAACAAGATGTCCCAGCAAACGTGTAATTCCAGACTTTACTTCTCATATTTTCATATATCAAAATTACAATCCAGTGTCTCCCAGACGCGTTTCGGCAATTAAGCCTTCATCAACAGGCTTAATTGCCGAAACGCGTCTGGGAGACACTGTATTGTAATTTTGATATATGAAAATAAAGAAGTAAAGTCTGGAATTACACGTTTGCTGGGACATATTGTTCGTTGGGGATTGCTCCTTCCCGCGCAACGTGGATTAAGGTGGAGTGCCGACTGGTTTCCTTTCTATGTAATTAGCTGGGCGAGAGGGGCTATAAACTAACTGGGCAGCGATAGGGAAGTGTCTATGTAACAAGCGGGGAGGCATAAGCTATAAATTAGCTGGGCGTTGTTACGGGAAGAGTTAGGGGAGTGTCTATGTCACTAGCAGGGAGGGAGGAGCTATAAACTAGCTGGGTGTCGTTATGGGAAGAGTTAGGGGAGTGTATGTAACTAGCTGAGTGGGAGGAGCTATAAACTAGCTGGGCGTCGTTAGGGGAGTATCTATGTAACTAGCGGGGAGGGAGGAGCTATAAACTAGCTGGGCGTTGTTATAGGAAGAGTTAGGGGAGTGTCTATGTAACTAGCTGGGTGGGAGGAGCTATAAACTAGCTTTGCATTGTATGAGGTGGTGCTGGAGCTGTGGCAGAGAAGGAAGCAGTGCATCATGGGTTTGGTTGGATGCAGCAACTGGAAGTGCTATGTACAGGATCTAAACAAAACACAGAGATTCTTTTACATGGTGGAAACAGGTCAGGAGAATCCAAATTGAAAAATGGGGAAGATGTCCATGAAGTAAGCAACTGCACGAGCATATATATTAAAAACCATAGTAATCCCGGAAAATAAATCTCAGACAAGCCCTACAATTGCCCCCCAAGCTTCTTCAGTGCTGTTCTCTGTGGCGATGGTCCGCTCCTCCCGCCACTGTTTCTTTGCGCTGATGTACCTGGATACAGCACGTGACCTCTGCAGCCAATCACTGTCCTCAGCATTTTACTTCTTCTAATACACCTTTCAAACTGTACATTCCTATAAAAGGAGGATTATTTCTGTGAGAGATGCAGGTCCAGTTGACTTACTGTACGCCAAGATAAACTGGTCATGGGCTGGTTACCCCTGATTATCACGGGGAATAAGACAGGAGTTTATTTTGCCTGGGACGAGTGACAACAGATCAGCCTTGGAATTTCAAATGAAATTGGATATTTTCCTCCAGCAGTGGAAGGCACATGGCTCTGGAATGAAATGTTTGTAGTTATAAGAATCATCATAAGGCTCAGGAACAATGAGGAAACTGCTAGGTTCTTATATGACGCTTCTCTGGAATTTGTATCACTGCCTCTCATTAGTGGAACAATGAACAATGGAGCTGTGATCCCCTGGAAGCCTTCAGAGATCGCTTCTGATAAAATGGACTGCGAGTCCATCTGAGTATTTCAGCATGTATTGATTTTGGCATATCAGACAGAGTCTCATAATATCTCTGATCATCTGAATTCTGCTCTGGACAAGTTACAAAGACCAGAGCCATAGAGTTATGAAGTATGATGAGGCTCAAGAATAAAGTTCTTCCACCAAATATTTTCTGCATTTCAATACATAAAGGAATGTGCATATAGAATTAATTTATATAAATAGTTGGGTCACTGTGTACATACATACATTACTTATTCTGCTAGTGGAGTCACTGTGTACATGCATTATATTACTTATCCTGTACTGATCCTGAGTTACATTCTGTATTCTACTCCGGAGCTGCATTCACTATTCTGCTAGTGGAGTCACTGTGTACATGCATTATATTACTTATCCTGTACTGATCCTGAGTTACATTTTGTATTCTACTCCAGAGCTGTGGTTACTATTTTGCTGGTTGGGTCACTGTACCTACCACACTACACACAACTGTTGGCTGGCCTCTCCTATGTGGAATGGGGCATTCAGAAGCTTAGGTGGTAGGCTCTGGTGCACTTCTAGTCAGCTTGTTGGCTACTATACGTGGAATTCACATTGCTTCGTATCGAAGTGAATGAGGTGGTTAGAAACATACTAGGTGACCTGATGAAGGCTGGGCACAGGTAGAGCCTGTCTCTTATGCTTTAGCCTATCGTCTCCTTTCCTGATGGTGGGCTGTTTTGGTAGGTATCTAAAAATGTAGGCCTTGCAAGGCTGAACTTGATCTTTGTGTGGGATTTGTTAGTATTTGATATGGTTTATGTAACTGATTTGCATATAGTGTATATATGTGCAAACATAGCTGTAGGTGTTAGCTGGGGAGAGGGGGTGAAGTGGATTTTCTGGAATTGCTAAACACCTGACTGACTTTGGGCTGTTCGGGACTTTTGACATTAGATTAGCACCAGGGTTTAGCTTAATATTCAGCGTTTGTGTTTGGTTTGATTTCAGTTTATAAACAGAAAATTCTGGTTTATATATTTGATATTACTATTTAAAAAACAGGTCTGTGTGCTTGTGGTGGGGTCAGCAATGACACTCACATATTTCTGGGTTAAAAGTTTAAACAACTTTAATTTTTAACTAAACAACACAGGACATCCAAGATCATTGGTGACTTTTAGGCATACACATGTAGGTAAACAAAATAAATCTATAAACTATAGGTTACCTCACCTAGGTACATCCAATCCAACACAGGGAGATCAGGCTTTGCATAGCCACCAGGTCAGCCAGCTTCCAGACTCCGTATTTCTCCACACAGTAATGAGCCCAGCATCTACAACTGGGATTACTTCAGGCTAGGGGATAATATTGAACTGGAGTGGGAGGGAATGACATGTCCCTCTACCAGTCTACCCATTCCATAAAAATCCATGCCCATAAAGCACTTTAAAGAAAAGTGTCTCGGTAAACTTCAGTTTGCTGAAACAACACAGCTTTCCTGGATTCTTTTTACCCCACCCATCTGAGCATTTTTGGTAAGATATACACCCCCTCCAGAACTTTACCAGCCACAATGTTACAGTTTTCACTAATATATTGTTGATTCCTTGTAGTTTAGCAGGCAGCGGAATCAGTTAGGAAGTCTGTGTATTACGGTTTTTGCTGCTATTAATGTGGTCTGATATTAGGAGGAAGTAAAGACAAGAAAGGGACTCTGAAAAGAGAGCTAGAGCAGGGGAAAGAATGGGGAAAATATACTAGGATGCCTGGATTATACTCCAGATCAACACTCGCTATTCTGCTGGGGCAGTCACTGTGTACATATACAGTACATTACTTCTCCTGCACTAAATCTGAGTTACATCCTGGATTATTCTCCAGAGCTGCACTCACTATTCTGCTGGTAGAATCACTGTGTACATGCATTACATTACATATCTTGTACTGTTTGGAAAGGGCAGGGTTAGATCCCACTAGTTGGGATAAGTTTACATTGTGTTCCAAGATGGAAGGTACTGAACAAAGCCTTTAGGGTCCCGGTAAAGCTGTATATACTAGTAGTTGCTAATTACATCCATGTGTATAGCTGTTCAACCCACTCTGCATATTAAATGCAAATTTTCATTTGTCACTGAACAAATTTTTCGAATTAGAGCTGCATCAGATGTGAGCTTGTGAAGCTTCATTAGTTTCACCTCATTTGCACTTGTTTTTCACCATGATTGTTCTCTTGATTGTGCAGCTCATAAGTTGGGCCCCTGCTTATCCATGTGCAGCTGGACAATGGTCCCCAGGGACAGTCTTTAGGAGAGCAGATTATTATCCCTTCCTATGACTACTTTTGCTTAGTTTCATACAAGGACTGCAGCCGTGACCTTTGTTTTATGCTGCTGAAGGCAGGCTCATGTGGATAGCATGACTCTATTCTCTTGTTTTTACATGGTCTGTTACTTCCCCCCGCAGGCTCTGATTTACCCCCTGACTGTCGCCTCTAAGTCCACTACCACAGCACGTCACAACGCCGCAAACAAGATCCTGAAGAACATGTGTGAACATAGTAACACCCTAGTAAACCAAGCCGTGATGGTGAGTGACCCCCTCAAAACGGCATTTCTACAAATGGGGTGGGTCTTAAATGAGTATCGTGTTGTACCATAAATAAACTCAATTATATTTTGCAGTGTTGAAGAGGTAATTATAAGTATAGTAAGGTAATTTTATAATGCAGAAAGACACATGAGAATTTATTCTGTAAAATAAAAAAATCATCACCAACAAGCGAATATATGAAACTTTGTAATATATCTTATCAAAGAAAATGCCTCTTTCTTCTCTTAGCAGGCTATTTTCCTTAAAACCTTACACCCCACGTTAGCATCCTCCATCTTGAGATCTCAAGGATGTCAGCTTACTCACCTTTCCTCCTCCATAGACTTCTGTTAGCGCCATGTAATCTGATCCTTTAGTGAGCTGACAGCCTGTCTCAGTTGGTTCTTTGTAATTTTTCACTAAAATGTTATCTTTTTTTTCCCACTATAACTGCAGCATCCATAGGAAAACACCCCCCTGTAGTGACATGAGTCACTGGTAGAGCTGTTCTGGGTTTATTGCTGCTGCCTCTAGTCAGTAAGCACTTTCTAAGCGCTCTGTAGATAGTGGATATCCTCCAGGGATACCAGTCTCTGGCAGCTGGGCACCTGACCCCATCCCGCCAGCATAGGAGCAGGAGCTTTAAACCTGTGCTGTATATTTACACTGACGCAAATTTCAAACCCAGGAGCGTGCAACATACATGTACGGTGCGTGGTATTAAACAGGTCAAAGCTCAGGGCAGTGCACTGCACATTTACTTCTAAATTTGGACCTTAAAGAGTTAACCACTAAGCCACCATGCCGCCCATATGTTACTTTTTTAACCCATCTTTTGCTTGTTTTCTGGCATCAGGTGAGCGAGGAGCTGATCAGAGTTGCAATCCTCTGGCATGAGATGTGGCACGAGGGTCTGGAGGAGGCATCACGTCTGTACTTTGGAGAGAGGAACGTGAAAGGCATGTTTGCTGTGCTGGATCCCCTTCATGCTATGATGGAGAGAGGACCTCAGACGTTGAAGGAGACCTCTTTTAATCAGGTGTGTTTTTCAATACTGGCACGATGTCCACTCATCTCGGGTTAATGTTGGGAAGTGACAGTGATAGGTTACATCTAGTGGAACATCCTTCTTTCTGATTAATGGCACCTTAATATCTTGTTTTGTCCGTTCTCCATGTTTGTCGTCTTCATTTCTTCCTGCCCTGAAGGCTTATGGTAGAGATTTAATGGAGGCCCAGGATTGGTGTCGAAAGTACATGAAGTCTGGAAATGTGAAGGACCTGACGCAGGCATGGGACCTGTATTACCATGTCTTCAGACGTATCTCCAAGCAGCTGCCTCAGGTACATGGATGGAGAACTGACCTTGTCTTCTTGTTATTAGTCACTTGCTACTGGAAGTGTTGGGGGCTCTATCGTCTTCTGGTCTTGTGTTTCAGCTCACCTCCTTGGAGCTCCAGTATGTGTCCCCTAATCTGTTGATGTGTCGAGACTTGGAATTGGCAGTGCCAGGAACATATGATCCCAATCAACCAATAATACGCATCCAGTCTATTGCGCCATCTCTTCAGGTCATCACCTCCAAGCAGCGGCCTCGAAAACTAACACTAATGGGTGCGTCACTTGGTTTAGTTTTAACGTGTAAATCTTTTGAATCCAATTTTACGAGTTATACAAGGTTAAAAAAAATGGCTGCTTTCTTCCTAAAACAGCTCCACACCTATCTCCAGGTTGTGTGATGTATTACAGCTCATCCCCATTTATTTTAAAGAACAGAACTGCAATACCAGGCACATACAATGGACAGACGTGCTGCTGTTTCTGAAAGAAAGCTGACGCGTTTTTCTAACCATGGACAACCTCTTTAAACCATTGTGATATTGCCCGACTTTCGAATGCTGTACTTTGCTGTTTCATACTGATCCTGAGATACATCTTGGCTTGTACTCCATACACATCCAGAGCTGCATTGAAAATTCTGCTTGTTGCTTGGACACAGACCCAAATAACTATCTATTGCCTCGTGTCTACCATAAACATAGACAGTGAAGTCAAGTGAGCAGACATTTCATTTCTATTGGGGGTTGACAGACTATGAATAAACAACTTAAATGGAATGTTCCATCAGAAAATGACCTATTGTTTAAATTACGTTTTTAGGTTTTAACATATTTAAAAAAAAAATTGGGGTGGTTATTTTTAATTTTCCATGTCACTATCTATATTCACACAAAACCCATAAAATCCTGCAGTTTTCCTACTGGTCACTAAGCCTCATATTGGGCACTACGTCTGCAGTTATCTGCTTATCTATACACAGGTAATTATTACAGGCAGGAGCTTATCTATGCTTTCCTTGTACAATGACCTCTACACAGCTCAGAGAGCATGCCTAGAAAACTCTCCCATAGAAGTCATCGAGGCCCCCTCCTGACCATTGTGTCTATCGCCCATGGGGCTGCCATAAAGCAATTTTCTTAACGCTTTTTGAATGGTTCTAAAGGGGTTGTCCGCTTTTTTAATATTTTTGACCTATCCCCAGCATAGGTCATCAATATCAGATCGGCTGGGGGCTGGCTTCCGGCACCCTCACTGATAAGCTGTTTGAAGAGAAAGCAACACTTGTACGAGCACTACCATCTCTCCACTGTTTACCTGCTCGCCATCGCAACTGCAGCGGTGAGCAGGTGTAATTATTTCCCAGCGGTCCCATTCACTGCGAGACAACTGGGATGTAATTACAGAAAAGGCAGTGTTTGTACGAGCACTACTTTCTCTTCAAACCTCTGATCGACAGGGGTGCTGGGAGTCAGCCCCCAAGCTGATCTGATGTTGATGACCTATCCCAAGGATAGGTCACCAATATTAAAAAAGCAGACAACCCCTTTAACAACAGCTCAGGCAAAATGGCTGCCCGATAATTTAGTTCAGGAAATGGTATAAATAAATCTGCAATCGGACACATTTCCTTTAAGATACAGTTTGTCCAGTGTCAGATATTCCGGGGACAATCTGCCAGTGACCATACAGATGCCCAGGATCCATGTACGTAGCTATTTCTGCCTGCACGACTTCACATCTCCCTGCTGCCCCCTGCTGGCACATTGGTTGTACACTCACTGAGCTTAGCTGAATCTGACTGCTTCCTAGTGTTAAGGGGCCAATGTCAGTCTCTCCCTTCTCACACATACACATTGGTTTGGCCATGTGTGTTTGTGCTTTCAGTGGGGTCTGGCCGCAGCTTTCTGCTCTCTCACCTCTGGTTGGGGCTTATCTCCTGGCAGAACAGAAGAATGTGGGTTGAAAGTTAATGCCCTATCATTTTATCCCACATCATCTGGTCACAGTAGAGTCAGGAGCCCCCATATACTTTAGATTGTTGGCCAACAATAACCTAAAATGTCTGGGGGCCTTTAGGCCTCCTCACTAGAACCATGCTGGGTCTTCATGCCACTATCAGAGACTGGTGTGGCCATCTACTATGGCATAGAAGTGCTGCTGCCAATTGATTATTTTTTACCTCACAGGGAGCAATGGGCATGAGTTCATGTTTCTGCTGAAAGGACACGAAGATCTTCGTCAGGATGAGAGGGTGATGCAGCTCTTTGGACTGGTCAACACACTTCTAGCCAATGACCCAGCATCTCTGCGGAAAAACCTCAGGTAAAGACTGCGCGATCATGCAGCATGTGTGTGCTGTGTAGGAAAGAAAAAGGAGTAATTTTTTTTTTCTGGGGTTTGCTGTCTTTGCAGTATCCAGAGATATGCAGTTATCCCTCTGTCCACTAACTCGGGGCTGATCGGCTGGGTTCCTCACTGTGACACACTACACGCCCTAATACGAGACTATCGTGAGAAGAAGAAGATCCTCCTGAACATCGAGCATCGCATCATGCTGAGGGTAACCAGAACCGTTTACTAAAAATTGCTGAGTATAAGAGTGACAGAACTTTAACTAGATTCCATGCTTGGTCGTAGATGGCTCCAGATTACGATCATCTCACCCTCATGCAGAAGGTGGAAGTGTTTGAGCACGCTGTGAATAACACCGCTGGAGATGACCTGGCCAAGTTGCTGTGGTTGAAAAGTCCAAGCTCAGAGGTAAGAGGCCCTTTAATCTCCATAAACTACTTGGCACCAGGCAGCATACATTTACCACTCCATCTAATAGTGCTTGCCCAATCCAAAGCACGTGTCAGTTGTATATGACTGCTGACACTGCGGCAATGGCTGGGATCAGAAATAATTTCAAACCTGGTCGTGTAACGCCTCAAATGCCTCAGGTCAATAGTGACTATGGCATATAAGCAGTTAGACAGAGGGAGGGTGCTCCATCTGTCACTCCATCAGGGACAGTACAAATGTATTGCAGTGTATTATTGACACAATCGCATGTCTTCTAGTGAGACAAACAAAAGATGTTTAAATATGTGAGGAAAAAAAACTTTTCCCATTTAACCCCTTCAGGCATTTGGACGTAACTGTACATCCAAAGTGACTTACTGCATTTGGATGTACAGTCACGTCCAATCTGCTTACCGGGGCTGTGACACTGTAAAGTGTTACAGCCCCGGAGTCTCCACTCTTCCCGGGAGTACCAGGGAAGCTGGCAAGGGACCAATAAGAGTTGTCCCTTGCCGGCAAGCGCTCCGATTGGTTAGTCTCTGCAGACTAACCAATCGGAGCGCTTTAGTGTTAAAATGCCGGTTTCAGGCTGTGATCTCCACTCTGGAAAAAAAAAAAAAAGTGATCAAAAAGGCATAAGTAAACAAAAAGGATACCAATAAAGACTACAGCCCATCCCGCAAAAAAACAAGCCCTCACACAGCTACATTGGTGAAAAAATGTAAGTCTTATGGGCCCTAAACTAATTTCAGCAAATTACATGTTAGAAAATCCAGATGCCGCTCCTTCCCTTCTGAATGCTGCCGTGCATCCAAACAGCGGTTTATGGCCACATATAGGATGTTTACCTATTCTGGAAGAATGCATAACAAATTGTGGGGTGCATTTTCTCCTGTTAACCCTTGTGAAAATGAAAAATTTGGGGCTAAAGCAACTTTATATTGGAAATAAAAATACATTTTTCATTTTTACAGCCATGTGTTTCTAAATTTTATGAAACGCTTGTTGGGTCAAAGGATTCACTTCACCCCTAGATTTATTCCTTGAGTGTAGTTTCCAAAATGGGGTCACTTTTTTGGGTTTTCTTTCTAGGGGTACCTCAGGGTCTCTTCAAATGTGACATGGCACCTGAAAACCATTCCAGCAAAATCTGCCCTCTGTTAACAATATGGCGCTCCTTTCCCTCTGCACCCTGCCATGTGCCCATACTGCAGGTCACGACCACATACGGGGTGTACCTGTAAACTGCAGAATCAGGGTAATAAATATTGAGTATATACACCTACTAAAGGCCCCAACATGTCTCATGAACGGCTGTGGCAAAAGACAGAGCACTACATCCTATAATTGCTCAACAAGAGCAAGAGAAGGTACCTCCTGACGAAGCGAAGTGCGAAATACACGTTGAGGGTGTCTGTTCCACTGGCGCTGATTTCCCCCTTTTACTATGGCCAACGGTATGCTATTTGTGTCCTAGAATGTTTGATTATTCCATGCACTTTTTGGCTATGTGGTTTAAATTTTGGGGTTTATTATGACCTCTAGCCTTACCGTTGATATACTATTAAGCTTTCAACTATCTTATGTAGTGTGGGGGATAGTTAGCGTCAGTGGTGGTTTTTGGGTGTCTACTCTGTGCTCCTCTACCGCACAAATTGTGTGCCTGTATTTGTCATTAATTGTCGATTTATTTGTCAATAAACCTTTGTACTTTTGTATATTTTGGTTGTGTCTTCTCTTGCTCTTGTTGAGCAATTATAGGATGTAGTAATAAATATTGAGGTTTCTTTGACTGTTGCCGTCACAGAACAATTGGATTTAAATGGAAAATCTGAACAAAAAAATAAAATTTTAAGATTTCCCCTCCAATTTGCTTTAATCCTTGTGGACCACCTAAAGGGTTAATAAAGTTAGTAAAATCCGCTTTGAATAACTTGGGTGTAGTTTCTAAAATTGGTTCTTTTATGGATGGTTTCTACTATGCAAGTTCCACAAAGTGACTCCATAACTGAACTGGTCCTTAAAAAAGTGGGTTTTGGAAATTTTCTTAAAAATTTTGCAATTTGCTTTTAACCTTCTAAGGCTTCTAACGTCCTGAAAAAAATAAAATGACATTTACAAAATGATGCCAACATAAAGTAGACATATGAGGAATGTAAAGTAATAACTATTTTATGAAGTATCACTATCCGTCTTAAAAGCAGAGAAATTCTAATTTTGAAAATAGCGAATTTTTCTAAATTTTCGGCTAATTTGGGATTTTAGAACAATCTTAGAATGGCTTGGCTAAGTAAAAGTGTTCCTAGGCTATTACCAGATAAACTGACACATGTCAGATTAAAAAAATGGGGCTCCGCCATTTGGTCAAAACTGGCTGTCGCTTGAAGGGGTTAAAAAAATGCTTTATTGTATAAAATATACACATGCTATTCTATCTCTGGCAATACTATTTCTGTATATACTACCCCCGCTTTAAAGAGAATGAAACGCCAAAATATTACTAATGAAAACTACAGCTTGTTCCCCAAATAAAAAGCCCTCATGAAATAAAGGATATAGTACAATAAAGCAAATTATATTTTAAAATAAGTGTTTATATTATGCAAAAGTAGTAAAACATAAGAAAGCCATGTCAATTTGAAACTAGGAATCACCATAAGCAAAATGAAGTTATCAAATCAGTTACACCACACACAAAAAAAAACGTTCAGTCAAATTTTACAATAAGTTGTTTGTACCCCAAAAATTCCACTATTAAAAAAAATTCTACTTGTTCCTCAAAGATGCAGTTATGGCTTTTGCAAAATGCGGATGAAAAAAAAAGGAAAAGTTAATCATCTTTAAGGGGCTCAATATCTGCACGCTTGAGGTTACAGTTATAAAGTAAAATTCCTTTAACCCCTTAAGGACTTCCGTCATATATGAAGTCCACACTTGGCGTCTGCTCAGAAGCTGAGTGGGCGCCGTAGTTGCTGTGTGCCTGCTTTTCCACACAGCGATAATGCCAATCGCGGACTTTTAACCCCTCTGATGTTGTGGTCACTTGTGGCTATGGCATCTGAGCTGTGAAGTACCGATCGGCTCCCCTGCACTGAGATCTAGGGAACTGTTCGGACCTTCTGGAGGCAGGGATCCATAGGAACACAGCTGCAATGTTAAATCATTGCAGTCAATGGGAGAAGTGATCAGACTATCTGTCAGGTTTAACTGTGAGCACAGATACTGCTGCGCACAACCATAGTGGCAAATATGATTGTGCCCTCACACGGCATTAAGGGTAAGAAACTGCTCCAGACACTGGCCGTGGTTCTTGGTGGAAGCTGCACCCAAATGTAATAAATGCTTTCTATTTCAGGTCTGGTTTGACAGAAGAACCAATTACACACGGTCTCTGGCAGTGATGTCCATGGTCGGGTACATCCTCGGGCTGGGTGACAGGTATGTGTGGTTTGTGTATATAAAAAGAGGGTACGATATATATATATATATATATATATATATTAGAAGGAATGTTCTTGATACCGGTGGTTTTCTTGCAGACACCCCTCTAACTTGATGCTGGATCGACTCAGTGGGAAGATTCTTCATATCGACTTTGGAGACTGTTTTGAGGTAATAATTTGTTTTGTCACTTATTTTATTTCCCGGTTAACATCAACCACTTCCATTTTGGTGGAACCCATTCACTACTGTGGATTCATCGTCTAGGGAAGCTCTCCAAAGTGGAAATCCGCTGACTCTTTCTCATCCCTACAGTGCATGACCATCAACCTGCATTACATATTTGGGGTGGTTGTTCTACCACTTATTTACTGAAAGACGATTGTGTTTTTCTGGCTAAGATGTGCGGAGTTATGTCCTTTATCTTCAGTGTACATATCTATGGTGGTGACTTCATTTCCTGATGGTTTTTGGACATAACTATGCCCTCGTAACCCCCCCCCCCCCCCCCCTCTTAATCAGGATTATTAGAGGTTGTGCACACACACGGAAGAGGGACCCTTAATTGCGTGTCTTTGCTTAAATCTGATTAGGACTTTAAACACCAGATAATGATATCAAATTGACAGTAAGAAATCAGGACATATAATATGAAGCAGATGGCTGGAAGAGACCCGGGCGGATAAACATCATTAAATTGTTGAATATTAGTCGCCCATGAAGACGGGAAACACAAGCAATACAGTTCCCCCCGCAGATCCTAGAGATCTGCTGTATTACCAGTTGCTCCTTCTTGCAGTTTCTCTCAGCAGCAAATAGTAAAATGAGAAATGTGTGGACATATACCGTCAACATATTATGTGTTTTAAGGTGGCCATGACCAGGGAAAAGTTTCCAGAGAAGATCCCATTCCGGCTAACGAGAATGTTGACCAACGCTATGGAGGTGTGTATGAATAAACACAGAATACAGGGGATGTCAGTCTCCTGTCTGTCTAAAAATGGTAATATCTAGTATTGGATGCCGTTTCACATCCCCATCTTCTGTCCACAGGTAACTGGCCTTGATGGGAATTACCGCATTACGTGTCACACAGTAATGGAGGTATTACGAGAACACAAGGACAGTGTCATGGCCGTGCTGGAAGCTTTTGTATATGACCCTCTTCTCAATTGGAGACTTATGGACAGTAAGTAGCACACGGGTAGTCACATCACCATCTGTATACAAATCCTGTGGTCGCACATATCTTCTTGATGTGCTGTTGTAGTAAATGAGTTTAGATAAATCCCATTTGGGTGGTAGCCTGGCCATTGCAGCAGCTGTAGGAGTAGTTATGGTATAAGATGATCTGGTTAGTTCCCTTAATATTGCATGTATGCAGGATACCTGATACAGCAGTGTCCGCAGCTACCGCATCCGGAACAAGGGCAGATTTTCTAGATTTTATTCAGGAGTGGGTCATTTCGGGTATCCGTATAATAGTGTAGTCAGACCATTTAATTACACTGGCAACAGGGGCTTCTGAGCAATACCTATGTTATAGCCTGAAGTCACAGCTTCCAAACAATAACTTGCTCATGCAACTAGGTTTTTGAGCAATTGCAGTAGTTTATTTACTCCATACCCACAGCTCTGTCCCATTGCTGCACCGTGTGATTGGTTTATGGCAGTACGGGCCAGACATTGTTCATTCATAGGCACTTAAGGGGAACCTGTCATCAACTTTATGCTGCCCATACTAACGGCAGTATAAAGTAGAGACAGGTGCGTTGATTTCAGCGGTCTGTCATTTATAAGTTAAAAGTAAGTGGTTGCCGAAAACCAACATCACAATCATTGCAGACTGGGCCTGGAAAAGAGTCACGGCCACCTGAGAAGATTCCTGGTTATTCATGAATTCCTGCCCACCTGCTGATGATGGTCTTCTACCGAGTTTTCTCCCTTTCTCTCTATGAGAGAACTGCCAATCATCAGCAGATAGACGGGAGAGCAGGAGATTATGAATAACCAGGACTCTTCTCAGGTAGATTTGACTCTTTTCAAGGCCTGTGCTTCAATGATTACGATGCTGGTTCTCGGCAACCACTTACTTTCTTCACATAAGTGATACAACGCTGAAATCAGCATTTCTGTCACTATTTTATGCTGCCCTCAGTGAGGTCAGCATAAAGTTTATGACAGGTTCCTTTTAAAATTGTGTTCAAGTTTTAGAAAATTTTACATAAATTTCCAATATATTTTTTGTAATGATTCCTTATGGTTTGCAGTCATCCCGCAGTCATAGTCAATTCCGCATGTCATAGACACACGAAGCTTTGTCTTGTAACAAGCCTTGCATCCGTCCATTACTCATATATATTTAAATCTATCTGTCTGTCTCCCAATCTGTCTATCACTGTCTATCATATCTGTTTGGTATCTCTTATCTGTTGATGTCTCATGTCTATCTATCTACAGTGCCTTGAAAAAGTATTCATAGGCCTTGAACTTTTCCACATTTTGTCATGTTACACCCTCAAACCTTAATTTATTGCATTTGTATTCAGCCCCTCTGAGGCAGTACTTTGTAGGACCACCTTTCGCTGCAATTGCAGCTGCAAGTCTTTTGAAGTATGTCTCTTCCAGCTTTGCACATGTAGAGGCTGAACTTTTTGCCCATTCTTCTTAGCAAAATAGCTCAAGCTCAGTCAAATTGGATGGAGAACATCTGTGAACAGCAATTTTCAAGTCTTGCTACAAATTCTCAATGGGATTTAGGTCTGGACTATGACTGGGCCATACATGATTGTTTGATCTAAACCAGGCATGCTCAACCTGCGGCCCTCCAGCTGTTGTAAAACTACAACTCCCACAATGCCCTGCTGTAGGCTGATAGCTGTAGGCTGTTTGGGCATGCTGGGAGTTGTAGTTTTGCAACAGCTGGAGGGCCGCGGGTTGAGCATGCCTGATCTAAACCATTTCATTGTAGCCCCAATCTCGTCTTTTTCAGCCTCTACCAGGTTTTCCTCCAGGATTGCCCTGTATTTAGCTCCATCTATCTTCCCATCAACTCTGACCCCTGCCCCAGCTGAAGAAAAGCATCCTCACAGCATGATGCTACCACCACCATGTTTCACGGTGGGGATGGTGTGTTCAGGGTGATGGGCAGTGTCAGTTTTCCTCCACACATAGCATTTGTCATTTAGGCCAGAAAGTTCAACTTTGGTCTCATCTGACCAGAGCACCTTCTTCCACATGTTTGCTGTGTCCCCCTACATGGCTTGTGGAAAACTGCAAACCAGACTTCTTTTGGCTTGCTTTTAAAAATGTCTTTCTTTTTGACACTCTTCCATAAAGGCCAGATTTGTGCAGTACACAACGAATAGTTGTCCTGTGGACAGATTCTCCCACCTGAGCTGTGGATCTCTGCAGCTCCTTCAGAGTGACCATCGGCTGCTTCTCTAAGTTCTTTCCTTGCCTGAGCTGTCTGTTTAGGTGGATGGCTATGTCTTGGTAGGTTTGCAGTTGTGCCCTACTCCTTCCATTTTCAGATGATGGATTGAACAGTGCTCCTTAAGATGTTCAGAGCGTAAGATATTTTTTTTATACGCTAACCCTGCTTTACACTTCTCCACAACTTTATCCCTGACCTGTCTGGTGTGTTTTTCTCGGTTTTCATGATGCTGTTTGATTACTATTGTACTCTAACAAACCTCTGAGGCCTTCACAGAACAGCTGTAGTTATACTGAGAATAAATTACACACAGATGGACTCTATTTAATAGTTAGGTGACTTCCAGTTGGTCACACTGGATTTTATTTAGGTGTATCAGAGTACAAGGGTCTAAATACAAATGCTTACCACACTTTTCAGATTTTTTTTTGTTAAAAATCTTGAAAACCATGTATCATTTTCTTTTCACACATACTTGCTATGTGTGTTGGTCTATCACATAAAATCCCAATGAAATACATATTGGGCTACTTTTATACTAGCGCTTTTGCTGGATCCGGCAGGGTTCAGCAAAAACGCTTCCGATACTGATAATACAACCATCTGCATCTATTAAGAACAGATCCGGTTGTATTATCTTTAACATGGCCAAGACGGATCCGTCATGAACTGCATTGAAAGTCAATGGGGGACGGATCAGTTTTTTATTGTCAGAGAAAACGGATCCGTCCCCATTGACTTGCATTGTGGGTCATGACTGATCCGTCTTGCTCCGCATCTCAGGACGGAAAGCAAACTGCAGCCAGCATGCTGTGCTTTGCTCTCCGGTATGAGAATGGAACGGAATGCATTTTGGAGCATTCCGTTCTGTTCAGTTACGTTTTGTCCCCATTGACAATGACGGCTCTCAATACCGGAAAACATTAACGCTGGTGTGAAAGTAGCCTAGGAAGCACTCCCAAATGATTTTTTTATTCTCTGGCCTGTTAGAAAGGTAATGATGTAAAGTGTCTGTTTTTGTGCGTTATCCCCTCCCTTCTTATCCTCAGTTGTGTCATGGGACCAGCAATCAGACTTTTCAAATAATACAACATCTTATGTGTGGACAGAAAGTCAGTTTCTCTTTGTATTCCTTTGGGAGCCACAATGTCTGTCTCATAGGAATGAGTAGAGAAGTAACCGACTTCCTGTTCTGTGTCAGTTGAAGATCAGAATGCTGGTCACATGACACAGCTGAGGATCAGAAGGGAGTTTATAATTTACAAGTACAGTCACTGGTAAGAAGATTCCATTCACTAGTTTACAACATGCACCTTTCTAACAGGTCAGAGAATAAACATTTTTGTGGGTGTAACGTAAAAAAAAGTGGAAATTTCAAGGGATATCTATCCATCTGTCTGTCTATCTCATATCTGTTGTTATTTCATGTCTATGTAGTCTATCTTTTGGTATCGCATATCTGACTCATATCTGTTGCTATCTCACATCTGTCTATATCTGTCGGCCTATCTCATATCTTTTGCTATCTCATATCTGTCTATCTCATATTTGTTGGTATCTGATGTCTAGCTGTCTTCCTATCTATCTAACCATCTGTCTGATATCTGTTGGTATCTTGCATCTGTCTATCTATATCTGTCAGCCTATCTCACATCTGTTGTTATCTTATGTCTATCTTTTGGTATCATCTCATATCTGACTCATATTTGTTGGTATCTCATATCTGTTGGAATCTCGTATTTGACTCATTTGTTGGTATCTCAAATCTGTCTCATATCTGTATCTTATATCTGTCTGTCTATTTAGCTCATACCTGTGTGTCTTGTATCTATATGGCCACAATAATGTATAATAACTTGGATGTCTTATTACTGGAAGAACACAATGAAGATTCCTTTTGAATGACAACAAGCAGAGATCAAGAGAGCTGTGAGGAATTATTACAAAAAAGCAATTGTCTTAACACAAAAACACTTTTTTTTTTACAAGAAAACCACCCCAGTGATCAGCAGATCATGGTGGGTGCAGTTCTGAGAAGTTTTACTTCACACAGCCACGTTTGTCCTCTACATTTTGCCACACCCTTGGAAGCCAAATAATTACACTTCTCGATGAGTTCCTTTAGATGTATCCATGCTGATTTGCATGATAATCAGAGTCAAATCGTCACCCAGCCTCTCACCACTGTCTATATAATAATCTTTTCACAGCCAATATAAAAGCCACCAAACGCTCTCGTACTCGGACAGACTCGTACTCGGCCGGACAGTCTGTGGGTGAGTTTAACCTGAAACAATCTACCAATGTCCATGGAGCCTCTGTACTGAAGACCAACAATGAATGCGTACCTCAGTATTTCATAAATCTCTAGTGCATGTGCAATATTAGAAGTTGACATCTTCCTCACCTTCCAGGAAACCTTTCCTTGCCTGTAGGCTCTCTGTAAACTCTCAGAAAAACAAAGCGGTGTACAGTAAATGGGGGAGAAGGGGTATGCAGCTGCAGTTTTACTGTGTATGAGACTGCATGCTGTGAATAGTGAAGGGGAGCAGTAGACAAGAGCTCAGCTCTTGCATAATACTATGAAGAGCCCAGCATGATAGAAGTAAGTAAAATAAACCTAGAATCATAAGAATAGAGGCTCCAAAACTGTTACTACAAGTAGTTACTAAAACAGACATGTCAGGAGAGGTTACAGAGTTGTCAGGGTTCAGAGATGAACCTGGATATACCCATATTTTTACGCAGGCAACCCCAATAAGATGCGCATTAGAGCATTTCATGAATCGTGCAGGGCAAGGGCTTGTTTGTTTACCTAGGCACACTGCTAGGCAGAGGCTTCCACCCGGCAGTGTGTCCGGTGACATCACTGGCACTGATGGCCTGGCTTTAGTGCTGCCTTAGCCGTTTTACAGGCTAGGGCAGCGCTAAAGCCCGCCCATCAGTGCCGGTGACGTCACCAGTCTTACTGCTCGACGGAAGCCTTCGCCTGGCAGCCCTAAGGTACCTCACCGGATCGCCTCCAGCTCTGAACCCGGACAACCCCTTAAAAAAAAAAAAAAAAAAAAAAACCACTCCACATTGGAGGTCCCTTGACAATAAGCTGGTCTTTTCTTCCTAGGCTCAGAACGCAAAGCTGTTATCCATGGGGAACTCTGGCGGCACAGCACCACCACAGTAGAAAACACACATTACACAATGCCAATCAGTGGGTTTTCTGTGTTAAAGGTGCCCATACACTTTCAGTAGCTGTCAGGTAAATTCTTGTTCAGGGGACAGCTATTTCTTCCGACTTACACACGCACACTCGGTCAAGCCTGTATGTGTTTTCAATGGGGGGAGGGGAGACAGCCATCTCCTTGAAGAACAAAGGCAATGCCCCCAATCCTTCTATCCCCAAACATCATCTGCTAGTGAAGAGTCAGGAGCGCCCCATACACATTGTAGTCTGGCCGCTCTGAAAACGGCAGGTTCAGCCGACAATAGTCTAATGTATAAGGAGGCCTTTAAGGGGTTTTCCGAGACTTTTCTACTGTCAGCGCAGAAGTGATAGACTGCTGGAAATCGGTGGTTATGTCACTATACTATGCTGCCTTCAGTGAGGGCGGCATAGTACAGATTCCCTTTAAGGAGGTTTTCCAAGAGTATCTGATCGGTGGGGATCTAACACCTAGGACCCCCGCCAATCAGCTCCAGGCACCAACTCCTGGAGTAGTGCTGCGGCCTTCTCGCAGCTCTGCCGAGGCCATGTGCCGTCATGTTCATTTGTGACATGGCCTAGGCAGAGCCACATAGAAGTGAATGGGGTTAAGCTCCGATACCAAGCACAGTCACTATCAAATGGATAGAGCTGTGCTTGGTGAGCTGAGTGAAGGCCGCAGCACTACTAAACTTGGCATCCCATCTCGTATAAAGAGGTCATCGTTAATACTGTGTCCTTCCATCCTGGGTTCCTAATGGCTGCAGTGTAATGGTGTTGTATAGCTAGCTCATCAGAATCCTCCTGGGAAATCACAGATAAATTAGTGTTGCGTGTTTTGCTATCACAGCGTGGACGCAGCCCAATGTGGGCACACATGTCAAAGCAGGCAGGAAACATAAAGAGCTTGGCGCTGATGGCAGCGCTTGTGCCGTGATGTATGTATCATCCTGATACTTGAAACAATGAGTGGCATCTAATGCTAGTGCTTCACAATGCATCTCCTAAGCTTTACAGGCTATGAAAGAGAACATGATGTTAATCCAGCAGCCTATAAAAACTAATTATACTATGAAGAGGAGCCCCATAAATGTCATCCAGTATAGAACCGACAGGCAGTAAAGTTTTACGTAATATCCACAAAGTTTTCTAAATGATATATAAAAGACTTGTTCACCTTCACAGTCATTTCTTTTATTGCCCCAGCGATTCTAGAATAAAAAGTAACCTGGCAAATAGTTGTCTCCAACCATTTAGTTTATAGTGTAAATCTCCAGCCATTTAGTGTTTACTGCTCCTAAGCAGTTTTGTGTCACAGTGGTAACCGATTCTGTGTTGTCTGATCCCGCAGTCACCTCACTTCTATCCTTCTATCTCTGGAGGATGAGAATAAGCTGTCACCTCAGGAACACATACAATTGTCGGCAACATTATTGGCACCTCTGCATGTTAAAGGGGATGTCCAAGTTATTTTGTATGTTCTTTGTATGTTTCTAACTAAGCAAATGTAAGGGTTTTTTAATTCCCTTCATCTACAGTGGCCCTGTTTTCCTAGTTAGCGGAGGTCACATGACCTGTATTTTCAGCTTCATCCCCTGCTCTGATGACGTTCTGTGCACAAGCCTGAGGGAGCAGGTCTGCCTCTGTGCACTGAGCGTCACTGTGAAGGCTGTGCTGGTTGGAGTGACAAGTCACGACCCCTGCACTGCCTGATCTGCTGGCTGAGCTGTCTGCCCTGTGTCTCCCCTCCCACTGGATTCTTCAGCAAAGTTTAACCCTTTCTGCCATCAGCAGCTCAACGTTGAAGGCTCTGTCTCAGATACTGAGCAGCTACAGGGTTTTCTTTTCTCCAGGCACTGAGGATACAAATGCTGTGCACAGGATCTTCCCTCCTCACTTCTACAAAGATCGGAGGAGTTCTCTCCTCTGTACTGTTCTGCTGGCTGTGAGAAAGTGTCTACTTAGCATTGCACAAGAACAGGTAGGGGGAAGATCCTGTGTGTATCAGCAGTGTCATTGTACTGTACAGCTGAGACTTGTAGTCCCACAGCAGTCAGCCTGCAGACAAGGCAGCAATTTTATTCACTCCCTTTGCAGAGCAGGAGGAGGGGACACCCTCAGAGATTGTTGTTACACGCCCCACAGCTCTGCGACTGCATGTAAACTAAGGACCAGAACAGAACTTGGTAAATGAGTGAATATAAATTTTTATTTTATTTGTTTGCCTAAAACTTGCTTAGCTTACGTATATATTGCTAACACAACTCTGATAACCCCTTTAAGTACAGTGTGTAAAATATCTTCTGAAATAAAGAGGGAAATTTATCAAAACTAGGCTTGACTCAAACAAAATGGGTCCTACAGCAAGATAATGACCCAAAGCACCCCTCTAAAAGTATACAAGTATGGTCAAGAAGAGAAAACTTCTTAATCCTCTCCATGTCATATAATTATTATTTATTATTTCTTTATGACTGCATGTACACTACCAGAAAATGAAAGAAAGAACACTTGGAATACCTACTGCGATTGTAAAGTATAAAATAAACTACTAGTTACGATTGGTCAATGAACACACAACCAAGGTGGTGCTCTGATGTGGCCATCATTAGTACCAAGGCAGGACCTGCTTTCATTACTGAACACTTTTATTTGCTATTGATAGCTGCAGGAGAGTGCATAGTGCACACAGGACCAACGGCAGGTATCATGGCGTGGGGCACCATTCACTATCATGGCTTTTCCCGTCTGGAACATTAACCAGACTCCGGTATGTCCAGGACATTGTTTAACCAATCGTACTGCCTTTTTTGACTCTGGAAACATGGTGTTCAACAAGATAACACCCATCCATACTTCACAATGCACTCTTCAGGGAATGCAGCCGCTCCCCTGGCCAGCTCAATCCCCAAATCTCTCCCCCATCGAGAGTGTCTGGGATTGGATGGGGTGACAGATCACCCATGCACAGCAGCCAACAACCACTTTGGCTGAACAATGGGTCCAAGTTAAAAGATCTTGTAATGACATACTGCAGGAGGATATCCAGCATCTGTATGACCATTACCATGCCAGAGTGACGCCTGTATCGCAGCAAGGGGAGATGCCACCCGGTATTAATGTCAAACTGTCTCAACATGTACCCTGCTGCAGAACCCAAAATAAAGTGTGCACCACCTTGGTTGTGTGACCACTGACCAGGCACCACTAGCAATTTATACTTTGTCAATCTCATCCTAGGCTACTTTAACACACTCGTTTTGGGCGGATCCATAATGGATCTGTAAAAACGGATCCGTTACAATAATACAACCGCATTCATCCGTCATGAATAGATCCGCTTGTATTATCTGTAACATAGCCAAGACGGATCCGTTGTGAACTCCATTGAAAGTCAATGGGAGACGGATCCGTTTTCTGTTGTGCCAGATTGTGTCAGAGAAAACAGATCTGTCCTGGCACACAATGTAAGTCAATGGGGACGGATCCATTTTCTCTGGCACAACAGGAAACGTATCCGTCTCCCATTGACTTTCAACGGAGTTCACGACAGATTCGTTTGGCTCCACTTCATCAGGGTGACAGCAAAACGCTGCAGGCAGTGTTTTGGTGTCCGCCTCCAGAGCGGAATGGAGACTGAACGGAGGCAAACCGATGCATGCTGAGCGGATCCTTTTCCATTCAGAATGCATTAGGGCAAAACTGATCCGTTTTGGACCGCTTGTGAGAGCCCATGACGGATCTCTAAACGGAAAGCCAAAATGCGAGTGTGAAAGTAGCCTTAATCACATTAAGGGGTTTTCCAGGCTCCTGATGTTGATGACCACAGCTCCATTGATTTCAATGGGATCTGAGCTGCAGTAACCCAGCACGGCCACTGCTTTCTGTTCCATTCAGGGAACAGCTGATCGGTTACGGCACAGGGAGTTGGACCTTCACTGATCGGATATTAATGACCTATCCTAAGGATAGGTCATCAGTATCAGGAACCTGGAAGCCCCATGTATCCTTTCCAGGTGTTCTTTTTTCATTTTCCAGTAGTGTATGTTGAATGTATTTGGACATGCTATTAAAATATTATAATGATACAAAGTTGGTACGTATCCACTTATTTCTGAAGATGTTTTTTTTTTAAACTAAACAGTCAAGGCTGCCAATGTTGACCACTACTATAGGTCCGCATAGGAGCTTTAGACACAAAATTGTAGATTTTTTTGCATGCATTTTATTTTATTAAGTTTTGGATACATTGGTTTTGAAGCTGGACCTAGCTGGTGGTCTGGCTCAAGGAAAAGAAGATGGGCAAAGGTTCAGTCCCACCAGATTTTCTTTGAAGAGAGAGCCTTGCATAAACAGTCAGTTGTAATTCACTTCAATGGACATTTTCCATGTCTACATGTTCCTTAAATCATCCCATGCAAGAAACCCTTTACTCTCAGGGCTTAAGTGGGTGACCTCCAAGTTGGACCTCTGCATCTAAATTGACGTGCCATAAAAGTCTACCTGACATAACACAAGCAGCACCGCAAAAGCAGACATTGTCAGGACAACCCATGGCCACATAATGTCCTACCTTGTCCCCTGTTCAGCACCCTCATCCTGCTCAGTTATCCACATCAGTCCATCTTGCTGGATACACTCTAATGACAAAATTGAGAAAGTGAATTATTTTTCCTTCATGTTGCTGAACCTTTCCAATCTAGCACATGTAATACAGCACAGTAAGAAGACAGCACCGCAGCTCTGATGTGTGTCATAGTAGTGAAAACTTTTCCTCAATGTTATGATCTCTTCCTTTTCCTCAGAAATGCTGGAGACTGTTGAGCTTGGTGAAACTGCTCATAAGAAGCCCGGAAGTACAGTTCCAGAGTCCATACACACATACAGTAAGTGCGCTATATAACGCTTCTCATCATTGTTACATTGGCGGTCCATGTTTGTCACTATTAAGAACATTATTCATTGAGCTTCTACTATTACTGTCCTCCTTGCACGGCTGCTTCTAATTGTAATCAGCTTCTGCTATAAATGCTGCTCTGCCCTCTCACTCCTTGACAGAGCTTAGGTTCCTAGTTGTCTAGTTATCCAGTGAATGTGTGCTATTCTGTCTGCCTCATATGGAACATCTGCCTGTTTATCTAATCTGATACTCTGCTGTTTGCCCTGACCTCAGATTAGTTTTTCGAATACGCACAAACTTTACCGGCCCTGTCTTCAGATGAGTTTCTCAGATATACATTAACTCTGCCTGCCCTGATCTAGGCCTGTTTCCTGACATCGATTGTCACCTAATCCTTGGTGGTTCGCACTGGTGTCTCTAACTCCTGTGGATCAGCTGCCATTTACGTGGATTAGAGGGTGAATACCAGGACACTGCCCTTAGGTTTAGCTCAAAGCCAAGCCAGTTAGTTGGCACAGTGGGTCCACGCCCACTGTCTATAACAGTAAGCTCTGGTCATGGATCCCACTCACCCAACCCAAATGGGTTTCTCTGAAGTAATTCAAGAGCTACCTGCTTTAATGCCCTGACAGCTGCTGCAGCAGTACCGCGACCACCAGCAGTAGCCATAGTGCCAGTACCAGCTTCTCAAGCTACTCACACAATGGTTTCAGCCCTATCTGTCAACTCACCAACCATTGCACAATTTACTTCAAGATTTGTCTTACCAGTTTCCTACCAATGATCCAGTCATGAGTAACCTGCAGGAGCTCCAGGAGACATTTCACAGAGTCTTTTAGGAACCAGGGTGACCGTCTTCAGCTGCCGTCTCTCTGCTATGTCTACATCAGGGCAGTCTCACAGTTTGACAGTACACCATCTGGTTTCATATCCTGGCCTTGGAGTTGGCTTGGAATAATAAGGCTCTAGTGGCAGCTTTTTGGAAAGGTCTGTCTGGGCAAATTAAGGACAAACTTGCAGGTCACGCACGACATAGCATCCACATTAGAGGCCTTGTTGTTCTTAGCCACCAACATTGACCTGTCATTCAGAGAATGTGCCAGAGAAGCTTCTTGTGATGGCATACCTTTCTGCCTGGCACCAGTATCCCAGAGCCCGCTGGCTCTAACAATCTCTGTTTGTACTGTGAAGACAAGGACACTATCCCCACACTTGCCTTAATAAGGCAGGTAAAATCCAAAGCCTTCAGTCTGTAGGAGAGCCTGCCCTAGGTAAAGACTCACTCTCTTGTCTGTTCCTGTGGATTATCTAACAAAGCTACATGGTTCACCATGCAGACCTTTATAGACTCTGGCTTGGCAGGTAATTTCATGCATCAGGCCTTCGTAACTCAGTATTGTATACCAGTTCAAATTCTAAAGAAGCCATAGCCTTTGCTGGTGACATGTGTTGATGGGAAGTCTCTTACTGAGACCATACAATACATCACATATCCCTTGGAGATTCATGTGAGGGCACTGCACTAGGAGAAGATTACCTTGTAAGTCCTGCTTCTCTCCACTGGTTCTTTACTCCTGGGGACTTCTTTGGCTCTGCCTGCATTGTCCTGTCCTCGATTGGAACTCTGGAAAGGTTCTGCACTGGGGTTCTGCATTTCATGTCCGATGCCTGACCACTATTCTACCTGGTTAGGCTTCACCCATTCCACCAAATCTGCATGGGTTAACAGTTGCCTATACCATCTACACAGGCATCTTACCTTGCCTCCCCACATTAAAGGGGTTATCCAGTATCTACAACAGCCATCCCATGTGCCGGGCCCCTCCATGGGAATATACTTACCCCTCTCCCTGTGCCGCTCCTGGTACCCGCGCCGCCGCTGCTGCTTCTCCTTGTACACGAATGAAAACATCCGGTGACGGGGATGAGCCTCCCTAGAACCGCGGGTGACGCTAGAGAGGCTCGTCCCCGCCTGCCATTGGCAGTATTAAAATGTATGGGCTCCGAAAAGCCAAAGTTAGTTATTCACAAAGTTGCGCGTGAATAACTTTGGTAGTTGATTTTTAAAGTGGAAAACCACTTTAAAACTTGAAACTGAACTCTGTTTCGGTTCCGAGGTACTAGTCGGAACTGAAGCCGAGTTCGGTTTCAAGTTTTAAATTCTTTTAAAATCAACTACCGAAGTTATTCAGTGAAGTCAGGCGCGACTTCGTGAATAACTAACTTCGCCTCATTAGAGCCAATACATTCTAATACGGAGACAGAATGTAGCATCCGACGCTCACTTCATTAAACACTAATAAAGATGCCCACTTATCAGTGTGAAGCTCTAATTGAGTCACTGCCAGGGACTCTCTCTAGTTGCAGTGATGGTTGGATTGCGAAAGTTCAGCCTGACTGTTTGCTGTGCTAAGAATCCAAAGAAGAAATTAAAGAGCCAGGACAGGAAGTAAATTACATGTAGTGACTTCAATAATGATATCCAGAAAACCGTTCACCTTTTTCTTGTAAAGCAAAAAACAATGACAGAATATTCGCATACAGGCTGCTAATGTGATATTTGGTATTGTAATAATGCTGTTCTCACTTCTTTGCAGTTGGTGATGGTTTAGTGCAGCCTGAAGCACTGAATAAGAAAGCCATTCAGATTATCAACAGGGTTCGAGATAAGCTAACAGGTAAATTCAGACGACTCCATGGAAAGACGGATAGGTCAAAAGGCACTTATGAGAGGACTGGGGGGTTATGTCCCCTGTACAAACCTGTTCCTGGTCTCTCCCCCAAAGGTGTCCATTGATGGTTGACAGTGGGAGGCTTGTCATTTCTGTGCAGATGACACGCTTGGGGGTGTACCTACAGTATATTTTTATATTACTGATAACTAAGGTGCTCTTCTTTCTCAGGACGAGATTTTTCTCATGAAGAGACTCTGGATGTGGCTACACAGGTAGAACTATTAATTAAACAAGCCACCTCCCACGAGAACCTTTGTCAGTGTTATATTGGATGGTAAGTCTTATCTCGTATTCATTAAACATTTTAAAGTACCTCCACCAGGAAATAATTAGTGTAATTTTAACTTTGGCCATCATTTAGTTTTCAGGTCAGAAATTCGTTGGTAATTCATTTCATAATACATCTTTATACTGGCTGGAACGCTCCTGTTCTGATCTCCATTTGTGACTTTCACCTGTCACCACTAGGGGGAGCTCACTGTGAATTGTGTTAATCCATATGATGTAAGCTCCACCTAGTGATGGATACAAGCAGCCAGAATTTTATCACTGAACTCTATGATAGTGTGAAGGAGAGCACGGGGAATTGGAGCACTGTATCAGAAAATTTTTAGCGCCGATCTTAAGCAAGATATATTGTGAAACTAATCAGCTTAAAATCTCAGTTACTCCAGAACCCAATGACTAACACTGTATTTATTTATTTTTTGCAGGTGTCCATTCTGGTAGGAACTGTTGGGACCTCTCTCCCTATAGTAATTGCTCCGTGCCTCACCAATGATGCTTAGCGCCTGACCAGACGTAGGACCCAGATTCTTGTACTCAGCCTGTTACCCAGCTTCAAAACCAGAGCGTTCCTAGCGAGGAATTACTGATGTGGGTAGCTGGATGTTATGTAGCTGTGAAGAGTTATAATTGTTAATAAAGAGTTACAAAATGTACTTTAGTTCCGCTTGTTTATATATAACGTGGGAATTTATATATATATTTTTGAGTACTGCATGGGAATTACATATTTCACTATGAAATTTGAACCGTTTCAAGAAGAGGAGAACATCACACCGATTCCACCTATTAAAAAAATGTATTTTCTGTAGGTTCAGTATTAGGCTTCTCGCCGTATTTCTTGCCGCATATGAGAATTGTTATAACACACTTTGTTTTCTGTTTAAAGGGAATGAACATTTTTTTAAATTTAAATGGGTAATAAATTTGGTGCTGATTAATTTCCTATAGACATGGGGGGGGTGTTATCACGCCCTGCACTGCAGAATTCTGGCTTCAAAAAGTTGCAAAAAAGGGACTTTGCAACTTTTTGGGCCACTTTATACACCACTCCAGTTTTGAAAAGCGATTGTGGTTAGCTATGTTAACCACTTAAGCCCCCCTAGCTTAAACACCCTTAATGACCAGGCCACTTTTTACAATTCTGCACTACACTACTTTCACCGTTTATTGCTCCGTCATACAACTTACCACCCAAATGAATTTTACCTCCTTTTCTTCTCACTAATAGAGCTTTCATTTGGTGGTATTTCATTACTGCTGACATTTTTACTTTTGCTATTAATCAAAAATGACCGAAATTTTGCAAAAAAATGACATTTTTCACTTTCTGTTGTAAAATTTTTCAAAAAAACTACATTTCTATATAAATTTTTCTCTAAATTTATTGTTCTACATGTCTTTGATAAAAAAAAAGTCCAATAAGTGTATATTTATTGGTTTGGGTAAAAGTTATAGCGTTTACAAACTATGGTGCAAAAAAGTGAATTTCGGCATTTTGAAGCAGCTCTGACTTTCTGAGCACCTGTCATGTTTCTTCAGGTGCTAGAATGTCAGGAAAGTATAAATACCCCCAAATGACACCATTTTAGAAAGAAGACACCCCAAAGTATTCGCGGAGGGGCATGGTGAGTTCATGTATCATTTCATTTTTTTCACAAGTTAGCGGAAAATGACACTTTCTGAGAAAAAAAAAAAAAAAGTTTCAATTTCTGCTAACTTCTGGCAAAAAAAAGAAATCTCAGACGGACTCACTATGCCCCTCAGTGAATACCTTGGAGTGTCTACTTTCGAAATGGGGTCATTTGTGGGGTGTGTTTACTGTTCTGGCATTTTGGGCGGGGCTAAATTGTGAGCCGCCATGTAAAACCTAAAGGTACTCGTTGGAATTTGGGCCCTTTGCGCACCCAGGCTGCAAAAAGTGTCACTTATGTGGTATCGCCGTACTCAGGAGAAGTAGGGCAATGTGTTTTAGGGTGTATTTTTACATATACCCATGTTGGGTGAGAGAAATATCTCTGTAAATTGTCAACTTTGTATAAAAATTTTTAAAAGTTGTCGTTTACAGAGATATTTTTCACACACAGTATAGGTATATATAAAAATACACCCCAAACTCATGCCCTACTTCTCCTGGTCTGACTACCACATGTGTACTTTTTGCAGCCTGAGTGCGCAAAGGCCTAATCAATAGTACCTTTAGGATTTCACAGGGCATTTTACGCATTTGGATTCCAGACTTCTTCTCACGCTTTAGGGGCCCCTAAAATGCCAGGACAGTATAAATACCCCACATGTGACCCCATTTTGAAAGAAGACACCCCAAGGTATTCCGTGAGGGGTATGGTGAGTTCATGTAAAATTTTATTTTTGTCACAAGTTAGTGGAATATGAGACTTTGTAAAAAACAAAATTAAAAAAAATATATATATCAATTTCCGCTAACTTGTGCCAAAAAATAAAAATTCTGTGAACTCGCCATGCCCCTCACGGAATACCTTGGGGTGTCTTCTTTCCAAAATGGGGTCACATGTGGGGTATTTATACTGACCTGGCATTTTAGGGGCCCCTAAGCGTGAGAATCCAAATGCGTAAAAATGGCCTGTGAAATCCTAAAGGTACTCATTGGTTTTAGGGCCCTTTGCGCACCTAGGCTGCAAAAAGTGTCACTCATGTGGTATCGCCGTACTCAGGAGAAGTAGGGCAATGTGTTTTGGGGTGTATTTTTACATATACCCATGCTGCGTGTGAGAAATATTGCTGTAAACGACAACTTTTACATTTTTATTCAAAGTTGTCAATTTACAGAGATATTTCTCACACAAGTATGGTATATGTAAAATACACCCTAAAACACATTGCCCTACTCCTGAGTACGGCGATACCACATGAGTGACACTTTTGCAGCCAAGATGCGTAAAGGGGCCTAAAACCAATGAGTACCTTTAGGAGGGCATTTTTACGCAATTTTCTTCTCACGCTTTAGGGCCCCTAAATTGCCAGGGCAGTATAAATACCCCACATGTGACCCCATTTTGAAAGAAGACACCCCAAGGTATTCCATGAGGGGCATGGCGAGTTCATAGAAGATTTTTTTTGGCACAAGTTAGCGGAAATTGATTTTTATTGTTTTTCTCATAAAGTCTACCTTTCTGCTAACTTTTGACAAAAGTTAAATTTTTCAGGGACTCACTATGCCCCTCAGCGAATACCTTGGGGTGTCTTCTTTCCAAAATGGGGTCATTTATGGGGTGTTTGTACTGTTCTGGCATTTTGGGTGGGGCTAAATTGTGAGCAGCCATATAAAACCTAAAGGTACTCGTTGGAATTTGGGCCCTTTGCGCACCAGGCTGCAAAAAGTGTCACTCATGTGGTATCGCCGTACTCAGGAGAAGTAGGGCAATGTGTTTTGAGGTGTATTTTTACATATACCCATACTTTGTGTGAGAAATATCTCTGTAAATTGACAACTTTGAATAAAAAAATTTAAAAAGTTGTCGTTTACAGCGATATTTCTCACACACAGTATGGGTATATATAAAAATACACCCCAAAACACATTGTCCTACTTCTCCTGAGTTCGGCGATACCACATGAGTGACACTTTTTTGCAGCCAAGATGCGCAAAGGGGCCCTAAAACCAATGAGTACCTTTAGGATTTCACAGGCCATTTTTACGCATTTGGATTCTCACACTTTAGGACCCCTAAAATGCCAGGGCAGTATAAATACCCCACAAGTGGCCCCATTGTGGAAAGAAGACACCCCAAGGTAATCCGTGAGAGGTATGGCGAGTTCACAGAAAAAAAAAAATTTGGCACAAGTTAGCGGAAATTGATTTATTTATTTTTTTTTTATTTTTTTTTTTTTACAGTCTCATATTCCACTAACTTGTGACAAAAAATAAAATTTTGCATGAACTCACCATACCCCTCACGGAATACCTTGGGGTGTCTTCTTTCTAAAATGGGGTCACATGTGAGGTGTTTGTACTGCCCTGGCATTTGAGGGTCTCCGCAATCATTACACTTATGGCCAGCATTAGGAGTTTCTGCGATTCTCCTTATATTGAGCATACGGGTAATGAGATTTTTTTTCCCGTTCAGCCTCTGGGCTGAAAAGAAAAAAAATGAACAGCACAGATTTCCTCATTCGCATCGATCAATGTGGATGAAAAAATCTCTGCCCAAAAATGTGCAAAAAAAAAAGTAGTAAGGCCCCATTCACACGTCCGCAAAAATGTCCGCATCTATTCCGCAATTCAATTGAATAGATGCGGACCCATTCAGTGTGAATGGGGCTGGCGGTGATGCGGAGAGCACACTATGCGCTCGCCGCATCAGCATTTGCGGAGCTGCGGCCGCAAACTTCCGGGTTTCGGCCCCCAAACATCCGGCCGCAGCTCCGCAAAAGATAGAGCATGTCCTATTCTTGTCCGCAATTGCGGACAAGAAAAGGCATTTTCTATATAGTTCTGGCAATGTGCGGATCCGCAAAATGCGGAAAGCACATTGCTGGTGTCCGTGTTTTGCGGATCCATGGATCCGCAAAACACATACGGACGTCTGAATGAGCCTTACAGGGGGGTAATTAGTGTCAGGGGGGTGACATGGGGTGATCGGGGGTTAATCCGGGGTTAATCAGTGACGGGGGTGGGGGGGGGGGTGGGGTGGATGGGTGGGAGGGGGTCTGTGTGGTGATTTGGTGCACTTATAAAAGTTTCTTTGGTGGTCCCAAGCAAAAGGGACCACCAAAGGAACGATCATCAAGCATATCAGACGCTGGCAGGCTGTAGTTTACCTTGTCCCCGACGTGATCCTGTGAACGTGCGCGTTCACAGGAAATCTCGCCTCTCGCGAGATGACGCGCCCGCGCGTCAAGGAGGAACAAACCGACCACCCGCAGGACGCAATCCTGCGTGAGGCGGTCGGCAACAAGTTAAAGGGGTTGTCCGAGTATTTTTTTTGTTCTTTCTATGTTTCTAACTAATCAAATGTAACAGCTTTACCATGCACTTACTGCATCTGTAGTTGCTCTTTTCTCAGATTTTACTGAGGGTCACGTGTGTGAAGTCAGCTTCTCTCCCTGCTCTGATGATGTTTCGTGCACAAGCCTGAGAGAGCAGATATGTGTCTGTATGAGACATCACTGTGCTGGCCATGCCCCTCTTCTCTGCTGCTGCTGTCTGCCCTGTCTCTTCCTCCCACTGGATACTTCAAGAAAGATTAACCCCTTCAGGAGCACAGACTCGGGGCTAAAGGCTTTACTAGGTAGCTGCAGGCAGTGAGGAGACATGGTCTGGGCACAGGAACTGACAGACTACAGGAGTTCTGCACAAGAACAGGTAGGAAGAAGATCCCGTGTAAATCAGCAGTGTCATTGTACAGCTGGGACTTGTAGTCCTACACATACAACATGCTGCCGAGTATCCCAGCAGGCAGACATGTCACTAAGGGCAGCACTTATATTTACTCCCTCTGCAGAGCAGGGGGAGGGGCAGAGATTGTTGTTATTGCAGGTAAACAAAGGGCCAGAAGAGAACCAGGGAAATGAGGAAATATATTTTTTTTACCGAAAACTTGCTTGGCTCAGTTATATATTGCTGCCCATCAGATTTACAGTGCTATATATATTTTTTTCATAACTCTGACAACCCCTTTAATGTGTCGGAAGATTTATAAAGCAAAATCTGAAGTCAGATCTTCCCTTAAGGCCTTAAAACATCCGCATAAAACCCCTTCAAAAAATCCTGGGGGACGGGAATCTGACCCTGATTCATCCGTAGTAGAGGAAGGAACTTTCTTCAGACGCTTCCTCTTCGGATGAAGATTCAGCAGGGAAGTCCTTTTTTACCATAGAAGATGTGGAACCACTTTTGAAAGCTGTTAAGATGACGATGCAGTTGGAAGACGTTAAAGAGTCAAGGTCCATCACCGACCAGGCCTTTGAAGGGCCCAGGCGCCATAGGGTTTTTCCAGTCCATAAGAACATAGAGGCGCTTATTATGAAAGAATGGAAAAATCCCGACAGGAAGTTTTTCATTCCTAATTCAGTCAAACGTAAATATCCGTTTAAAGAGGCTGTCACCAATACATGGGATAAGGCCCCCCTTGTGGATGCTCCAGTAGCTAAGATAGCTAAAAGAACCAATCTCCCCTTTGATGATTTAGGCGGGTTAAATGATCCACTCGATAAAAAGGCAGATGTTTATCTTAGGAGATCTTGGGAGAGTGCTTCTACCAGTCTTAGACCCGCTATCGCGGCCTCTTGGGTTTCTAGATCTCTTAAACTCTGGTTAGATCAGCTAGAATCCCACATTAAGAATAGGGTCCCCAGGGACTAGGCGCACGGCGTTGCTGAGATCCTGGAAGGGGGACCAGGGGTCTAAGGCTCGTCTTTGCTCTCTCCCTTGTGAAGGCCGCAGACTCTTTGGTACTTCTCTAGTCGATATTTTAGAGAAAGCTTCCGACAACAAAAAGAAGTTCCCTACCCCTCAGAAGGGAAACCCCTTTTGTGGCTGTCAGTCAGGCTTCAGGAGTCAGAAAAGCAGACAGCGTCCCAGAGGTGAGAGGGATAGGTTTCCGAGGAAATCAGGGGGATTTTTGTTTAACTCCAATGACAAACAGTCTAAAGATAAGTCTCATTGACGCCAGGGGCCAGGTGGGAGGAAGACTTTCTTCCTTTCTGGCAAGTTGGTGCGACATCACCAAAAATCCCTGGATATTAAATACTATAAGAGGTGGATTTCGCCTAGAATTTCTTTCAGTTCCCGAAAAAAAATTTGTTCAGACCCCTTGTCCGGTATGCATAGACAAAAGGGAAGCGCTGGAATCAGAAGTCCTCTCCCTCCTGGAGAAGGGAGTGGCAACTGTGGTTCCCCGTTCAGAGAGGGGCAAGGGATTTTATTCTCCCTTGTTCCTTGTCAGAAAGCTCAACGGCTCCTTCAGGGTCATCCTGAATCTCAAGTCTCTAAATAGATCTCTGCGTTACAAGAGATTCAGAATGGAAACTCTGAGGACCACAGTGAACCTCCTTTCTCCAGGATGTTGGATGGCGACCTTGGATTTGGAGGACTCTTACTACCACGTCCCAATCCATGCAAGCTCCCAAAAATTTCTTCGGACAGCTGTCTTTGTAAAAGGGAAATGGCTTCACGTACAATACAGGGCTCTCCCCTTTGGAATATCCCAGGCCCCAAGGGTTTTTATCAAAATTGTAGCAGAAGTGGCGGCATTTCTGAGGCTAAAGAACATCTCCCTAATACCCTACCTAGACGACGTCCTAATTTTTTCCCATCCAAGAATCAACTAATGAGAGACGGGGCTGTAGTATCAGTCCCTAGGGTGGAAGATAAATTGGAAGAAGTGAAACCTGTCTCCCTCCCAAACTTGTGTCTTCCTAGGAATTCTGCTCAACTCCAGACTTCAGAAGTGCTTTCTTCCTCCGGAAAAAAATAACCAAAACTATAGAAGGGGTGAAAAATTTGTTTTTGTCCTACCATTGCTTTATTCGAGAGGCCATGAGGGTGTTGGGTCAAATGACGGCTACGATCCCAGCAGTCCCCTATGCACAGTCCCATTCTCGAGTACTGCAGGAGGAAGTCTTGCACAAATGGGACGGGTCTCGGGAAGCTCTGGACTTAACGTTCCGTCTATCATCCCAGGCAAGGATGTCATTAAGGTGGTGGATGTCCTCAGACCACCTCTCAGCAGGGAACTCATGGTCTTTCCAGGCTCAGACCAAAATAACAACGGATGCCAGTCCCTGGGGTTGGGGAGTGCACTTAGACAAGAGAGGCTGGCAGGGGAGATGGGACCTAGCAACCAGAACCCAATCCTCAAACTTCAAGGAGCTGAAGGCAGTCCAGATGGCCCTATCCAGAGCCCTGCCCCATCTAAGAGACCAAAATATTCTAGTTTATTCGGACAACTCAACCACAGTTTCCTACATAAACAGGCAGGGGGGCACAAGAGTCCAGTCCCTCCTACATCTCTGCCAGGACATTTTCTGGTTAGCAGAAGAACGGAGACTGTCCCTAGCAGCGGTCCACTTGAAGGGGAAAGACAATTCGGTAGCGGATTTCCTAAGCCGAACTCAGCTCAAACAGGGAGACTGGTGCCTGAATCAAGACTCTTTTTTTAAAGAGAGTCCAGACCCTTGGAGTTCCTTCCATAGATCTTTTTGCATCCCGTTTCAACAAGAAAACAGAAAGGTTTTATTCCCTGAATCAGCGGGACGACCCAACAGGGATAGATGCTCTAGCGCAGAACTGGAGTCAGGAGGAGGGCTATGCCTTCCCTCCCTTCTGTCTCATCCCGCAGGTGTTGTGCAAAGTCGTCCGGGAGAAAGCCTCGATCATACTAGTGGCCCCCTTTTGGCCCAAGCAGGCATGGTTTTCAAATCTCTAGAGACTGGCCGTCAGCCCCCCCTTCCCAATACCCTTGAGGGAAGACCTTCTTTTTCAGGGTCCTCTATTCCATCCCGATCCCGGGATTCTGAGGTTAACAGCATGGAGGTTGAGCGGAGCATCTGGGTAAACAGAGGTCTCTCTGACAAAGTAGTCTCCACCCTTCTTAAGAGCAGAAAGGAATCTACAGCCAACAAATATTTAAGAGTCTGGAGGGTTTTTTCTAGCTTCCTAGGGGTTCCCCCTGACCCACTGAAAAAAACAGAAATCCTCAAAATTCTTGAATTTTTACAGGCAGGTCTAGAAAAAAATTACAGGGCCTCAACCTTAAAGGTTCAGATTGCAGCCCTGAGCTATTTTTTTGATTTTAGGTTGGCTGAACACCCGTGGATCAAGAGATTTGTGAATGCTGTATCTAAAGTCTGCCCAGCCCTCCGCCCACTGACCCCGCCTTGGGATCTTAATACGGTCCTTACGGCCTTATCTCAACATCCCTTTGAACCCTTGCAGGATCTTTCTCTGGAAACCTTGTCCTGTAAACTAGCCTTCCTAGTAGCAATTACCTCTGCTAGAAGGGTCTCAGAGATCCAGAATTTTTCCGCCTTCCAACCTTACACTAATATCCTGGAGGATAGAATAATCATTAGACCCATTCCGTCCTTCCGCCCTAAGGTAGTCTCCCAGTTTCATATGAATCAGGATGTTGTGCTCCCCTCCTTCTGTCCCAACCCTTGTAACCAGTTAGAGAAAAAATTCCATTGCCTCGATGTTAGAAGATGCCTTGTTTTCTATCTGGAAGCTACCTTTTCTATCTGGAAGCTACCCCCCCTTTTTATTCAATATCAGGGGCAGAGCAAGGGCCAGAAGGTTTCCAGGGGGATCCTAGCAAGATGGGTCAAGAAAGCCATTCTTTTGTCCTACTCTTCTCTAGGTCTGCCTCCTCCAGAGGGGTTTGGAGCGCACTCCGCAAGGGCAGTTGCCACCTCATGGGCAGAAAGAGCGGATGCCTCTTTGAGTCAGATTTGCAGGGCTGCGACTTGGAGCACCCCTCATACTTTCTTTAGACATTACAGACTTAATCTGAATGAAGACGCGGCCTTTGGGAGGAAAGTTCTTCAGGCCGTTGTCCCTCCCTAAATTTTGATTATATTTTATAATATAATGGGTGCCGTCATGGGGGAGGGGAAAACATTAATTGCTTACCGGTAATTGTTTTTCTCGATACCCATGATGGCACCCCCCAAAATTCCCTCCCTATTTTCTTGGTGTGATGGCACATCCTGAACCGGTAATCATAAGCACTGAGGTGTGGTGAGGGTGTGATCTTTTTTTATATCCTCAGGTTTCCTGTCTTGGATGGGAGGTCCTACTTGCATGGGTGCCGTCATGGGTATCGAGAAAAACAATTACCGGTAAGCAATTATTGTTTTATTTGAATTCACTTTGGCCTATATAAGACATACAAGATGGAGAATATGGAGAATGACTCTTAAAGGTAATGAATGTCAAGAATAAGCAGACATCAATGCGGGGCGGTTGACTAATTATTGCTGCCATCACCAGACGGGTGGTTCCTAGATTTTCATAGAGCCCTGAATGGCAAATCTCCTCGGAAACATATTTGTATGGCGGACGTCTCACAGTGCGGCAGATTTCCTGTTCAGGGTTTAGTTAAAGCTGGGTGACCATACCTGTGGGAGCTGTACTGGTGTTCATATTTGTGGTTACCTAGCTTTCCTAGAGACAGAACGCAGGTCCAGGGTCTGTGGTTGTGCTGCCACACAGTTACATTTATGTGGATTTATATAGTTTAATTCATTGAACCATTTCATATGCAGTATTTCTATATTTGGTTATATGCTCCCATCTAGTGGCCGTTTTTGGTAATGCAGTTGTTTTCTCTTGTTCTCATACCTATGACTCATTTCCTTTCTATGCTCCACCCTTCTTCTGTGTACTTCACTTCCTGTATCTTCTGTACTGCTTCAGCCTCATTTAACAGGTACACATGTATTCTCATGTACGCTAATGAAAGCATCATCATCTTTTGACCGCACAATACCGGAATCCATCTGTTTTGCTGTACTCTGTTGTCTGACTTACACAATAAAGCAAGTTACACGGATGAACACGGTGTTGGTGAGTTCAAGCTATCTGATAAGGATTGTCCGCAGTGATTATATCTGCTTATACATGCCAGGCATAGAGGTAAATTACCAAAAAAAAGGACCTAACCCAAGAAGGGTAATTCACTTAACATATACACTTGCCACAAGGCACTAATCCCTTTATTTATCTTGGGTATTAAAACATAACTTTTATTATAGTAATTGTAATAATAAATAAACCCTATAATTGCATATTAAAAACGCTGCGGTGCTTTCTGTGATAATAGAAAGAGGGAAATAGACAATGGGAAACACGGGGCTGTGCACTGCTACCGTGAGTCCCAACTAGAGAGAGCTTAGGATAGGGTGACAACGCTGGGTATAATACACAAGGCTACGTTTGAATCACAGGAACATCCGCTCCTAAAGCATTGGTAGTATGAAGATTCTCCCAGTAATTGCCGGAGCAGCAGCTCTGATCTGACACCCTAAACTATAAGCTCTTATAGTACTAGTACTTGCTACTCTAAAAACTATGAGCCAGTCAGCCGGACTTTGAAGTGTTATTTCCACACAGTCACACAGCAGAAGTTAAAATACTACTATGTGCCTTCAACATGTTTGCCAGTAACCTGGCTTCTTCAGGGAAACGGGCAGTTTTCCCTGAAGAAGCCAGGTTACTGGCTAAACATGTTGGAGGCACATAGTAGTATTTTAACTTCTGCTGTGTGACTGTGTGGAAATAACACTTCAAAGTCCGGCTGGACTGGCTCATAGTTTTTAGAGTAGCAAGTACTAGTACTATAAGAGCTTATAGTTTAGGGTGTCAGATCAGGAGCTGCTGCTCCGGCTAATTACTGGGAGAATCTTCATACTACCAATGCTTTAGGAGCGGATGTTCCTTGTGATTCAAACGTAGCCTTTGTGTATTATACCCAGCGTTGTCACCCTATCCTAAGCTCCTTCTAGTTGGGACTCACGGGTAGCAGTGCACAGCCCCGTGTTTCCCATTGTCTATTTCCCTCTTTCTATTATCACAGAAAGCACCGCAGCGTTTTTAATATGCAATTATAGGGTTTATTTATTATTACAATTACTATAATAAAAGTTATGTTTTAATACCCAAGATAAATAAAGGGATTAGTGCCTTGTGGCAAGTGTATATGTTAAAGGCATAGAGGTCTCACTAGGGATAAATCGCTATTACAACAATCAGAGTCAGAATAGTGGTGTTAGGTCTCAGCATAGCATAAAAGCTGTAACTTGTAGCAAATCTGTAGTCGCAGCCACAATGTAGAGATACACTTTATATCTCGATTGACCTTCACCCTCTTAAAGTGGACAGCACATTTGTCTGAAGCTCTGCCACCATCACCTCCTTGCATAATATGAACTATTAAAATGGCAAAGCAATTGCCTTATGTCCTGTGATGTTCAATGCGATACCCAAAAGTGTAAGGTTACTTTTGCGTCATTCCTTTCTGTAATGCCATCACAATTGACCCGGTTCCCTGCAGGAAGGGGATGATGCATCCTGTCCTCATGCTGTGAACTACCAGTGCTGCTTCAGATTGGTAGTTCACAGCATGAGGACAGGATGCATCATCCCCTACCTGCTGCTTCAGATTATACGAACAGTTGTCTGATAAATTCTGCAGGTATCAGTACTACACTGACATAAAATTATAAGATGACTGTGGGGGGAATGGTCTGTATATTTTTCTTTATGGATTAAAAATTATCAATAGATATCAACTATTTTGTTCTGGTGGTCTGGTCTTTTAAGAAATGTTCTCACTAAGACAACTCCACCCATGCTCAGCTGTCCAATGAGGTAGTCTTAAAGGAGTATTCCCATCTTGAAATGTGCAGTATATCAATAGGATATGCCATAAAAGTCTGATAGGTGCAGATCCCTCTGAGACCCACTACTATCTCAAAAATACGTCCCTGAAGAGCAAGCCTATCCATATACCATACGTGTCTAGATGGAACCAACCAACCATAACAGTCAGTGGATATAGGAAGATACGCCTTAGGTTTGTTGTAGTGCTCTCCATCATGCTCTCCTTTAATTCGCTGCTTGTTTCGGGGAGAAAAACATCTGTGGAGAGAACCACATGGTAGTATTATACAGGATAGTGCAATCATCTTACTTGCTGCTATATTGTAGAAGTATGAGCTCTTGGCTGCCACGGCACCACGTGACTCCTGCTCTGACTAGCCAATTCACACAGCATCTGCCATAAGGACCAGAAACTAGTCTCTGTGCAAGCCTCGGACCTCCTTGATGTGAGTTTCATAGACTTGCATAAAGAGACTGACATCTGGTTTGCACAGCAGATGCAGTGGGAATTGGTTGGAGAGGAGGTAACAAGGGGCTGACAGATCACTGGAGCTACCATGAGAATTTCCTCAATAAAGTGGAGTTTGTGTGTCTGTGGTGACCCGGGACCCACAGGAGACAGCAGAGTCACGTGGTCTAACATTGTTACCTCGTATGGTTGGTGAAAGACTTGTCCATCAAGTTTAACCAAGGGATGGCAGAAGATGTTGAACGAAAGGGGTACCAATTACATTCAAATCAAGATTCCTAGATGTAATATTTCACTGTATATTGGAGTTTGAAAAAACATTGGATGTTGGAATAGCCCCTTTAACCCTTCCTGCTCTGTGCAGTAATAGTAAGCCACAATGAGCCACCATACTATTAGACTTCCTGCACACACTGCGGATTTCATGCAGTTTTTCCATGCAGATTCTAATGGGGAAAAAACACAGGGTTAGGGCTCATGCACACAAATATATGCCGGCTGGGCATGTGCTGCAGACCGCAAATTGTGGTCCATAATGCACGGGCAACCGACCGCAGAGTCGCCATATGCGGAAGCAGAACCCATTCACTTGAATAGGGTCCGCGATCCACATCCGACAGTCCACACCGCAAACAAGTAGTACATGCACTACCTTTTTGCTGTGCGAAGGCACTCTGTAATATTTCCGTGGGCTTCTGATCCATGCCTCTGTACCACATCGCACCATATCTCCCAGATTGCGGACTTATTCAAGTGAATGAGTGGGCATCCGTTATTCTGTGTGCACACGGCCGTGTGCATGTGGCCAAATACAGTACCAGCAAAGCAATTTACGTAAATCTCATCCTCAGTTTGATTTTTTTCCTATGCGGAAATTGACCTTCTGTGCAGATTTTGAACTCTGCATCATGCTAATTCTTTGATTTTTTTTTTTGATTTTTTTTTTTGTGTGTAGATTTCACCCCTTTCAATGCAAGTGTGAGCTCTGCAGAAAATGTGCACCAAAAACTGCAAGTAAGGCTAGGTTCACACGACAACATTTGTCGCGTGACAAATAGAGCACAACTACACTGTAATATGTGTCGCGCGACAATTTTTATAATGATAGTCTATTGTGTCACATTGTAACATGCGACATGCTGCAACGCGACAGTCGCAGAAAAATCCATCTTGAATGGATTTTTTGCGACTGTCGTGTCGCTTATAAAAATTGTCACGCGACAAATGTCGTTGTGTGAACCTAGCCTTACACATGAAGTTTTTGGCACGGAAACGCACAGAAATCCGCTCGAAAAACCAAGTGGATTTTCTACATCCATATCCACGCAGCCTTAAAGAAGTTGTCCAAGTTATTTTTATTGATGACCTATCCTCAGGATTGGTCATTAGTATCAGATCGGCGGGATTCCGACACCCAGGACCCCCGTTGACCATCTGGTTGAAGAGAAGGTGCGCGCTGTGCCAGCAATGCCTCCTCCATTGCTTAGCCTGCTTACCGTCTCTACAGCAGAAGTGAGCAGGTGTAATTACAAGAAACCGTCACATTCTCTTCTATGGGACAGCTCTTTCCTGTTCAAGTGAATACTACAGAGCCGTCCCATTGAAGAGAATGCGATGGCTGAGATGTAATGACACCTGCTCACTACTGCTTTAGCTGGCATGGCACGCACCTTCTCCTTATACAGCTGATTGGCGGGTCTGCCTGGTGTTGGACCCCCGCTAATCTGATATTGACGACTGATCCTGAGGATAGGTAATTGATAAAAATTTCTTGGACAACCCCTTTAAGGTGCATCACTTGCATGTGGTGACTGCACTGTATAACTTGCACCCTGCTCTAATTGCTGGGATCTGTCAGGTTATTTGTGCTGCCCTGTCTGAAAAAAAAAAAAAAAAAGTTTTTATTTTGTTTGTTTTGTTTTATAAAGGATGAAAAGTTTTGTAATCTATGGGCTTATTTGATTTGGAGCACGATTTAAGTAAAAAAAAAAATACAGAACAAGGCTACTTTCACACTAGCGTTTTTGCTGGATCCTGCAAGGTCCAGCAAAAACGCTCCCGTTACTGATAATACAACCATCTGCATCCATAATGAACGGATCCGGTTGTATTATCTTTACAATAGCCATGACGGATCCGTCATGAACTCCACTGAAAGTCAATAGGGGATGGATCCGTTTTCTATTGTGCCATTGACTTGCATTGTGGGTTATGACGGATCCGTCTTGCTCCACATCCTATGACGGAAAGAAAAACTGAAAGAAAACACAACCAAACAGAATGTCCTTCTATCTTACTGATAAGAATGTGGCTTAAATAAATGTTTATGAACTCTTAGTAATTTAGAGATAAGAGTTATTAGATGGCACAAAGTGAAAGTAGCAGTCACACAGTTAGAAAAACAGTTAACTCTTAGTGACAGAACAGCTCAATATTTTTTCAGAAAGGCCAATTGAAAATATGATTTTTAGCCAAAAATAAGTTAAATGCAATCATAAACAAAAATTGCCCACGAAGGTGTACATAGCCTTTAAACAGTCTAAGGCTGGTTTCACATGAGCGAATTCCACGCATCGGACTTGCAACGTGAGTATGCAGCAGCTCCCGGCCTGACCTCCCAGCATTGACGGGGTCACATAGCATTATATTGATTTATGATGCTATGTAACCCTTATAGTTCTGTAATGTACTGGATAACAATAGCATTATATCAATGGGAATGCTAAAGAACCACTAAAATGCACAACAGTTCCAACAGCTGTCTATAAATGATTGCGGACAAAAAAAACACATCCTAAACGTAGGATTATGCATGTGATGGCCACAGGCATTTCCTGACCGCACCATGTGGTCGCACCCTAAAGAAGGTTTGTCAACCCTCCTGATGTCTGTTTTAATAAATATTTGCATTCTTTGTTAAATTATTTGGTTTTTTTTAACCACTTGACGACCGCCCATAGACTATAAACATCCTAGGGGCGGTTGTCTATCTCTGAATGGACGTTTTAGAACGTCCATTCAGAGACGCCATCTGCATGCTAATCGTGCAGATGCTGAGCGGGTTGCCTGCTGTCAGAGACAGCAGGGCAACCCAGAGAGAAGGCAGAGACAGTGCCCTAGTGTCCCTGCCTTCTAAATCGCTGCAGACACAGCACTCGGTAAACGCTGTGTCTGCTTTGCAGGAAGCGCTATGAGCTTCCTGCTCCCGGCCTGGTGGTCATGTGACCGCCGGGGCCAGGAGTGTGCAGGATCTGTCTGGTCTCTCACAGACCTCGATCAGCCCTGCACTGAGGCTGTACAGCATAGTATACTGCTGTACAGCCTCTCTGGGGGGTGTATTTCACCTGTAACTGGGGCTACTATGTCAGCCCCAGTTACAGGAGAAATCAATAGTGAAAAAAAAAAAAAAGTTAAGTTAAATGTCCCCCAGAGGTCTCGTATGACCTTATGGGGGACGCAAAGTGTAAAATAAAAAATAAAAAAATAAAGTGTTTTAAAAAAAAAAATAAAAAAAAATGGTTTCACATAAAAAAAATCCCCAATTAATTAATTTAAAAAAAAAATGTTAAATATAGAAAAAAATTAATTAATTGGACATATTTGGTATTGCCCTGTCCATGACGGCCGGCTCTATAAATATATCACATCATCCATCCCGTCCGATAAACACCATAAAAAAAAAAAACTGTGTAAAAAAAAAAAAAATAATTTTTATTATCTTATATCACAAAAGGTGCAGCAATAAGCGGTCAAAAACGCATATGTTCCACAAAATAAAACCGTCACCTCATCCCGCAAAAACCCTACATAAGAAAATCGCTCAAAAAATTAAAAAATTATAGCTCTCAGAACATGGAGACATTACAACATAATTTAAAAAAAGTTATTGTGTTAAAGTGAAATAAATTTAAAAAAGTATACATATTAGGTATCGCCGCATTCGTAAAAACCAGCTCTATAAAAATATCACATGACCTAACCCCTCACATAAACACCATAATTAAAATAAAATAAAAACAGTGCCAAAAAAGCCATTTTTTGTCACTTAACATCACATAAAGTGCAACACCAAGCGATCAAAATGGCATATTGCCCCCAAAATAGTACTAATCAAACCGTCACCTTATCTCGCAAAAAATAAGACCCTAACTAAGACAATCGGTCAAAAAATAAAAAAGCTATGGCTACCAGACTATGGAGACACTAAGGCCCCTTTCACACGGGCGAGTTTTCCGCGCGGGTGCAATGCGTGAGGTGGACACATTGCACCCACACTGAATCCGGACCCATTCATTTCTATGGGGCTGTGCACATGAGCGGTGATTTTCACTCATCACTTCTGTGTTGCGTGAAAATCTCAGCATGCTCTATATTTTGCGTTTTTCACGCAACGCAGGCCCCATAGAAGTGACTGGGGCTGCGGGAAAATCGCAAGCATCCGCAATCAAGTGCGGATGCAGTGCGATTTTCCTGCATGGTTGCTTAGCAACGGGACCAGATCTTTATTATTAACTTATAACATGGTTATAAGGGAAAAATTTTGCATTCTTAATAATGCTTTGTAAAATGCATTATGAATGCTTTGTAAAATGAGGATTAAGGGGTTAAAAATAAAAAACTTAACTTACCTTAGCCACTTGATCGCGTAGTTGGCGATCTCTCTTCTGTCTTCAAGCTTTAGCTGTATTCTAAAGGACCTGTGATGACGTCACATCACATGGTCCAATCACATGGTCCGTGATGGAAGTAGTGACTTTGACCAGCATTGATCACTTATGTCTTCAGACACATTGATGCATGTATAACAGGTGACAGTCCACTCTTTGATACCTAATTTATTTTGAGTTTTGGACATGGTCTCATCTGGGTGTCTCTCATCCTAAATCCTGTCACAATCTAGTGACTATGTTTACCTGTATTTATGCCGCCTTTATTATCCCCTATTATACTTCGGCGCATTTCGCTTCCCCCGGGACTCACTTTCAGCCTCCGGCCGGTCAGCTGGTCTATCACATGATCTGCGGTGTGATTGGCTGCCGGTCCGGGGGCTTGTCCAGTGGGGCGGGGTTATGTCTATTTAAGCTCGGCGTTCTGCTGGCCGCCTCACGGCCATCACAGTGCCGAACCTCTAACACTCTAGCACGCCGTCCCTCTGACTTGTAGGTGACGACATAGGCAGGACCTCTGGTGTGAGGAACATGTTACAATATATGTCGCTCCTCACACCAGAGGTCCGGCATTAGGCAGGGTAAAGACACTACCTATCCTTTCTTAGGGGTACCAGTCCCTTTGTTACTGCTCCCTGGTAATCACGTTACGTTGTCGTGATTAGTGCTAGTAAGCAACAACTGTTAGGTCTGGTGCTCAACTAAGCCCACATCTGTTAGGTGCCAAGCGTGCTCCTGATGAAGTGCACCCTAGGGTGCACGGAAACGCTTTGAGCAATCCTTTCTACCTTTGTGCTGGTACAGCGTGATATTTTGGTGCTTTTGTCTATCTATGGGCTACCAAGATTCTCCAGCCTTGCACCCATCTGTATTATCATCACGGAAGTAGTCATGCGCGTGACCATTTTCTGTTATGATACATAGGCACAGTCTTGTGCCAGTTTACTAGTTGCATGTTTGTGTGAAGAGCTACAGTTGTCTTCAAAATTATTCAACCCCCAATGCTGTAAAGGGCCTATGAAGAAAAGAACACCTTGCCTACTGTGAAGCATGGGGGGGGGGGGGCCTCAATCATGCTTTGGGGCTGTTTTGCTTCTACAGGTGCAGGGAAGCTTCAGCGTGTGCAAGGTACCATGAATTCTCTTCAGTACCAGGTGATATTGGATGAAAATGTGATGCAGTACGTCACAAACCTGAGGCTTGGGAGACGTTGGACCTTTCAACAGGACAATGATCCCAAGCATACCTCCAAGTCCACTAGAGCATGGTTGCAGATTAAAGGCTGGAACATTTTGAAGTGGCCATCGCAGTCACCAGACTTAAATCCGATTGAGAACCTCTGGTGGGACTTAAAGAAAGCAGTTGCAGCGCGCAAGCCTAAGAATGTGACTGAACTGGAGGCTTTTGCCCATGAAGAATGGGCGAAGATACCTGTAGATCGCTGCAAGACACTTGTGTCAAGCTATGATTCACGTTTAAAAGCTGTTATAACTGGAAAAGGATGTTGTACTAAGTACTAAGATTGAATGTCACTTGGGGTTGAATAAAACTGATAATGATGTGAGCACAGAAAAGACATTTGTGGTTATTTCATTATAAATGTTATGTTATATTTGTCTGACTTACAAGTGCCTCTTTGATTTAATTGTAAACAAGATGACTGAAATGATCAAAATCAATGTCAAACTGGCCAAAACACTCAATTTCAGTGGGGGTTGAATAATTTTGAACACAACTGTAACTACCAGTGGTATCTGTATACACACAGAGCTACTCTACACCTCTCACACCTCTGTTAATCGTGCAGCTGCCGAGCGGGAGACCCACTGTCAGTGACAGCAGGGCACCTCAGAGAGAAGGCAGGGACCGTTCCTGGGTTTCCCTGCCTTCGAGATCGCTGTATACACATGCCGCTTCATGTGACCGCCGGGAGAGTGCAGGAGCTGTCGGATCTTCCGCAGACCTCGATCAGCCCAGCACTATGACTGTACAGCACTGTATACTGCTGTACAGCCTCTCTGGGGAGTGTATTTCCCCTGTAACTGGTGCTACTATGTCAGCCCCAGTTACAGGAGAAATCAATAGTTTAAAAAAAAATTAAGTTAAATGTCCCCCAGAGGTCTTGTAAGACCTTATGGGGGACGCAAAGTGTAAAAATAGAAAAAATTGTGTTTTGAGAAAAAAAATAAAAAAAAGTTTCACATAAAAAAAAAAAATTCTCCCCAAGTCTGTTATTTAAAAAATAGAAGAAAAAAAATAAAATAGACATATTTGGTATCACCGCGTCCGCAAACGACCGGCTCTATAATAATATCATATGATCTACCCCATCAAAAAATAAAAAACACATTGCGCCAAAACAGATTTTTTTTGTGAGCTCACCTCCCAAAAAACATAATGTTAATCAATCAAAAAGTCATATGTACCCCAAAATGGTAGCAAAAAAAGTCACCTCATCCCGCAAAATATGAGTCACCACACAAGACCATAGCTAGAAAAATAAGAAAAATATGGCTCTATGAAAATTGCAACACAAAAAGTGTTTTTTTTCTAAAAATGCTCTTGTTGTGTAAAATGTAAAAATAAAAAAAACAAAAACTAGACATATTTGGTATCACCGCATCCATAACAATTGGCTCTACAAAAATATCACATGATCTATCCTATCAAGTGAACGGTATAAAAAACAAACAAATAAAAATTATGCCAAAACAGTTTTTTTTAGTCACCTCACCTCACAAAAAAGATAATGTTAATCAATCAAGAAATCATATGTATACCATAATGGTAGCAATAAAAACGTCATCTCGTCCCGCAAAAGACAAGCCCTCACACAAGACTATAGCCAGAAAAAGGAAAAGAAAATGGCAACACAAAAATATGATTTTTTTTTTCTAAAAATGTTTTTATTGTGTAAAACGTAAAAAAAAAACAGCAACTAGACATATTTGGTATTGTTGCATCTGTAATGACCAGATCTATAAAAAGTTTACATGATCTACCCCATCAAGTGAACGGTGTAATAAAAAAAAAATTGAAAAATGAAACCAAACAGCTTTTTTGTGACTTCACCTCCCAAAAATGAGCTAAAAAGCTATCAGACAGCCAAATGTACCCCAAAATGGTGCTAATAAAAAGGACAGCTTGTCTCGCACAAATTAAGCCCTCACGTAGCTCATTCAAGAATTTTTTTTTAAAAATTATTGTTCTTAAAAACCATGACAGAAAATTTCATGTTAGAAAATCCAGATGCTCCTTCCCTTCTGAGCCCCAAATAATAGTTTACGACCACAATTGGGGTGTTACTGTATTCAAGAGAAAGTGGGTAGCAAAGTGTGGGGGGGGGGATATTCTCCTGTTATTTTTTGTGAAAAAGAAAGTTTGGGCCTAAAGCACCATTTTCTTGTAAAAAAAAAAATATGTGATTTTTCATTTACACACCCAAGTATTAAAAATTCTATGAAACATCCCTCCAAAAACCATATGGCGCTCCTTGCCTTCTGTGCCCTGTTGTGTGCCCAAACAGCGGTGTACAACCACATATGGGGTGTTTCTGCAAACTTCAGAATCAGCGTTTTGTTGTTAACCCTTGATGTGTTCAAATTTTGAAATTTCACTTCTATTTTGCGTTAATTACATTTCTAAAACCAGTTTTGAATAGTTTGAGGGGTATCATTTCTAAAATGGGGTCATTTATGGGTTGGTTCTATTATGTAAGCCCCACAAAGTGACTTCAGAGCTGAACTGGTCCTTAAAAAAGTTGAAGTTTTCTTAAAAATTTCAAAAATAGCTTCTAAAATTCTAAACCTTCTAGCGTCCTAAAAAAATCAAATTACATTACTAAAATGATGCCAACATAAAGTAGACATATGGGGAATGTTAATTAATGAATATTTTATGAGGTATCACTATCTGTTTTAAAAGCAGAGAGATTCAAATTTAGAAAGCAGGGAATTTTTTCACATTTTCGTTAAGGCTACTTTTACACTGCCAACTGATCCGTTTCAGAGATCTCACAAGCAGTCCAAAACGGATCAGTTTTTCCCTAATGCATTCTAAATGGATAAGGATCCGCTCAGAATGCATCAGTTTGGCTCCGTTCCGCCTCCATTCTGCTCTGGAGGCAGACACAGGGGCGTAGCTAAAGGCTCATGGGCCCTGGTGCAAGAGTTCAGCTTGGGGCCCCCCTTCCCTCAGTGCTTTGTGTGTCTTTATATGCGGCACAAGTGTCTTTGGGCCTCTTCAGGCTCCTGGGCCCGGTAGCAACTGCTACCTCTGCACCCCCTATAGCTACGCCCCTGGGCAGACACCAAAACGCTGCTTGCAGCGTTTTGGTGTCCGTCTGATGATGTGGAGCAAAACGGATACATCCTGACACACAAATGAAGTTAATGGGTCCATCTGTGATTGCTCCGTCTGAGGCGGATCCGTCCCCATCCGTTTCTATTCATTTTTGTCATCTGAGCATGCACTATAAATGTACCCACCCCCAGCAAACACAGCGGCCATCTTGGGAGAACAACACATCAAACAGGTATGTATAGAAAGGTCTATCTCTCTAGATGGCACTGAGTGGGGGCAGATTGTCGAGAGGTGTGGCTGATGGCAGGGGGGTGCTCAAATCATGTGGGCAGATTATGGCATGGGGGACAATTGTTCTCTACTTCTGACAGCAAGGGGCTGTCTCAGACAGAGGAGTGTTTGGCACCTCTGTTTCTGGCAGCTCCCTACAGGTGGGCATAGCATATAACATGGATGCAGTAATACAAGGCCTTTTTTTTTTTATCTTCACAGAACTGCCAGCAGCACTCGGGTGCCTGAACCAGCTCTTGAAGCGAACCCGGAACCGGCCACCACCCCCAGCCCTCCTGTCCATCATGCACTGGTTCGGGTCAATCCTGGTCCCCTACCGGGTCCCTCTTTTGAAGACAAAATGTGAGAGCTATGTTGAATAGCAGGAGATCCGGTAGGAGCCATCGGGAGGATTATGGGAACCTTGTAGAGATCGTTTCCGATGCTCTAGAAGGTTTTGCCAATGAAATGAGGCGAGCGTTAGATGACTTGGCACGCCGCCTGGAGGGGGCGGAGACGGCGCGTCAACTCACCCCTCACCAACATTACGTGCAAACCTTAGTCCCACGGAAGGACCAAATGACTCCCGAGCAGGTGCATGAGTTTAAAAATTTGATAGAGAAAATTTTGCACCGCCCCCCGTCCCACACCTACCCCCCATCCACCACCATCTCCCCATTCAACTCTTTTTACCCATCCCCTTTCCGCCAACCATCCCATTTCTGCCATCCGTCCCTTTCCCAACCCCTGAGCATGTGTACAATCTTCCTTCTTTTTCTTCAACACCTTCTCCTCCTCACTATACCGCTCTAACTTCTTTTCAAACTCTATCTCAAACATATCATTGGGAACATTCCAGTTCCGACCCATCCACTCTCCACACCCCTCAAATTCCTCCTGCATCTTTTCCTGTGTGCATATATTTAAAAACTTTTTGGTTATTTATAGTTTAATAAAGTTTTCTGTAATGTACTGTGTGAGCGTTTTTAATTTCATGGTATAGGCAATCCTCAACTGTGGTCACTCCAGCTGTTGGGAAAGTAGAACTCCCAGCAACAAACAATGCGTTTATTATAACGCTTGTAGAATAAAAATTAGGTTTCTAGGAGTTTTTTTTCCCCACGCCTGTAGTGCCGAATCTTTGATGTAGCACAATCAATACAGGGCTTTCTTATAGCATCTTATTGATCATATTCTGGCTGATTGACAATTTTGTGCAAATCCACATGAACCCTTGTGGGAGTCACGGTACATGTGAATCAGCCTCATCAACAATTCATTTACTAGATACCACTAGATATTTATTTTTTGCTCTTTAGCACAGATGAAGCTGTCACATAAAGTAACGTCATTACCACGATTCTACAGTGGTTCAGCTGTCGAGCAGTTTGCAGAAACACCACTGTCAAAGTGGGTGGACTCTTAGAGACACGCCTCCTCCTCAAAAACTAATCCGCTAAATGGATGCAAAAACGGAAGCAAACGTAAAGAACGTATCCACTTTACAGACGGACCCATTTGAACAGGTCCATTTTTGAGACGGATCTGTTTTAAATGGATCCGTGAAACGCGAGTGTGAAAGTAGTCTAACTTATAGATTTTTTTTTTACAAATAAAGGTAAAACATATTGACTCAAATCTACCATTAACATGAAGTACAATGTGTCACGAGAAACCAATCTCTGAATAGCTTAAATAAGTAAAAGCATTCCAAAGTTATTACCACATAAAGTGACACAGATTTTCAAAATTAGGCCAGGTCAGAAAGGGGGTAAATGGCCAGTCTGGAAGCGGTTAAAGAGGACCTGTCGCCTTTCCTGACATGCCTGTTTTAATAGCTTCATGCATTCCCCATGTAATAACAGTTCTGGAGCATCTATTCTTATTTCTCTATGTTGTGCCATTCCTCTATTATTCCTGCTAGAAGTTATAAATACATTGCTAGCAGTCTGCAGTAAGGGTACAGAGGGGTGGTAACCAGTTTGGGGTGTGTACCTGCACAGTCTGACAATGGTAGCACTCACCGGCATTATTAGAATGACAGATACCACCTATATGTAGATAACACAGGATTCACTATTCAAAATAGGTGATATCACAGCATTTCTTCTCCCTCCTGACCTCTGCACAGGTCACAGAGCATGCCTAGAAAACACTCCCATAGATGTCAATGAGTCAGGTCCTGCCCACTGTGTCTACAGCTCAGGGTGGCAGCTGTAAAGCATATCTCTAAATGCAAGATGGCCACCCTTAGGCCTCATGCTCATGACCGTATGTTTGGTCCGAGTCAGAGCCACATATTTTGCGGCTCGGGCGCGGAACCATTAACTTCAATGGGGCCGCAAAAGATGCGGACAGCCCTCCGTGTGCTGTCCGCATCCGTTGCTCCGTTCTGTGGCCCCGCCAAAAAAATAGAACATGACCTATTCTTGTCCGTTTTGCGGACAAGAATGGGCATCTCTATAAGGGGTCGTTCGTTCCGTTCCTTTCCGCAAATTGAGGAAGGCACACAGAGCGGCTTCCGTGTTTTGCGGATCCGCAAAACACACACGGTCGTCTCCATGAGGCCTTACCTTCATATTCAGGAAATAGAATGAAAATAAAATCTTCAATCAGAAAATAAAAACAGATTAGGAAAAAAGAATATGTCATTATCTGGCTTTAACCGTTCCCTTTAGGTTTAGCATAGGATTGCCACCTGGCCGGTATTTAAGTGTCCCTGCCGGTGTCTCTAATTTTTTTTTACCGGCAATGTTAATTACCGTTATTTTTGTACACGACTGTTACTAATGAGCGCTTCCATTGTGGAATGCTCATTAGTACAGCTGTTTTGGTTCTGGTCAAGATACCAGGTAGGTTGATGTACTGCTCCAAATTAGTTTAACCACCTCAGCCCCCCTAGCTTAAACACCCTTAATGACCAGGCCACTTTTTACAATTCTGCACTACACTACTTTCACCGTTTATTGCTCCGTCATACAACTTACCACCCAAATGAATTTTACCTCCTTTTCTTCTCACTAATAAAGCTTTCATTTGGTGGTATTTCATTGTTGCTGACATTTTTCCTTTTTTTGCTATTAATAAAAATTTAATGACATTTTTGCAAAAAAAATGACATTTTTCACTTTCTGTTGTAAAATTAAAAAAAATAAAAACTACATTTCTATATAAATTTTTCTATAAATTTATTGTTCTACATGTCTTTGATAAAAAAAAATCCAATAAGTGTATATTTATTGGTTTGGGTAAAAGTTATAGCGTTTACAAACTATGGTGTAAAAAAGTGAATTTCGGCATTTTGAAGCAGCTCTGACTTTCTGAGCACCTGTCATGTTTCTTCAGGTGCTAGAATGGCAGGAAAGTATAAATACCCCCCAAATCACACCATTTTAGAAAGAAGACACCCCAAAGTATTCGCGGAGGAGCATGGTGAGTTCATGTATCATTTCATTTTTTTTCACAAGTTAGTGGAAAATGACACCTTCTGAGGAAATAAAAATAATAATATAGTTTCCATTGCTGCTATTTTCGGGCAAAAAAATAGAAAATCTCCCACAGACTCACTATGCCCCTCAGTGAATACCTTGGGGTGTCTACTTTCCGAAATGGGAAATGGGAAAATGTTTACTATTCTGGCATTTTGGGCGGGGCTAAATTGTGAACAACCTTGTAAAACCTAAAGGTACTCGTTGGAATTTGGGCCCCTTTGCGCACCCAGGCTGCAAAAAAGTGTCACTCATGTGGTATCGCCGTACTCAGAAGAAGTAGGGCAATGTGTTTTGGGGTGTATTTTTACATATACCCATGTTGGGTGAGAGAAATATCTCTGTAAACTGACAACTTTGTATAAAATATTTTAAAAAGTTGTCATTTACAGAGATATTTCTCACACCCAGCATGGGTATATATAAAAATACACCCCAAAACACATTGCCCTACTTCTCCTGAGTAAGGCAATACCACATGTGTGACACTTTTTTGCAGCCTGGGTGTGCAAAGGGGCCCAAATTCCAATGAGTACCTTTAGGATTTCATAGAGCATTTTTACGCATTTAGATTCCAGACTTCTTCTGACGCTTTAGGGGCCCCTAAAATGCCAGGACAGTATAAATACCCCACATGTGACCCCATTTTAGAAAGAAGACACCCCAAGGTATTCCGTGAGGGGTATGGTGAGTTCATGTAAAATTTTATTTTTTGTCACAATTTAGTGGAAAAAAAAAAATTTCCACTAACTTGTGCCAAAAAATTTTTTTTTTCTGTGAACTCGACATGCCCCTCACGGAATACCTTGGGGTGTCTTCTTTCCAAAATGGGGTCACTTGTGGGGTATTTATACTGCCCTGGCATTTTAGGGGCCCTAAAGCGTGAGAATCCAAATGCGTAAAAATGCCCTATGAAATCCTAAAGGTACTCATTGGTTTTAGGGCCCCTTTGCGCATCTTGGCTGCAAAAAAGTGTCACTCATGTGGTATCGCCGTACTGAGGAGAAGTAGGGCAATGTGTTGTGGGGTGTATTTTTACATATACCCATGTTGGGTGAGAGAAATATCTCTGTAAATTGACAACTTTGTACAAAGTCTCATATTCCACTAACTTGTGACAAAAAATAAAATTTTACATGAACTCACCATACCCCTCACGGAATACCTTGGGGTGTCTTCTTTCTAAAATGGGGTCACATGTGAGGTGTTTGTACTGCCCTGGCATTTGAGGGTCTCCGCAATCATTACACGTATGGCCAGCATTAGGAGTTTCTGCGATTCTCCTTATATTGAGCATACGGGTAATGAGATTTTTTTTTTCCGTTCAGCTTCTGGGCTGAAAAAAAATAAAAAAATTGAACGGCACAGATTTCTTCATTCGCATCGATCAATGTGGATGAAAAAATCTCTGCCAAAATCAGTGACTGCGGTGCGGTGGGCTGGGCGCTAACTACGTAACAATTAGCTAACTAACTGGCAGTGATAAGGGACCCTTATGCCCCATTCACACGTCCGCAAATCTGTTTGCGGAACGGAATTGCGGACCCATTCATTTCTATGGGGACAGACTTTGTACCGCTCGGATCCGGAATTGCGGATCCACACTTCCGGGTCTGCACTTCCGTTCCGCAAAAATATAGAACATGTCCTATTCTTGTCCGCAATTGCGGACAAGAAAAGGCATTTTCTATATAGATCTGGCAATGTGCGTATCTGCAAAATGCGGCAAGCAAATTGCCGGTGTCCGTGTTTTGCGGATCAGCAAAACACATATGGACATGTGAATGTAGCCTTACAGGGGGGTGATCAGTGACAGGGGGGTGATCAGGGAGTCTATATGGGGTGATCAGGGGTTAACAAGGGGTTAATAAGTGACAGGGGGGGGGTAGTGTGGTGCTTGGTGCTACTTTACATAGCTACCTGGTCCTCTGGTGGTTGATCCCAGCAAATGTGACCACCAGAGGACCAGGTAGCAGGTATATCAGACGCTGTTAACAAAACAGCGTCTGATATACATGTTTGATGCGATTTATTTCGCATCTACAGCCTGCCAGCGATTGATCATCGCTGGCAGGCTGCAGTATAACTTGCGATCTTTAACTTGCTGTGAACGCGCGCACAAGCACGCGCACCTTCACAGCAAATCTCGCCTCTCGCGAGATGACGCGCCGCCGCGCCAAGGAGGAACAGAAGGACCGCCGAGATCACGCGATACTGCGTGCGGCGGTCCTAAAGTGGTTAAAGGTGTCTTAACGTGCACAGAGAAATCAAACTCTGACACACCCATCAGAGTCAAAGTAAATCTCTACTGTATTGTTTAGTGTCCACACAGAATATACCCTCCCAGTGGGTGGTAACTAAAGGCGGTGCATTTTTATTGGTTACTGGGAAATAATAGCAAACATTCAAAGGGTTAATCTTACACTTTTTTTCCATCAGACTGACTTAAGATTTATATTATATTCGAATTGTCAAGCGGGCACGTTACGTGCAAACAATTCACAGTTTCATGGTATGCTCATGTTCAGAAGGTCAAGCGATTATACGTAGATAGTCAAAAGGACTTCGGGCAAGTATCAAATGAACACTGCGATATTTTGTCTGGGTGGCGTCCCACCAACTAAATGCAACTGTACCAGTATTACCTGCACCTGAATATTGCCTCCTCGTCCGAAGATATTCGCTTTCCTTCAATTTGAATTAGACGCCAGATGGATATCCACTCACGTGACTCGAAAGTTTTGAATGGAGGTTCCCTTGAAATCGTCGGTATCTTAACTTGACTTGTTAAAGTTTATTTTAGGGGAGTCACTATGCCAGCATGCCGGAACAAGGTATTACACCAGACGTGTTTCGGGGTTTCTAGATGACCTCTTCCTCAGTGGTAACCTTGAAGTGCTTCCCCACATCCTTTTATACTAAATCCTGGCAAAAACTAGAACCTGTAATGGAGTCGGGTAATTTCATAGAGGTGTGAAAAACCCGGATTTCAAACACATGAGCATTACTATTATAATACTGCGATTTCTTTGCGTCTTATCTATACAGCATTGACTAATGTGACATCAGATTGGAGAGGAGGTGATTTGATTAAAAAGATGTCAAGAATAGAATCCAGGTTCATATTCAAATTCGGCTCATTAACCCCAAATGGGTTAACTCGACTTGTTATGCAGACTGGGAGTTATATGTTTTTTTATGATTGGGCGCCCCCTGATTTAACAGATGACCAGGTTTATATTATATTATTTCCTGGTCTCCTTTGTCAGTGGGCCTCCATTTACTGTTCGCCCAGTCTCCATTTAATGTAAGGATACATTACTCAGTGTGGGTATTGAATATTGGTTGCGATATAGGTAGACCATTGCCCTTATCGTTTGATTAATAATGAAGTGTAAAGATGTGATGGACGTTTTCTGGATATATCTTTTTATTTAAGCTTGTTTTCGATGGAATTTTTTATTGAATATTGTTTGCGATATATTAATGGCACATTAAACGAAATTTCGGAAAAAAATCGCACAGAAGACGCAAAGAAATCGCAGTATTATAATAGTAATGCTCATGTGTTTGAAATCCGGGTTTTCACACCTCTATGAAATTATCCGACTCCATTACAGGTTCTAGTTTTTGCCAGGACTCAGTATAAAAGGATGTGTAGAAGCACTTCAAGGTTTCCACTGAGGAAGGGGTCATCTGGAAACCCTGAAACGCGTCTGGTGTAATACCTTGTTCCGGCATGCTGGCATAGTGACGCCCCTAAAATCAACTTTAACAAGTCGAGTTAAGATACCGACGATTTCAAGGGAACCTCCGTTCAAAAGTTTCGAGTCACGTGAGTCCCAGAAAGATACGTGAGCGGATATCCATCTGGCGTCTAATTCAAATTGAAGGAAAGCGAATATCTTCAGACGCAGAATTTTCACAAGGACGAGGAGGCAATATTAAGATATCAGCTTCACAGCGCAGCTCTGCAACCCCCTCACTGTACTCTTGGAATGCGCTCCTTCCCCCCTCCCATCTTCAAGATAGTGGGAAAGCTGTGTGCATGCCTGGTACATCCAGGAAGCAGGATTTTTCGAATATATGGTAGCTAAGGAGTGTGATGCAAGTGTATAAAACAAGCAAGTATCCATACTGTTTCAATAGTCCATAACAGTTCCCCCTTGGAAACTTGATTGTAGGCTATCCCTACCTAACGAATCCACTGGGCATACCCTTCGTATCCTCTTCACCTACAGTGGCAACAACTTACCTCAAATAAATAAGCTCCCGGTTTCAGGGCTTATGGTAGTACCCCTGGATTCATCTTACCGTATCTCTGCACGGCATTATAGCTGGGAGGGGGAACCATGTTCAATGGCGTTTCGTTTTGTTCTTCCTCATTGAAGAGAAGCATGATAGGTTACTCATCAGTTTTCTTCATTCTTTTTTGAAAGGCGGGTTACACAAGAACAATATTAATTACCATGTATATCACCAATAGTATTAGGGCCATCTGTAATATTCCTTGGATAATTCCCATGAACCAACCCCTGATACCTTTAAACCAGTTGGCGGGGTTAAGGAAGGAGAAGGTATCAGACCACCATGTATCTTTATCAGCTTTATGTGAGTTCAGCCATCTATCCCTTAGAGCCATCATTTTCTCTAGACCCACCTTAACTTGCAAGTTACCCTGCGGGTCTATGTAATGGCAACAAGCGGGTCCCACAACCTGGCACATACCTCCATCTTTAGCTGTAACATAGTCTAGAACTAATGTGTGTTGGTTGGTGACAATGATCAACTGGTTGTACACGATGTTTGAGGTGTTCATAAGTCTGATCACTTCCCATATTTCAGGCATCCTTAAACTGCGGCCCTCCAGCTATTGCAAAACTACAACTCCCAGCATGCCCGAACAGCCTACAGGTATCAGCCTACAGCACGGCATTGTGGGAGTTGTAGTTTTACAACAGCTGGAGTGCCTCAGTTCGAGGATGCCTGCCACATTTGGTCATATAGATAATCAATTGCTACCACCAAATGATCCCACATCTGCATTACCATGGGATATATGAAAAGGGTACTAAAAAATTTATTGGGAATGCTCATTTCTACAACATGTGGCTTACCGTTTGGTCTGGGTATGTTATCTTTGTCTCTACGGTACAAGGTGGGTTTAGGAATAGCATTTATGTCAATTTTAGAGTGTGGTACTATAAAGGTGGCAGGAGTAAGCCTGGCAATGGTTCACAGTCCTGTGACATTCTCGGATAACCATTTGTACACTTTGTGTCCACAAACTAAGTATATGTTCTCTGGAACTGCCACTGCTGTGCTATTTAATAATTGGGTAATTAATTTGGCTAATTTTATCCCTTTCGCCAGCTCATATCCTTTGAACTGACCTTCGGTGTTGTTAGCTAATATGTCTTTTAGGAGATTCTGTACAGTACGGTTGTTACAGAGTAGGTCTATTCCGTTTATGGCATCTACACCAATACACTGCACATGGCTGTCTGTTTTTGAGTCATTGCAACCTGAGTGTATGTGTGGACTAAATGTCATGCATTTGGTTTGTACTTGGAGACAATAAAAGTGTGTACAGCTAGGAAAACATATGACATTAGCCCAGCATCCCTCTTGCCAGGGGGTAGAGCTATGATCTATTGAGGGTCCTGATCTATTTATCATGAGCAATGGGTCATCTGCCCACCCTGCAACAGGTAAGGACATTTCCCTGTCCTTGTCTTTACTGAATTTAACTTGGTATATCCTAGTGAGAAAGATAGTAGCGTTAGACAGGTCAATCAGTTCAGAAAGGTCCAGGGGTATTGCAAAATAAGGCATACTGTTTGAGCTCACGGGACTGTGGGTACAGATCCAACAATCTCTCAGAGTTTCAGTCTTATTCAACCCCTAGACTAGAATTTGGTGGTGCCAAATCGGTGAATTGTCCCATTCATCACCCAGTGGCGTGAATACTGCGGATATGCCTATGGTCAAAGTCATGATAAGTAGGTGGATCCTCATGACTTATTGTTCCATGGTCGTCAGGACAGCCTTTACTCTTTTACAATGTGAGGCGTGGATCCAGGTAGCTCTCCCTTCGAGTTTCACGGAAGTTGGGGTAGTCAACAGCACTTGGTAGGGTCCCTCGTATCGTGGTTCGAGGATGCTTCTGACGTACTTCTTGACTACCACCCACTCTCCAGAATTCAGAGTGTGGCTTCCTTCCAGGGAGTCAGGATCTGGAATGAAAGAGGGAACTTGTGTATGTATGTTAGACAATTGTTTGCTCAATGCTATCACATATTTAGCAACAGATTCATAATGGATTTGTAGCTGCTGCGGAAAATACTGTCCCATTCTTGGCCTTGTCCCAAATAGGATCTCATATAGGGTCAATTTTGTGTGGGGGCATTGGTGTGTGCCTAACTGAAAAGAGTGTTATAGGCAAGCACTGAACCCAATTAAGCCCTGTCTCCCTGATCATCTTTAGCATTTTTTATTTTAACACCCCGTTAAGTCTTTCAACTTTGCCACTGCTTTGGGGTCGTAAGGGGTGTGAAATGCTAGGTGTGACCCTACCATCTTCTAGAACTCTTGGGTTAGACTAGCAGTGAATGCTGGGCCCTGATCAATCTCAATTACCTCAGGTACCCCGAACCTACAAACAAGTTCCTGCATTAGTATCTTAGCAGTGGTGGTTGCTCTCTGGTTTCAGGCAGGGTAGGCTTCTGGCCAGAGAGCAAGTCTATCACTACTAGCACATATTGAAACCCTTGGCACATTGGCATCTGGAAGTGGTCGATTTGGATCCTTTGGAATGGGTACAGAGCTCTGGAAAGGCACTTGGTTGGCGTGGGTTCAGTCCTGCCTAGATTGCACTGGGCACAAATGAAGCAAGACTGGGTATGCCTTACCAGGACCGGGGTGGTTCCTGGGGCCACCCATATTTTGTAAATTAGTTCTTTTATGATGGTTTTGGATTGGTGGGTGGACCCATGAGGCTATTAAAGGATAGAGGGCTCTGGGTAGGCACACTCTCTTTCCTTGAGTCCAGATTCTTCTTAGAGGGCTGACTCTTTCAACTAGGTTTCCTTTTCCATGGGAGTGGCCTGTTTCTGCATCTGATTTAGTAGGTCCCATGTGACATCTTTGTGTTCCAGGTCTTCCTGTGTTACCATAATCTGGTCTGGTCTCTTCCACTGCTTTCTTGGCTGCTTGGTCAGCTAGGGCGTTTTCTCTGGCCTCAGTGGTGTCAGCTTGAGTATGGGCCTTTAACTTGATCACTGTCACTTGGGTGGGCAGCAGTACTGAAGCATTCTTGATTGGAGTTCCTGTGGCTGTGATGTAATCCCAGGCATTCCATATTACTCCAAAGTCATAAACCACTCCAAAGGTATATCTAGAGTCTGTGTAGATATTGGCAGTGGAGTCTTTTGCCATGAGGCAGGCTTCAGTGAGGGCAATGATTTTAGCCTTCTGTGCTGACTGGTCTGGGCGCAATTGTCTTGCACACATCACCTTATGCTCACTAGTGACCGCCATGCCTGTATGGAACTTCCCTTTGTCATCGGCATACTTTGAGCCTTCCACAAAGAGAGTCCAATGTGGGTTTATCAGAGGAGTGTCTTGGACTGATGGTGGTGTCCCTACTTTAGCTTCCATCATTGTGATCTGGTTCCTTGTAAAGTGAGTCGGTTGAGGTCCATAGTTCTTCTTTCTAAAGATCCTCTTCAGCATATAGATCAATAAAATCTTTAGAATCTCCAGTATACTCCCCCCTTGGAAAAGGAAGGAGTGCAGCAGGGTTGAGGATGTGGCATCTCTGAATGGGGTTATTACCTGGCAGGAGCAGACTACACTGGAGCCGGAGGTGGCGCTGTGCAGTGAGGTGTTTAGGTTAAGTCTGCTGGAGGATGGCAGAAATGTCATGGGGAGTCAGAATAGTGAGGGGCTGACCAAGCACAACATCAGATAGTGACGTCCAGAAGAGAGCTGGCAGCATGGACGGCACTGACACAGGAAGGGGCGGCTCTGGCTACGGGGTCAAGGCGCTTAGAATAGTAACCCAGGGGTCTATTGCGACCACCATGAGTTTGAGTAAGGACTCCAGTCACGTGGCCCTGACGTTCCATGATATACAGTCGGAAAGGAAGGTTGTAGTTGGGGATGCCAAGAGCAGGGGCAGATGCAATGGCGGCCTTCAATGTTTCAAAGGCTTCTCCGGACTCCATTGTCATCTGGAAAAGAGTAGTAGCATTGCAGGGTATGCAGTCATATAGGGGCTGCATTAGGACTGAAGCATCAGGGATCCAGGGTCTGCAGTAGAGGATGAGTCCCAGAAAGGTTTGTAGCTGATGAGGGGTGTCCGGGAGTTGGATGTTAGAGATGACCTTTTTCCTGGCATCAGTGAGGTGCTTGCTACCTTGAGAGATACAATGACCTAGGAACACAACTTTGGAGAGACACAGCTGCAATTTCGCTTGTGAGACTTGACAGCCAGCAGAATCCAGGAACTGGAGAAGTGAGACAGACATGGATAGGCAGATTTGCGGAGAATCGACACAGAGGAGTAGGTCACCCACATATTGCAGGAGTTCCACTTCCAGGTGGTTGGACTGCCAGGGTTGTAGAAGCAGGAAGGGCTGTTTTAGGCCCCTTGAGGCAGAACCGTCCAGGTGTACTGTGTGCCAGCATGAGAGAAAGCAAAAAGGAATTGACCGTCCTCATGTAAGGGAACAGAAAAGAATGCATTAGCCAGATCAATGACAGTGAAAGTAGTGGCGGTGGGTGGGATGCCAGCGAGGAGGGTGTGCGGGTTGTGGACAATAGGTGTCTCGAGGACAGTGGCCTCGTTGACAGCTCAGAGATCCTGGACCATACGGTAAATAGGAAGTTGCCCCTTCTCCCTCTTCTTTAGACTGGGTAAAGGGGCGAGTTACAAGGAGAGGTAGCGATTTTGATTGCCCCATTCTACAGGAGGGCCTGCACTTGGAGTGTAATAGCATCCTGTTGTGAGACAGAAAGCGGATATTGCACTTTGTATTGCAGGACCTTGGGGTCCTTCAGGGTCACAGTGACTGGTGGGACATTAAGGCATCCGATATCCTGGGGTCCTATGGCCCAGAGGGTATCGGGGATGAGGTTTAAAATGGTTTGCAGCAAATCCCCTTGCTTATATGAATCGGTGACCTGAAGAGTTGTTAATGCCATGAGGAGGCAGGTTTCTTCCGGGTATAGGGCTGTGCCGAGGGTGACCATCCCATCCTCTCGGAACTGTATGTTAGCTATTTGCTAAAGGAAATCAGAGCCTAACAGATTGAAGGGGCATATTTGGCTGACAACAAATTGCGACATGACTCCTCTTGGAAGGTGGAGTCGAGGAGTTTTGGTCCGGGAGAATTCAGGGGAAGTGACCTTGGTAATGGGGTTATGCTGCACGACCCCTTCTAGTCCAGAACAGGGTAATTGAATGTCAGTGAGCCAGGAAGGAGGTATGGCAGTCTCATATAAAACACTGCAGGCTGCACCAGTGTCTACAAGGAATGAGAGTTGCTTCCTGGCCACAAGAGTGATTCAAGGGGCGGGACCGACAGGAGAGGCGGAGACTGCCATACATAGAGTGTCCCCTTCCAGCATTGGTTTGCCAGCGTCCTATTGTGAGAGTGCCCCCCTGTCGCTGTTGATGGGTTGGCCACAGATGTCTGCTATGGCAGTTCCGTTTGATGTGTCCAGGCTTACCACACCCATAACAGACACAAGGTAACAGGCATTCTCCACCATCTTCTCCTGACATTACGGCTATCACAGCCGCTCGAGTTTTCTTTGTGTTGCTTTCCAAGCCCTTTGCAATTTTTCCAGGGTCAGAGATCTCCACTCAGGATGGCAGGTCACAAGGGCTTTGTTTATCTCTGGTCGCAGACCATCGACAAACGAGCGGGCCAGGAGTCTGAGGTGTACAGCTTTATTCTGGCTGAAACCCATGTCCTTGTAATTCTGCTTGACTCTGTGCAAATCTCTCAACAGTTTTGGTTTTCTCCTGAGCCATGTCCTGCAATGTGATAGATTGATCAGCTAACTTCGCTTTTGCCCATTTGTGTAACCTCTCTATGAAGTATTCCCCAGACTCATGATCCCTAGGGTTAAAGGTCAGACCCCTTAGGATAGGGGTCGGGATATGATCCATTATTAGTGAAAAATACTCCCCTGTCTTGTTTTCCACAATACTCCGTAGGTCTGACCATGTACATCCATACGTTTGATGTACCTTTCCTGAAAAAGGGCATGGGATGGGTTTCGGAATCTGGCAGCAGGTTCACTATGGTGAATAACTGCTGCGGGGTAAAGGACACATATTTTGGAGGTCCTTGTGGTCGGGTAAGAGCTAGGGCTTCCGTTACAACTTCAAAATTGCCCCTTTCTAAAATTTGCATATTCCTTTGTAATTCATTACTCTGTTCCTGGAGCAGAGTTGGTCTGGGGGCTCAATGGTTGGGTGTCGGAGCCACTATTGGGGGTGGTTGCTTAGGGGACTGCGTGTTTGAATCTACAGGACCAGCAACACTGTCCGTATTTTCTTGTTCAGGTACTTCTGACTGTCCACCTATCAAGATCGAGGCAGGAGGTGGATTGCTAGGGGCCATAAACGTGCCATCTGGATTTATGATGGGATATAACGGAGCCACTGGTAGGACTACCGGGGCGACGGGAGGATCAGGGCTGAAGGAGATTAATGGTCCAGTAGTTGGAGTCGGCTGAGAATAAGAAGGCGCCATAGCGGGTGTGGAGCACCACAGGCAAAACACATCTGTCGGGAGGTGGGATTTTGCAGACAACATACATTACAGACCCACCCTTTTCCTTTCTTCTTGGCACCATTATAGGGCAGTGGCTGCCCCAGCCCAACAAGATTACCAGGCTTACAATGGTATCTGCCACTAGCTTCATCAAGATTTTGCTCTCCTCCCGTCTCTTCAAATTCCTTGCTACAGTCCAGCCACACTCGGACTGTATCCCCAAACTTATCATCTACCTTTCTTTTCTGTCAGCAAAGTTTGCCATGTTGTACAACACAAAGTACCACCTTTACATATACCATATTTTTTCTATAGCTTACTCAGACTTTTCACAAAATGTTTTCCTCTCTTGTCCACCATGTACTGCTCAGGTGAACAGTAACCTTTTGGGACACTTGCGTTATGTCCCATCGTCTCTCGTACCTACTGGAGCAAGTCCTTCGACCCCACATTGGGTGCCAGCTGTTTTGGTTCTGGTCAAGATACCAGGTAGCTTGATGTACTGCTCCAAATTAGTTTAAAGGTGTCTTAACGTGCACGGAGAAATCAAACTCTGACACACCCATCGGAGTAAAAGTAAATCTCTAGTTTATTGTTTAGTGTCCACACAGAATATACCATGCCGGTGAGAGGTAACTAAAGGCGGTGCATTTTTATTGGTTACTGGGAAATAATAGCAAGCATTCAATGGGTTAATCTTACACTCCATCAGACTGACTTAAGATATCAGCTTCACAGCGCAGCTCCGCAACCCTCTCACTGTACCTAGGGCCTTGGAATGCTCTCCTTCCCCCCTCCCATCTTCAAGATAGTGGGAAAGCTGTGTGCGTACCTGGTACATATAGGAAGCAGGATTTTTCTACTAAATGGTGGCTAAGCAGTGTGATGCAAGTGTATAAAACAAGCAAGTATTTATACGGTTTCAATAGTCCATAACATAGCCTTTACCTCTCCCCTATTTGTGGTAATTAAAAAAAAAAAGCACTCACCTCCTCCATTTGCTGCGGGGAACACTCACTGCTGACTAAAGTATATAACCTGTGAGACGTCATCACGTTGAAGCGCAGGTCCTGTCCTGTCCTCCAGTCAGCAGTGAGCGTTCACCTCGGCGCAAGCAAATGGAGGAGGTGACTAATTTTTTTTTGCAAAATAAGGGCACTAATGAGGGCATTATTACTACTGGGGGCCCTAATGGGAGCATTATTCTTACTGGGGGGCATTATTATTACTGGGGGCACTAATGGGGGCATTATTCTTACTGGGACGCACTAATGGGGGCATTATTATCGGCACGAGCAAATGGAGGAGGTGACTAATTTTTTTTTGCAGAAAAGAGGGTACTAATGAGGGCATTATTCCTACAAGAGGGTACTAATGGGGGCATTATTCTTACAAGAGGGCACTAATGAGGGCATTATTCTTACAAGAGGGCACTAATGAGGGCATTATTCTTACTGGAGGGTATGTGGGGGGGGGGGCAGGGGTTATGAAATTGGATAACCTCTTTAACACCCTGTGTTAAGCCACGCCCCACAAACACAGCCCCTTTGGGGTGTGGCTTAACTTGGCTGGTATTTTTTGTTGAGAAAGGTGGCAAACCTAGTTTAGCATTAGTCTCAAACCTGCTTTGCTGGCCTCCACAGCACCAGGGCTGTGACTGTATATACAGCTGTAGTATTCTAGTAAGAACCCTTCTTACATCCAGAAAATATAGAGCCACGCGCCTCAAAACCATAACTGCAAAATAGGCACGATAAAGTGGGCGTATCCCGCGCCACCACCAACATGGCTGCCTCATGTATGACGTCATATCCTAGCGTTCTAGCCGTCTCATCTGTGATGACGTCACCGCAGCCCGTTGGCAAGATGGCTGCGCCCGCTGCAGGCGTGTCGAGCGAGATGCAGAAACCCGGTGGCAGCGAGGGAACCGAAGAGCGGATGACAGAGCCCATCCCCGGATTCCCTGACTGCGACGCGTTTGTCAAGGTCGGTTACAGGAGTCCGTGTTGTGACCGGGAGTGGGCGCTGTGCATCATGGGATTTCTCTGCGCTGATATATATGTATATTCATCAGTGCAGGGACTGACAAGACCAGGAGCTTGTATTACAGTCCACAGCTGCATTCAGAATTCATTATAAATAGTTATCTTAATATTACTTTATATAATATACTTTTGTATAACTTTTACACCACCTGTTTGCTGTCAGTGAATGGAGACATTTCTATCCAGAAGTTGAAGCCTATCCAGATCTTGTCCTTCTTACCCAGAGGCTCATTACAATTTGGATGTCTGATACATTGTAACAAACCCTCGACCTGTTGTCAGATGAGCATCTGGATGTATAGAAGATGGTTTACATTCATTGAGAGCAAGGAGAAATTTAAAGAATAGTGAGGAATGGCCGTTACGTTCCCCTGACAATCTGCCAGCGATGGATTATCTTGGGAATAGGCCATCACTTTTTAAAAAGGCTGGACAACCCCTTTAATCCTCCATAAGACCCCTGAAGGTGTTCTCTGGTATTTGCCACCAAGATGAGAGCAGCAACTGGCCGACCTGTTACACGTGCGCTTGGCAGCTGAAGACATCAGTGTTGTTCCCATGTTCATATGTGCCCAACATTACTGAGAAAAATGACGTTTTAATATATGCAAATGAGCCTCTAGGAGCAACGGGGGCGTTACCATTACACCTAGAGGCTCAGCTCCCTCTGCGCTTTGACAGGACCAGGCGTGACGATGTTTCCACTGCCTGGTCCTGTCAGTCAGAGTAGGAGCTGTTGGCAGTCAGGGGTCGCCATGGTCACCTAACCGATCTGCACAAGCCTATACACAGCAAGCAGTGATGCATTGTGTCCTGTATAGAGGGACAGCACGTAATGATGATGCAATCAGTGGGGAGAAGTTCACTAGGAGTTCCAAATTAATCGACAGCGACGTTTCAGAAGTGCAAGTTATCAGGGACCTCCAGGTCCTGATCTGTCATTATCGGCTTGAAACCGGACTTTTGGTGACTTTGGCGCTCCTAATAAACCTCTCACTAGTGTTTGCGTCATCATCATGTTGTGTTCTGTCCCCCTATCTCTGTATACACCCGGATGTGACAGTGGCACTGGAAAACCTGCCCTACCTGGGAGGGTGCCGCCATTGTCCAGGATGTTCTGACACCTTTCTATCCTAAGGGTACTTTCACACTTGCGGCAGGACGGATCCGACAGGCTGTTCACCCTTTCGGATCCGTCCTGCTGCTATTTCGCTGTGCCGCCCGACTGTCGCTCCGTCCCCATTGACTATAATAGGGGTGGAGTTATGGCGCAGCACGGCAGTGCACAGCGAGAGGCCGCCGGACTAAAAAGTCGGACATGAGGGGGACGGAGGGGCAGGACGGATCCGACAGGGTGAACAGTCTGTCGGATCCGTCCTGCTGCAAGTGTGAAAGTACCCTAAGCAGCATTACCTTTTCCCAGCCGCTTGTCTGAAGCGCAGCAGCCCTTCTGTGGTATTGCATTGAGCGCCCGGAGCACTTGGAGACCCATCAATGCTTTCACCCAGTCCTCACATCACAATTGGCCCTAATCAGTCGTTCAGATCCTCCCGCTTGCCCATTTTTCCTGCTACCGACCCTGACTGACACCCCACTTGCTGCCTAATATATCGCACCCTATGACAGATGCCGTTGTCACGTGATGATCAATGTTATTCACTTCATAGTTAAGTGGTTTTACTTTGATAGCTGCCGGATGTATGTTCCCATCATAAAGACAGATATGGGTCTCATTTCCAGGAGAACGAGGGTCTGGTGAACCCGATTGCTTGTTCAGGTTGGCCGGTATTCCCCCTAGTCAGTGAGATGTTCGAAACGGCCAAGCGCTGAACAGTTGGAGCAGGTTGTCCTGCTGTGTTCCTTTAAGTAGAGTCTCACTTCTCGTTTCCTTCATGTTGTCAGCATGCCCTCGGAACAGTCGTCGGCGCCACAAAGGCCTCCACTGGACTCCCGCAGTGTGGGGATGAGTACGACTTCTACCGCAGCTTTCCCGGTTTCCGGGCTTTCTGTGAAGCACAGGGGGACCGGATCCTTCACTGGTAAGAACAGTTCCCAGCAATGTCCATAAATAATAATGTATGCAGTGTTCTACGTATCATACGTTGTTTCAAAATTCCTGCTTACTGTCAGGTAATGGGAACATAGTGGGGAGTGTATTCAGCCCAGCACTCAAACTCTCATTTCAAAAAGCATCATAATATGGTTTTGCGACTTCTGGGGCTTATTTGCGCAAATATGTGTTTTTTTGCATTTTCACATCTCTTATTGCAGTTTTGAAAAGTGGGCGGCAAAGTGAGTGTGTTTAGCTGGTACTCCAGATTTATACTCCACTGTGACTTAAAATAGTCACAAGCTCACCCCATGACCTTCATCATTTGCATGTGGTGGGCTGAAGCTGTTCTATACGCAGCAGGTGCCGGCTGTGTAATACGGCTGACACCCCGCTTCAATGACTGGTATCGGAGATGTCTCCAATCCTGGTCATTTAAAGGGGTTGCTCATTTTTCTAATATTGATCACTTGTTTGATGAGACTGCAGTGTTCATACGAGCATTGCCTTATCTTCACTGTTTACCTGCTCGATGTTGACGCTGCAGCGGTGAGCAGTGTAATTACAGCTCTGCAGTCCCCTTTCACTTCAATGGAACGGCTCTGTCCTATTCACTTGAACTAAGGGTGCTTTCACACTTGCGTTTTTACTTTCCGGCGTAGAGATCCGTCGTTGGGTCTCTACGCCCGAAAGAAACTGATCAGGATTATCCCCATGCATTCTGAATGGAGAGAAATCCGTTCAGGAATCATCAGGATGTCTTCCGTTCAGTATTGTAACGTTTTTTTGGACGTTGACAAAACCGCAGCATGCTGTGGATTTGTCTCCGTCCAAAAATCTGGAAGACATGCCGTAACGCCGGATCTGGAATTAATGCCCATTGAAGTGCATTGATCCGGAATTAAGCTAAACGTCATTTCGGCGCATCGCCGGATCCGACATTTAGCTCTGCCCATGCGCAGCAGCAGTTCAGATCGGGGCCTTGGTGTAAGCTGGGGCTCCGATCTGTTACCATGGCAGCCAGGACGCTACTGAAATCCTGGCTGCCATGGTAAGTACTCCGCAGCAGTGATTGCCACGGGGACCTGTGACGTCATGAAGTAGTGGCCGCAGCGCAAGTAAGTACACTGCTGCGGAGAACTTACCATGGCAGCCAGGACTTCAGTAGCGTCCTGGCTGCCTTGGTGACCTGAAAGCATTTCGAAGACTGATCAGGATCCTGATCAATCTTCAAATGCTTTCTGGCGACTTGCGTTCTGACGGATCCGGCGGGACGGAAGTGACTGCCAGATCCTAAGGACGCAAGTGTGAAAGCACCCTAAGGCTTGCTCGACTTTTTGTCCGTCAGAAAGCAGCGGGATTCCCATCTGATCCCATTATAGTCAATAGGAAGGCAGGGGTTCTCGGCATTGTCTGGCTATGCCGGATATGGTGAATCCAGCAGGTTGTTCCTTTGCGGGAGCAGCTTATAAATGCTGATGTGAACATAGCCTAAAAAGTGTTCAAAAATTCACATGTACCCCAAAATGGCAGAAAAGCCAGCTCTCACGCAGCTATCAAGATGGAAGTATAACGAGGTTATGGAGGTCAGAACATGGTGGATATTTGGTATAGTTGTAATCGTCCTGACCGTTATGCACACAGTGATCACCATAAAGACCAAACTCAAAAAGCAATGGGAATCTTTTTCCCATTTTTCAGTTCAAAATATGAGGAATTAAATGGGGTGTCCCATGATTACTGTAAAATATGATATAGTACATGACAATCTCTTTCTAACAAAGCCAGAACCAGCCCTGTACCTCACGTGGCTCCAGAGATCTGCCCATTCATTGCTCTGCTAGATTTATTCCTGAAGCTGACAATTCAAGGGGAGTGAAAATCAAAAATGAACAGCACTCCTTGGTATGAACGCAGTGGGTGCTCATCTCCAAGAGGGTGGTAAAAAATCCCCCCAAAAACATGTGAATAACAAAGAAGATGAAAAATAAAAAACAGCGACAGCACGTCCAAACTTGTGGAATTTAATCCAGATGCAACGTTTCGGCTCAAAAAGCTGTCTCCGTTTTTTATTTTTCATCTTCTTTGTTATTCACAAGCTCAAGGGGAGTGTCTTTTCTGCTGCACCTCAGGGGGCGTGTCCACGCTTTCCCTATCACTGCTCAGGAGTCAGTTGAAGGGTGAAACAGAGCGTGTGCGGCCTTCTCCTTGAGCGGGACAAAGAAATAAAAATAAACAGCAGGTGGCGCTATACAGATATATTTTATTGAGTAACTCGGTGGCTGTACAATATCTTTAATTATATGCAATTGCAAAAGTATTCACATCCAGGTTCTGGTTTGGAAACTGTAGATTATTTTTCGTGGGACAATCCCACAAAATGGTGCAACTTCTCTAAATATTAGCCCTCAAACAGCTATGTGAAGGGAATAATTAAAAAGTTAAACACAAAAAAAACCTCAAAATCAAAGATTGGTCCTTAAGGACTCAAGCTACAATAACATCAGATATTGCTTCATGATACATTCCCTCCATGGTTCAGAGGCTGAAATTCTGTCCGGACCTGACACTGCTGAGGATCCTTTGATCCGCCTGGCAGTAGAAGGCTATGGACATGTTTACCGCGTCTCAGGAGCTTTGCTGGCGCACATACGAAACAAAAATTGTGATGTTTATATGTTCACAGAGCATTGTCTACACTGGATACAATTGTAACAAACCCTCAGCTGTGAGAAGTATTAGATCAGGATGAGATTTCAGCCTCTGAATTTAGACAGTAGTGTTCCCGTGCACTTACAGCAAGCAGAGATCTTGAAAATGGCAATAAATAGATAAAAGGTATAAAAAGTTGTTTAACTTTTCTGTATTTTTGTCATGCGTTTGTTCTTCTCCCCATAGTATGAGTCGGATTATGCAGTATCATGGCTGCCGCAGTCATCTGAAGGATCGCAGCAAAGTCACGGCCCTGGAAGATAAATTTGATTTGCTGGTGGATGCCAATGATGCGGTCCTGGAAAGAGTTGTAAGTTCTGTAGTCCTCAGCTACAGTTGTCAATGATCTCTGAGATGAGGCGTCACTGCTGCTCATGTTAGGTTATTAGACATTAAAGGGACCTTTCATTTCAGGGTATTTTACTTGATGAGGCCTCTGGCGTCATCCGGAATCAGCAGCCAATCCTCCCTGCTGGACTGCAGCCCCCGAAAACTATCGTCTCCAGCTGGAATCGGAAGGTGAGAAACTGAAGAGGCTTGAAGCGGCTCTCCAGGCTCCTCCACAGTCTGTATGCAGCAGGGTTACGGAAATGGCTGAACAGTCAGCGATCGGAGCTACACTATGTAACTAGATCCCATTCACTGCTACCGAATGTTACGGAAATCACAGATCACCGGACAATAAGATGTTTCTGTAATTCCGGACACCCCAAGCCAGCGCTTACTGTGGTTATTGCCATCTTGGCCGCAAAAGGCAAAGATGCGTCAACCCCTTTAGGCTATGTGCACATGACCTTATGTGTTTGCGGTCCTGAAAAGAAAAAGCGGATGATGTCCCTATGTCATCCGTTTTTAGTTTTTTTTGCGGATCCATTGTAATAATGCCTATCCTTGTCCACAAAACGGACAAGAATAGGACATGCTTTATTTTTTTTGCGGGGCTACGGAACAGACATATGGATGCGGATAGCACACGGTGTGCTGTCCGCATTTTTGCGGACCCATTGAAATGAATGGGTCCGCATCTTATCCGCAAAAAAAAACGGAACGGACACGGAAACAAAATAAGTTGGCGTGCATGTAGCCTTAAATTTCTTGTAGTTCAGCATTAGTTCAGCATGCACTGACTTCCTCCTAAGCTTTTGCAGATCAGCTGTCTGAACAAACAGCGCTGCAGTGTAAAGCATGGAGGAGGGACAGAGCAGGCAATAGATTTATTTCAAACTACTTAAATGGACCTTGCAGCTAGGCTGGAGTCACTGATTATAGCTGGAGCAGAAATGCAATGTGAAATGTAAGGGTAGATGGCACAGCCTCCTGAGACAGTTACATGGGGGCCGCAGGAGACAAGTGTGTGTGTAATTCCTTTGTGCTCTGTCTGTAGAGCGACTTATCCAAGAAAGGCAAAGCGGAGACGTTCCGACTGCTGCATGCCAAGAACATCCTCAGACCACAGCTGAAGTTCAGAGAGAAGATCGATAACTCTAATACACCATTTGTCCCAAAAATCTTTGTCAAACCCAATGCCCAGAAGCCACTGCCTGAAGGTGAGTTTACAAGGCACTTCCTAATTGTCCTCCCAAAGTGCCAGGAAGTACTGTAGTATGAAATACTGTCTGTAGGTACTGAAGGAAGTAACACATGGCTACATAGGGTTTGTTTGTAGTCTGTAACCATAGAAACACGGTCCCACATAGGATCTGTAGACAGAACACAGGGGTTTTTTATATGGATTTTATTGTCAATATTTCCTTAGTGCTCAAGAGCAGGCGGGACAAGCAGCAGCGTCCTGAAGACATGGACGTCTCCCCGGCTCTTGCCGACTTCATCCGTCAGCAGAGAATGAAGCAGCCTGAGGAAGACATGTAAGCTAAAGGGATTGTCCCACCAGTAATTTTTATATTTATTGTACAGATCAAGACAAATTCATAGGTGTTAAAGGGGTTGTCCGGGTTCAGAGCTGAACCCAGACATACCCCCGTTTTCACCCAGGCAGCCCCCCTAACATGAGCATCGGAGCTTTTTTTTTTTTAGGAGAGATCCGGTGACGTACCGGGCTCTCCATAGGGCCTGCTAGGCGGAGGCCTCCGCCCAGCATTGAGCCCGGTAACGTCACCGGCACTAATGGGCTGGCTTAAGCACTGCCTTAGCCCGTAAAACGTCTAGGGCAGCGCTAAAGCCCACCCATCAGTGCCGTTGTCGTCACCAGCAACACTGCTAGGCGGAAGCAGTGTTAAAAAGCGTAAACAAAAAAGCGCTTGCCCTGCGCGATACAGCACAGGGCAAGGGAGAACATCGGAGCATTTCATATCAGGGAATATGGGAATATGTCATCAAAAATAGCCTATTCTATTCTAGTTTTTATGTTAAATGTTTTCTTAGAATTTTTGCTGAATTTTCTTTTTTTTTTTTTTTTTTGTCAAACTTTCTATATAAAAAAATATATAAAATCCTGCAGTTTTTGCACTGGCCTAAGGGTATGTCGAGATCACTTTTCAGCAGTCATTATTATCACAAGACAGAATTACAGTCACAGGTATCATCCATAGACTGATCCACCATTTACTATAGGTGATGTCAGCTCACCAAGCCCCCCCCCCCCCCGTTCCCTCCATAATTCACAGGGCATGTCTACCAAACAGAAATGATTTTAAAAAATGTCCCTAAAGATTAATATGTAAAAAAAAATTATGGAAATTCCTTGAAAAAAGCAGTTAAAGGGGGTTTCCAAGATTTTGATATTGTAACCTACCCTCAGGATAGGTCATCAATATCAGATCATTGGGGGCCCGACACCCAGCACCCCCGCCAATCAGCTGTTTAAGGCTCACTGTAGTGCCGCAGCCTCCTTGCGGATTACCAAACACAGCGCTGTCCATTGGATAGAGGCTGTGCTTAGTATATTTACTGGAATGGGACTGAGGTCAACCTAGGCCATGTGTCCGATGAACGTGACATCACTGGCCTAGGAGGTGACTGCAGTGCTGGGAGTCAGACCCCCCCCCCCCCCCCCCCCCGACCGACCCCGAGGATCAGATACTCATGATCTATCCTGAGACAAGCCATCAGTGTCAAATTCCTGGAAAATCCTTTTAATAGCCTTTTGAACTTGATTCATGGGAAAACCTGCTGAAATGATGCCCGTCCTGAGCCCTAACCAGATGTCCCTGCTGTTGTCTCCTTTATCATGAACACATCGAGCATTTGTCACATGTGCCCAAGGACCATCTCGATTCTGTAATCTATTTACACTATTTTAGGTTCTCACATCCGTATCAGTACGAACTGGATCACTTTGTTCCTGTGGAGTCATCTCTACAAGTCCCGGAGATCCAAGTGAGTGTGACATAATCAGATAAATTTATAGCGTAGGGAATTCCTGCGCCAAAGATGCTGCATTCACACAACAGTGAAAAACATCCGTGTGACGGCCTTTAGTTTTTTTTGTTTTTGTTTTTTTAATGGTCATGTGAATGTCCCCTAATACATCAGAATGTATAGCACCTAATAGGGCGCAGAGGGAGGGGCATATTCAGTAGGATAGGCCTTCTGCCATATATAAGCGTTCTGTACTCATAAAGTGGTTTTGGCATTGAATATAAAGTCAACTCTTTTTGGTTTTGGCTGGAGGACTCCGGTTCGGCCACCACCAACGCTCTCTCCCCATGGAAGTAAATGGGAGTGCACCGTGCATGACCGGCCACCTCTCCCATTCACTTCTATGGGCCTGACGGAAATGGACGATTTTCCAGCGGCCCCATTGAAAATGAATTAAGTGTGGCTGCGCATGCACGGTGCGCCATCCAATACTTTCAGGGCTCCGTTTTCGATATAGGTGAGGGTCCTGGCGGTGGGACCCGCGCCTATAAGACAATGGGAGCATATTCTAGTGATATGCCCCCATTGTCTGTGATGAGACAACCCCTTTAAAGAGGACCTTTCATGGGTCCAAACATAATAAAGTAAGTAGCAGGACGTGTAGGGGTTAATGCAGGGATCTCCCTGCACTTCCTTTTTTTTCTCTCCACCGCTCCGTTTGCCCGCTCTGGCCCCGTTAAATTCTCCCGCACTGTATGCTAATCACTGAACACAAGGGAGGAGACATCAGCTTTTCTCCCTGGGCGTCTCCTTCTCCCTGGCTGTAGCGCTGTCCAATCACAGCGCAGAGCATCACAGCCATTGAGAATAAAAAACTCACCTCCTCCCTGACTGCGACGCTCTGCGCTGCGATTGGACAGCGCTACAGCCAGGGAGAAGGAGACGCCCAGGGAGAAAAGCTGATGTCTCCTCCCTGGTGTTCCAATGCATACAGCGCGGGAGAATTTATCAGGGCCAGAGCGGCGAACGGAGCGGCGGAGAGAAAAAATAGTAAGTGCAGGGAGATCCCTGCATTAACCCCTACATGTCCTGCTACTTACTTTATTATGTTTGGACCCATGAAAGGTTCTCTTTAATACAGTGTGTGAGTTTATCTAGAGTAGAAAAGTATATATGACCATGGACATGGCAGACAGAATCTAATCCACCATACTTTACATTGTTGGCTGCAGTTTATGCATGGTTCTAATCCCTACATCCTCTGTTTCCAGCTCTACCGCCCCCTGAATGAGACCCCCTTTCACTTCATCACCACTCTGGATGACCTGGTGCAGTTGAATGAGAAGTTGCTGCAGTGCTCGGAGTTTGCTGTAGATCTGGAGGTGAGGAGAACTATGGGAGGGCTTTGTCTGAAGGCTTCAGTGGATAATGGATGATGGATGAGGGTGATTAAAGGGGTCTGCTATCCATATGATGGGTCATAAATGTAGGATTGCGGGAATCCAGCCACTGGGATCTCCAGTAATCCTACACTTATGGCCTGTTGTGATAATTGATGTTCATGGGATACCCCCTTAAAATATTCTTCTTTGGTCCACAGCATCACTCGTACAGAAGTTTCCTGGGTCTCACCTGCCTCATGCAGATCTCTACCCGCTCAGATGACTACATGATAGATGTTCTGGAGCTGCGCAGTGACCTGTATATACTGAACGAGAGCTTCACAAACCCTGCTATTGTCAAGGTCAGAAGCCAAGGAAATGATGTCATGGGGTAAAGCTGCTGCAAGAAGACAAAGAGGAGGGACAGAAGCTTCAAGACATTGAAGACCCCTATTAAGCAGCAGCTAGTTGGAGGGGGGGGGGTTGTAATGTATGTACACTTTGGTCCCAACAGAATAGTGAGTGCAGCTCTGGAATATGATACGAACTCAGGATGCGTACAAGTTAAGTAGTATATTACACTGTAACTCCACCAACAGGATAGTGAGTGCAGCTCTGGAATATGATACGGACTTAGGATGTGTACGAGTTAAGTAGTATATTACACGGTAACTCCACTAACAGAATAGTGAGTGCAGCTCTGGAATATGATACGGACTCAGAATGCGTACAAGTTAAGTAGTATATTACACTGTAACTCCACCAACAGAATAGTGAACAAAGTAGGAGAGGAAAAGCCGGTGCTGCGGGGGTATTATAGAAACTAATCAATCAAAGCCTGAGAAAGATGTGATGCCCACATTGAAACGCGTAGCCCATCATCCGTAATACATTAGTTTCTATAATACTCGAGCAGCGCCATCCTTTCTTCTCCTACTTTGATGCACTCATTGGGACAGTGGTACCCCAGCCTGAGACTGTGCACCACATATTTGGTCAGCGTTGTGCCTGATTTGCACAACACCCTAAGGTGAGTGTTTGTTTTTTTTTTTCGTTTTTTTGGCTCCCCTACCCCTTCTGTGTGGTTTCAGTTTATGCACGATGGTGGTAACAGAATAGTGAGTGCAGCTCTGGGGTATAATAGACTCAGAATCTGTACATCATTTGTAATATAAACTGTAAAATGTTGAAGGACGCTGTATAAAGTTGTGTAATTCTTCAGGTTTTGCATGGCGCAGATTCAGACATTGAGTGGCTCCAGAAGGACTTTGGCTTGTACGTTGTGAACATGTTTGATACCCATCAAGCAGCTCGTCTACTGAACCTGGGGAGGAATTCTCTGGACCATCTGCTGCGATTCTACTGCAGTGTGGAGTCTGATAAGAAATACCAGCTGGCTGACTGGAGAATCCGGTAAGTAAAAGCCTCCTGTGCCTCCGGCTCCACCAGCGAGGGCACCCTGTCACTCTAATGAGCTGTATGTGGTTAACAGACCACTGCCAGAAGAAATGCTTCAGTATGCAAGAGACGATACCCACTACCTGCTCTATATCTACGACAAGATGAGGACGGAGCTGATGAATGTCGCCAATGGTCAGCAGAACCTTCTCCACTTAGTCTGGCAAAAGAGCAAAGAGATCTGTCTGAAGGTAATAATGTTGTCATATGATGAATAATGTTACACGTGTGTGGTGGCTGTATTACAAGACAGGGGGCAGTAGTATAGTAGTTATGTTCTTAAACATAGAGAACATTATCAGTTATATTAGTTAGATTTTTGTACATATGGAGCAGTATTATAGTAGTTATATTGTACAAGGGGGACATTATAATAGTAGTTATATTCTTGTACATATAGAGCAGTATTATAGTAGTTATATTGTACAAGGGGGGCATTATTATAGTAGTTATATTCTTGTACATATAGAGCAGTATTATAATAGTTATATTCTTGTACATAGAGGATAGTATTATAGTAGTTATATTGTACAAAGGGGGCATCATTATAGTAGTTATATTTGTGTACATATGAAGCAGTATTATAGTAATTATAATCTTGTACCTAGGGGCAGTATTATAGTAATTAATATTCTTGTGCATATCGAGCAACATTATAGTAGTTCTATTCTTGTACATAGAGGGCAGTATTATAGTTGTTAGTATTCTTGTACATAGGAGGCAGTATTATAGTAGTTAATATTCTTGTACATAGGGGGCAGTATTATAGTAGTTATATTCTTGTACATAGGGGGCAGTATTATAATAGTTATATTCTTGTACATAGGGGGCAGTATTATAGTAGTTAATATTCTTGTACATAGGGGGCAGAATTATAGTAGTTATATTCTTGTACATAGGAGGCAGTATTATAATAGTTATATTCTTGTACATAAGGGGCAGTATTAGTAGTAGTTATATTCTTGTACATAGGGGTCAGTATTATAGTAGTTATATTCTTTGCCAATTTTCTTTTTATTGAAATAACAGCAAAGTAAGTCAAATAATTACAATGTGTTGTCAGGTTATTCCCAAAAAGGTTTCAACTTCATACAATAAGTAGGTTACATATATCTTTTGTCCGGAACTATAGTTGCTCCATAATTTATAGTAGGTATATTCTTGTACATAGGGGGCAGTATTAGTAGTAGTTATATTCTTGTACATAGGGGGCAGTATTAGTAGTAGTTATATTCTTGTACATAGGGGTCAGTGTTAGTAGTAGTTATATTCTTGTACATAGGGGGCAGTATTAGTAATAGTTATATTCTTGTACATAGGGGGCAGTATTAGTAGTAGTTATATTCTTGTACATAGGGGGCAGTATTAGTACTAGGCCTTGCACTTTATGAAGCTACTTTTTGTTCTTGTTGCACAGAGATTTGTGAAGCCAATCTTTACAGAGGAGTCCTACCTTGAACTGTACCAAAAGTTAAAGAAACATCTGAACACACAGCAGCTGGCCGCCTTCCGCCTTCTCTTTGCCTGGAGAGACAAGATGGCACGACAGGAGGATGAGAGCACGGGGTGAGCATATCAATATGATTATCTGTAGAGCTCATTATAGCCAGGAAGCCCCCAGCTTGTTTGGTCAAGCTCCGTGTTTTATACTCACTGTTTCTTTTCACTTTACAGATATGTCCTACCCAACCACATGTTGATGAAGATCTCCGAGGAACTTCCCAAGTAAGTGCTGACTACAGAAGCTCAATAATACCAAGGACATAAGAAAGTTTCTGTTCAGGCCTTCAATACAACGAAGAACAGAAGTACAAAGTATATTTATATTAGAATTGTTGTACAAGTATTCATTATACAATGAGCTTTTCTAAAAACTGAAAAAAACACAATAAATCATAAGGTTATTACCTAATGGAGTCACAAAGCTGTGTAGCCTACAGTACTCTCCTCTTCACCAGTGTCTGTTTTGTGCATATGAGGGCACGAGTGACTAGGCTCTTGGTCACTGAATTTGCCTCTTATAATTATTAATATTATTATTTGTTTTTTAGGGAACCCCAGGGGATAATTGCCTGTTGTAACCCGGTTCCTCCTCTCGTAAGACAACAGATAAACGAGTTGTCTCTTCTCATTCAGCAAGCTCGGGAGACACCGTTAATGAAGGTATAATAGATATTTGGTGCTGGAACCGGTTTTCTGTCTATAGAGGTTCTTACTGTTGGCCATGAGAATGGTCAATCTGGCTACTAAGGGCTACAATATTTTGTCCATCTCTGGTTGCCAGGTACATTAAAGGAACCACTTAAAACTAAAGGCACAATCCAAACACACAAAAAACCTCATAGGAACGTTATCCCGTTAACAATGATCTGGCAGTGTAATACTGCCGCCGATTACCCAATGAACAAGCTTTTGCTGGCGGCAGATTGTGCTGTCTAGTCACAATCTGCTGCCACCAAACAGCTAGTCAGTATGGGCATGAGTGATGGTCTAACGATCGCTCCTCTCCATAATATGGAGAAGATCGTTGCATGTAATGGTACCGTCCACTAACGAGCAGGTGATTTGCGGGAAGGAATGCTTCCTCCCGACAATCGCCTGCCACATTGCTGTATGTAACACAGCCTTAAATCTTTTTAGTATTCATCGCATTATCTCAAAGAGGATTGCAATGACAAGCTAGGTCTATGGTGAATCCTGTGTTATCTATTCATGATATATGATGGTCACAGCTTATCTATTCCCCCTTCCTGCACAATGACCTCTGCACAGGTCACAGAGCATATCTAGAAAACTCTCCGATCTATCGTGCCTGTGGTCCATGCATATTTTTAAAGCCTGTGAAGAGCAGATTAGGGAAGGTGGCCGTAACCCCTAATCACGTACAAAGGAGAATAAAGAAATCTTAAAAAAATACACAAAAAAACTCTTTAAATAAATAAAAACCAGTATTAGGTGTATATATGACGGTATAGGTGATACATTCCTTTTGTTTTGCTTGGATTGAGAAAGTTATTCTTTTACCTTCCCCTCTTTCTTTTTCTATATAGTCAGAAACAAGCTCTGCAAAAAAGAAGGGCCCGATGCCAAACCCTGAGGTAGGTTGACCACCTGTGTGCAGTAACTGCTATCCCATAGTGGCCTGTGGTTAGTAACACCCTGTCTTCTCTCCTGCAGAAAATGGAGAATATCTTGTTTGGACCTCATGATTTATCAAAAACTCCCATGGGGCAGCTTCTTTTGGACGGGGCAGGTAAAAAAAACCTTGTGTGTGTTTGTGCCACGTTACTCGGTGTAGACACAATTCACACCGCTCAGTTTCCTTTAGTCTGCCAAACTGTAGAACGAAAGTAAAGGTATGCAGCACAAAAAGGACACTTTTGACATCTGTTGGGTGAATGTAGACCGTACGTGTCAGGAGCTCCAACCTTTGTGAACATAGTCTTGGGCTCTTATGTCTAGGTTCCCAGTGCATACACCAACCTTATGCAAATGCGTAAGAGCCGAAGGCTATGTTCATGTCGGGTTGGGAGCTAAATTTATCGATATGACTCCTTTCACGTAACTGGGGTCCAAAGAGTGCATGGGATAGCGTAGTACACCATTCTGTTCAAAGTTATGCGGTAAAAAATAAAGCTTACCAAACTTTGTATGTTCTGTTTACAGTGGTAGTGTAATGCCAACTTACCCACTGTGGGGTATGTCGCAGCCTTCTGCCATAGGTATACATCAGGAAATCCTCCTGCAGTATATACCTCCTACATAGGCTATAAAAGTGATGTGATCCCATGGAAGTAGTGAACCCTCTAACCTAATTTTTTCTTGTCCAGCTGTAGAAATCTCAACAGGAAGCCTGTTCACTGAGGAGGATCCCGCTCCTCCTGCATCACACAGTCCTGTTGCTGTGCGTGCCAAGGCCGTCATCACACTCTTCAGTGTAAGTACCACTTAAGGGGCACTAAGAAATGACTGTATAGAGTTCTTAGCAGCTTGAAAGAGGACCGCCTAATTTTCTCGAGTGTTCCTTCAATCCTTACATGCATGCATGTCGTGGTGCAGTGTAAAGAGTATGGAGTGGGCTCAGGCGCTGAGCCTGCTCCATATGCACCACAATGATGGGAATCGGTGATGCCAATCCCAGTCATATAACCCCTCAGATGCTGCATTCAGTAGCGATCATTGCACCTGTGAGGTTAGGTAAAGGGAAGGGGCTCCCTCTGCCTTCTGATCGGAGCCCCTCAGGCGAAATCGTGGGACTCTGATTAGTTGGCATGACAGCCTGCGTCCTTGGAAAGTTCCCAGGCCTGTCGTGGATAACTGCATGGCTTCTCAGGCAGAGTGTCAGAATCCCATAAACTGCAGTAGTATTCTATTGTGGTCTATGGGACAAGTTCTCAGAAGATCGCATGCTCAAGTACTCCTAGGGACTAAAAATTACAGGAAAAAAAGTTTTTAAAAAATAAAAAGCAATAAAACTTCAAATCACCCCCCTTTTCCAATTTTACATGTTAAAAAAATAAATATAGCAGGTATCGCTGCATCCAAAAACATCTGAAATCATAAAAATATTTTTTCCTGCATGATGTATGCCGTAACATCTGAAAGCATAAAAATATATTCCCTGCATGATGTATGCCGTAACAGGAAAAAAAAATCTTTGCTATTTTTTTTTTTGGGTCCCCCCCCCTCCAAAAAAAAAAATGCGTGGCCGTCAGAATATAGCTAAGCAAAGAATTATTTTTTTTTAAAGTAGTAAACCATAATAAAAACTATTACTTTGGTATCGTCCTAATAATACTGACTTTCAGAATAAGATTTTCATTTTCAGTGAATGGTGAAAAAATTGAATCCTAAAAACAGTGCCTTTAAAAATACCAACTTGTCCCTCAAAGAGACTAGGCCTTATATATACGGGTATGTGAAATAAAAAACAATAATAAAGTTATGTTCGAAGGTGGGAAAGAAAAAATAAAATTAGGCTGTGTCCCGAAAGGGTTAAGAGAGACTTTCATACTGCCCCCTAATGTCTTACAGTGCGCTGAACAACAACTGGAGCCATTAATTAATGTGAATAAATGCTGCTGTTTTTTGAGGCGCAAGCTGCTTCCCCATGAAGCGCTAGGTGATGTTTTCTTCTTCTCTTAGGATCCTGAAGAAGGAGCTGATGAGCTGAACGGAATCTCTCAGTCCCAGCTGAAGGCTAGGAGTATATTGGAGTCCTTTGACAACCCATTCCGCATGGTGAGATGTTTTGACCTTTCGAAGGCTCCTCTTGGGTTACAGAAAGCGTAATCTGTGCCCAATAAAAAATTCTGCAACTTTCTATGTTACGTTTTAATTCCTCACCATTTTCAGGATTTCTGCTTGCTTTCAGTGTATGGGAATTCATGCTTGTATCTAGATGCTGAAAACCTTAATCCATAACTCATTGCAGTGTATCAGATCTCTTTATCATGGGATCTCTGGAAACCCAGACCCCTGCCCAGCTGGGTGAGGTGGCCGCCAGCTGCCACATTCAGATGGAGAATAAACGGCGAGTGTGCTCAGCTCTCTTTTAGTAGTTATGAAAACGGCATTGCTGCCGTTAAGGATTTTGTAATGGAAATGTATCCATTTTCAAGATCTCTGTTTGCTGTCAGTGAATACCGACCCGGACAGATCTAGATCTACTCATACAGATGCACACTTTGTTTTCCAGCTCTTTCTTGTAATATGCATGGCTGCTTCCTGTGGAAATGAATAGAGAGCAGCACACATGCACCTCTCCATTCATTCTCTGCCTGGATGCTGTGGCTGACATGGGCCCCATCAGGCAGGAAGTAGACATCCCCTTCACATATGTGTGGGTCAGACAGGAAGATCCAAGGTGGGAATACCCTGTTAAGATATTTAATGTAACTTAAACAGTGGGTACCATCTTTTTTGGGTTTTATGTTAATAAAGCTAAATATCTCCATGTCAAGATCTCTGCTTGCTGACAGTCTATAGTGACTTAGAGTTTACATCCAGAAGCTGAAATCCAGTCCTGGAGGAAAACAACTGACATACAAACAGGGCTTATTGCAATTAACCCCTTAAGGACCAGAGATTTTTTATTTTTTGCAGGGTTTTTTTGCGCTTTCTGCCTCCCCAGAGCCATAGCTTTTTTATTTCACCACAGTTTTGCGGGTTTTTAAATTCTGACGTTCCATGTGTGATAAAACTGACTGGTTACTTTTATTCTGCAGGTCAGTACAAATCCGGCGATACCCTATATGTATAGGTTTTCTTGCGTTTTGATAGAGAAAAAAAAATTCAAAAGTCAGAAAAAATCAGTTTACCTTTTTTGTCGCCATGTTTTGACCCCTATAACTTTTTTGCAATTATATGTACGGGGCTGTATGGGGGCACATTTTTGGCGTCATAATCTTATCGCTTTATTGATACCATTCTGGGGTGTTTGACTTTTTGATCACCTTTTTATTCCATTTTTTGTGAAAAATAAAGCGGCCAAAAATGGCGAATCCGCCATTTGGACGCTTTTTTCCATTTTGCTGTTTGTTGTATGGGGAATATTTTTTAATATTTTTAGAGTATGGGCGTTTTTGCACATTGCGACACCCATGATGTGTGTTTTTTTTTCTTTTTTTCTTTTTATTTTGGCAAAGGGGGGTGATTTGAACTTTTAGTTTTTTTTTTATTTTTTATTTTTTACACTTTTATATAGGAACTATAACTTACAATCATCTGATTGCGATTTTCATACATTCCAATGTAATAGCATTTGAATATATAACAGGCAAGGCTCCATAGGAAATACTACAGAGCAGCTATGGTTTCATTCATAGAAACCGAGGCTACTACAGGCGCCCCTGTGTGGCAATCGGAGGAGCTGGAGCACAACCGAAAGTTTTACTTTCGGTTTTGATCGCGCGCAGATGCCATGGTCAGGATTGACCACGGCATCTGATGGGTTAAATGTCCGCGATCGGCATTGCTGCCGGTCACGGACATTAGCCGCGGGTGTTTGCTACAAGAACCATGCGGACACCCGCGGCTAAGGCGCCCTCATAAGGCAGGAGCAGGCGCCATCTTCAAAGACCGGACACAGGGTGTACATGTACGCCCTGCGTCCTTAAGAGGTTAAAGGCTATGTACACCTTTGGGGGCAATTTTTTATTATTGCATTGTACTCCTTTTAAGCTGCAAATAATTTTTTTTACACATATGGAGCCCTTTTTTCTGTACAGGGCTGAGATGCTCTAATAGAGGGATCTGATTTTTCTCTTTACCAGTTAATCTGACAGACTTCTTATCGCTGCTCTCTGACCTTATAAACACTCACTATAGCTCGGTTCTTATCTTACTGATAAGAATGTGGCTTAGACCTCTTGCACACAACCGTATGGCTTTTTCAGTATTTTGCGGTCCACAAAACGCAAAAATTACGGATGACGTCTGTGTGCATTTCGTTTTTTGCAGAACGGAACAGCTGGTCCCTGATAGAACAGTACACCATTATGCGGACAATAATAGGACATGTTCTATCTTTGAACGGAAATGCGGAATCAGAAGGCATACGGAGTACCTTCTTTTTTTTTTTTTGCAGATCCATTGGAATGAATGGTTCCGTATACTGAACGCAAAAAACAGAACGTAAAAAAAGTTTGTGTGCAAAAGGCCTTAAATAAGTGTTTATTACCTGTCAGTAAATTAGGGATACGGGTTATTAGATGACTGGCACAAAGTGAAAGTAAAAAGTACATTTCACACAGCTAGACAAACAGTTAACCCTTTGTGACAGAACAGCTCAATATTTTTAATAAAGACCAATTCAAAAAATGGCGGCATGGTAAAATGCAATCATAAAAAAAAAAAATTGCCCCCGAAGGTGTACATAGCCTTTAATATACACTGTAATGAGCCGTGCATCTGTGTGAGCAGAAATGGATCTTTACGGGTTTTTAGCCTCTGGCTGATTCCATTCACTGGCAGCAAAGAGAGATTGAGAATGGGATGACGTGTTTTACAATGATTAAGCTTTATTTGTATGTATTGTATAAAATTAGAATTTCTGCTTCCCTGTGTTTGAGGTTTATTAAGGGTCAACTCATGTATTTCAGTTCCTTCCATCCGATATCCGGGGTGCTCATGCCTCCCAAGCAGCAAAGTGCGACCCCAACACAAAGATGTTTGAAGTGAGTGATACAGTATGTCCCGTGCTGTGCCCGACCCTAAAGCCATAGGGCTGAGTCTCATCTTCTTCCTTGTAGATCAGTAACCGCTGGAAGCTGGTGAGCATAGCACAGCAAGAACGAGAGGCAAAGGCCAAGGAGGAGGCCAGGCAGAGGAGGCAGGCTGACAAAGGTGCCCAGTGCCCGCTGTTTGTGGCTGCTGTGCTTAAGGTTCACTGGCAGTGTCCTTAATCGTCTTTTTTTTCCTTTACAGCTGCTCGAGAGAAGGCCAAGATGGAGTTTCAAAGTAAAGCAGCAAATCTGAAGTCTGTGCGGGAACAAGTGATTGTGAGTGAGCGCGGTGACTCCTTATAGATGTATTCCCAACTGAAACCTTTTATGGCACACCTACAGGATATGCCATAAATGTCTGATAGATGTGGGACCCCCACCAATCTCTAGAGCGGGCCCCCCACATCTCACAAATTTCAGAGTTGGGAATGTCATCTATGAGACATTTATGTATGTTCCTGTGGATATGCCAAGTATCTGAGAATATATATGTATGCTGTACTGCATCTTTCAGCCAACTTGAATTATAAACCTTACTGTATAAGATATGCTCATGTCTTGAAGAAACACATCCACCTTAGGATACTACCACCATTTTTCTATGAAATAAGCCTTAGGGTGCATTCACACGACCATATAAATGGATCCACATCCGGAACAGGTGCGGACCCGTTCATCTCAACGGGGCTGCAAAAGATGCGGACAGCACACCGTGCGCTGTCCGCATCCGTTGTTCCGTTTCGCAGCCGCGCAAAAAAGATAGAGCATGTCCTATTCTTGCTAGCAAGCATGGACAAGAATATGCATTCTCTATGTAGCAAATTGCAGAACACAAACGGCATTTGGTTACTTATGTACCGTTCTGTGTTACAGCCTGCATTTTGCTCCAGAGCTGCATTCACTATTTTGCTGATTAAGTCACTGCAGAATACTCCTGGAGTATAATACAGCATGTATCCGGGATAGGTAATGCATGTGCACAGTGACTCCACCTGCATAATAGTGAGTGCAGCTCTGAGGTATAATACAGGCTGTAACTCAGGATCAGTACAAGATAAGTAATGTATGTACACAGTGAGTGCAGCTCTGGTATATAATACAGAATGTAGGCTAATAAAATAAGTGGCAGGACCACTTTACATTTCAGTAGTTATTGTTAATTTTTCTTTCTGATATTTATTTTATTGTGGCAGTGTTAGGCTACTTTCACACTAGCGTTTTTCCCGGGATCCGGCAGGGTTACTGATAATACAACCTTTTACCCAAGACAGCATTGAGGGATATGTGTGCACACAGCCTATCGCACACCTTTATATACCCACCAAGCCAGCTCACAAAACGTGACTTCCTGCATGGCCTACATGCTGCCGTATTTGTGGTGGTAAGTTTTTATTTTTCTTTTGATGTCTCCCTTTTCTTTAACAGGAAGAAGCTAACAAGAAGCGTGAACGAGTAGTTAGTGAATCAGTGACTGAAAGCCCAAAAGTGGACAAGAAACGCGCCAAACACTCTGAGTCTGTGAAACCAGCATTTCAGGCTCCATTTACACCATTCGACTACAGCAAGTCAGATTTCAAAGTATTTGCAGGTGTGTTTGGCAGTACATTGGGGCAATAAGACTGCTGTCCACCAGACGGCATGACACGATTGAACTATACTCAGTAAGGGATCAGCTCTTGCCTTCTAGTTCTGTCCTGTAATGAATGCCTAACTTCATGTCCCTTGCAGGCAGCAGCAATGTGAAGAGTCAGTCTGACTTCGATCCCAATAAGCAAACGCAGCAAGGGAAGGTAAGCTGGAACAAAACCAGTCTGCTAAGAAAGCCGCAGTAAAACTGATAATGTGCATTTTGCCTAGTTCAGGGCCTAAGAGGCAGACCATGATGCAGGAACTGAATCCCTGTCTCACACTGTCCTCTCAGGCCTTATACCAGGGCATCTTATGATCTGATAATCTGATTTCTGTTTGTATAGTCTGGATGGACAGGAATTTACCAGATATTCTGGCACTTCAGGTCCTCTGCGACATATGTATTGGTTACCCCTGGTGGGTATTTCCAACCTCCTTCTAGGCAGACTGAAATGCGTAGCTCACTAGTTAGAGCATCAGTCCTCCTCGCAGTTTTTTTCCGACACGGTCCATGATGTGTGAACCTGACATCAGAATTGATGTTTCTCCTGTTTTTCTTACGCAGAAAAATCCATCAGCAAAGAAGGCTCACCAAGCAATGGGAAACAAAGGCATGTCCTTCACTGGTGGGAAATCAAACAGGTTTGTAACATCATTCCAGAGCCCCTGCTAAGTGCTTTTAGAGAAGTTTGTATGTGTCTAGCATCCGGCAGAAAAGGACACTGGGGCGGAGCACTGTAAAGAGATGTCAGCTGCTGTCAGCCAATCGGCATGTCTGGGAGAGTTCTCAGCAATGTTGATTGGTAGCTGACAGGACCCTTTTCACAGTTCTTCTCCCACATGTCCTTTTCAGCTGGACCCCAATGTGTTTCTTAACTCCTGTATTTTTGTGACACGTTGTGTCTATGGATACAGATGGCCATATAACGTCTCATCTCTCACGTTCTTTATTTAGGGGCTTCAGGCACAGCTGGCCTAAAAGATGACAATATCTCCGTGGAGGAAGTCACATTGGAAGACGCCCATCTTATTGTCTGCATTCTTTTGTTATTAAAGCTTTTAATTAGTGAAGGATTCTCTGTTGTCTGTCATTGGGTTATAATGGCTACTTCTTATCTCTGTGGTCTTCAAGCAAAACTCCAGCTGTTCCTTACAATGGTTGGATGATTTTTTAATTATTTTTGTCATATTTTCTACATTGTAGTATCTACCCCCCTGTTATTTCTGTTCTAGGAATATATCTTGGCCTTGTAGCTGGTCAGTGTCCAAATACTTAACAGTAACTCCACACATTAACCACTACCTGACCGCCTAACGCAGGAACGCAGCTCTGTAAGTAGCACCAAGCACCACACTACACTACCCCCCCCCCCCCCCCTGCAAAACACGGACACCGGCAATGTGCTTTCCGCATTTTGCGGATCCGCACATTGCCAAAACTATATAGAAAATGCCTTTTCTTGTCCGCAATTGGGAACAAGAATAGGACATGTTCTATATTTTTGCGGAACGGAAGTGGGGATCTGCAATTCCGGATCCGAGCGGAACAAAGTCTGTCCCCATAGAAATGAATGGGTCCGCAATTCCGTTCCGCAAAATGTGGAACAGAATTGCGGACGTGTGAATGGGGCCTAAGGGTCCCTTATCACCGCCAGTTAGATAGCTACTTGTTGGGTAGTTAACGCCCATCGCACCGCAGTCGCTGATTAGCGTCATCGCTGTCGCTAATCAGCATTAGTACTATATAGTATCTGTAAGGGATCAAGACCGATCGCAATCAGATCTATATCAGTACATTACGGTCACCTTAGCCTCTACAAAAAACGCAGTGTTCACCCGATCAGGCCTGATCTTGTGCGCACACTTGCGTTCAATTTTTATTTTCCGATCACTGCAAAAACACTGTAAAATCGCTTTGGCGCTATAAAGATAACTTTTGAAATTTTTGGATCTTTATTAGCGATCGCAGCATTACTTCACAAGCACTCCTATGTCCTTTCCCCTTATTTATTTTTTTTTTTTTTTTGTGCACATTTTTTGGCAGAGATTTTTTCATCCACATTGATCGATGCGAATGAAGAAATCTGTGCCATTCATTTTTTCTTTCAGCCCAGAGGCTGAACGGAAAAAAAAATCTCATTACCCGTATGGTCAATATAAGGAGAATAGCAGAAACTCCTAATGCTGGCCATACGTGTAATGATTGCGGAGACCCTCAAATGCCAGGGCAGTACAAAAACCTCACATGTGACCCCATTTTGGAAAGAAGACACCCCAAGGTATTCGCTGAGGGGCATATTGAGTCCATGAAAGATTGAACTTTTTGTCACAAGTTAGCGGAAAGGGAGACTTTGTGAGGAAAAAAAAAAAGTCAATTTCCGCTAACTTGTGCCAAAAAAATCTTCTATGAACTCGCCATGCCCCTCACGGAATACCTTGGGGTGTCTTCTTTCCAAAATGGGGTCACATGTGGGGTATTTATACTGCGCTGGCATTTTAGGGGCCCTAAAGCGTGAGAAGAAGTCTGGAATCCAAATGCCTAAAAATGCCCAGCTAAAAGATACTTATTGGAATTTGGGCCCCTTTGCGCACCTATGGTTCCAAAAAAGTGTCACACGTGGTATCGCCGTACTCAGGAGAAGTAGAGCAATGTGTTTTGGGATGTATTTTTACATATACCCATGTTATGTGTGAGATATATCTCTGTAAATTGACAACTTTGTATAAAAAAAATGGAAAAAGTTGTCATTTACAGAGATATTTCTCTCACCCAGCATGGGTATATGTAAAAATACACCCCAAAACACATTGCCCTACTTCTCCTGAGTACGGCGATACCACATGAGTGACACTTTTTTGCAGCCAAGATGCGCAAAGGGGCCCTAAAACCAATGAGTACCTTTAGGATTTCACAGGGCATTTTTACGCATTTGGATTCCAAACTACTTCTCATGCATTGGGGGCCCCTAAAAGGCCAGGGCAGTATAAATACCCCACAAGTGACCCCATTTTAGAAAGAAGACACCCCAAGGTATTCCGTGAGGGGTATAATGAGTTCAGGTAAAATTTTATTTTTTGTTACAAGTTAGTGGAATATGCGACTTTGTAAGTAAAAAAAAATAATAAATTCCGCTAACTTGTCATCACTTAACTGTCTCATGATTTCCCCGACATATTTTGCAGTGTCCATCACAACCACAGCGCCCCCCTTGTCGGCTGGCTTGATGGTAATAGATTTATTACCCTCAAGCGCCTCAATGGCCCGTCTCTCCTGCATGGAGAGATTAGCTCTTACACATTTATCGCTATCAAGTTTCATTTTCTCTATCTGTTTGTGCACAATTTCAATATATGATTCAACCACATGATTATTACGCGGTGGAGAGAAATTGCTATTACGTTTTAGCCCAAATTTATTAAATGGTAATTCCACATCTTGTTTGCTCACATGTGAGCGGGTGCCACCATCTTTGTTGGGGGCAAAGAAACCATTTAGGTCTCAACCTCCTAACTGTCTTCAGAAGTCACCTAATTAGTAAATAGAGTCCACCAGTGTATAATTTATTCTCAGTATTACTACTAGGGATAAGCGAATTTCATGTTATGAAATTCGTTTGCGCTTCGTTTGGTGGTAAAAGCAGTATTGCATTATGGATTCCGTTGCCATGGACCATAAAGTAATTCTATAACGGAATGCCTTTAGAGGCATTCCATTATTCATTCCATCATAATAGAAGTCTATGGCCTGCATAACGGATCCGTCCCGTTTCCGTTATGCAGGAGAGGACTCTAAAAGGCATTCCGTTATGCATTCTGTCAGAATTGCGTTATGGTCCGTGGTAACGGAATCCATAGCGCAATTCTGCTTTTACCACCAAACGAAGTGCAAACTAATTTAAAATTTGAAATTCGCTCATCTCTAATTACTACAGCTGTTCTGTGAAGGTCTCAGAGGTTCGTTAGAGAACATTAGTGATCAAACCGCATCATGAAAACTAGGGATGTCCCGATACCATTTTTTTAAGACAGAGTACGAGTACCGATACTTTTATTTAAGTACTCGCCGATACCAATTACAGGTACCTCGAATAAACAGCGGCGCAGTTGCTGATAGCAATGAAAAAAATTAAAGCTGGAATTTGGTTGCTATGGACAACGGCTTTTCTTTTCCTTTGTACAAGTGTTAATAAATGGGAATATAATTGTATTTTCCAACCAATGTGCATTCGGGGGATCTGTTATGGGGGCGCTGTGGATGGCACTGTTATGGGGGGATCTGTGGATGACACTGTTATGGGGGGATCTGTGGATGACACTGTTATGAGGGTCTGTGGGTGACACTATTATGGGGGATCTGTGGATGACACTGTTATGGGGGGATCTGTTTATGTCACTGTTATGGGGATCTGTGGATGACACTGTTATGGGGGGATCTGTGGATGTCACTGTTATGGGGGTCTGTGGATGACACTGTTATGGGGGGGATCTGTGGATGTCACTGTTATGGGGGGGATCTGTGGATGTCACTGTTATGTGGGGAGATGTGGATGACACTGTTATGGGGGGGATCTGTGGATGACACTGTTATGGGGGATCTGTGGATGACACTGTTATGGGGGATCTGTGGATGTCACTGTTATGGGGATCTGTGGATGTCACTGTTATGGGGGATCTGTGGATGTCACTGTTATGGGGGATCTGTGGATGACACTGTTATGGGGGATCTGTGGATGTCACTGTTATGGGGGATCTGTGGATGTCACTGTTATGGGGGATCTGTGGATGTCACTGTTATGGGGGCGCTGTGGATCTGGTGCATCTGGTGTCATCCACAGATCCCCCATTAGTGTCATCCACAGACCCCCATTAGTGTCATCATAGTGTGTGTGGGGGGGCAGTTTACACTCGCAGGGGCCGGTGTAGCTCGACTCTTTCATACACCGGCCCCGCAGCTACTATACACTATTGATGTAAACTTAATCTCTATTAATGTGGCCGGAATTACTGACTATTAATGCGCAGTCTCCCTCAGGTTAGGCGCTCAGTCCCTCCATGCTCCTCCTGCCGCGCGCGCCTTCTACATTCATAAAGTGGGCGGAGCGCGCAGGAGGGACGTGAGGTGCTTGGAGGAATCGGGCAGCTTGAGCTCTCAGTTCCTCCATGCGCCTCATGTCCCGCCTGCCGGCTCCGCCCACTTTTATGAATGAAGAAGGCAGGAGGAGCATGGAGGGACTGAGCGCCTGACCTGAGGGAGACTGCGCATTAATAGTTAGTAATTCCGGCCACATTAATAGAGGTTAGGTTTACTTCAATAGTGCATAGGAGCTGCTGGACCGGAACTTCCGGTATCGGTGGCATTTTCACGAGTACAAGTACTCGTGAAAATGTCGGTATCGGGACATCCCTAATGAAAACCAAGGAACACACCAGACTGGTCAGGGATAAAGTTGTAGAGAAGTGTAAAGCAGGTTTTGGTTATATAAAAGTATCCCAAGCCCTGAACATCTCACAGAGCACTGTTCAATCCATCATCCAAAAATGGAAGGAAGATGGCACAACTGCAAACGTACCAAGACATGGCCATCCACCTAAAACTGACAACCCAGGCAAGGACAGCACTAATTAGAGAAGCAGTCAAGAGGCCCATGGTCACTCTGGAGGAGCCGCAGCGATCCACAGCTCAGGTGGGAGAATCTGTTCACAGTACGACTATTAGTCTTGTACTCCACAAATCTGGCCTTTATGGAAGAATGGCCAGAAGAAAGACATTTTTAAAAGCAAGCCATAAGAATTCCTCTTTGCAGTTTGCCACGAGCCATGTTGGGGACACAGCAACTATGTGGAAGAAGGTGCTCTGGTCAGATGAGACCAAAGTTGAACTTTTTGGCCTAAATGCAAAACGCTATATGTAGTAGAAAACTAACACTGCACATCACCCTGAACACATCATCCCCACCCTGAAACATGGTGGTGGCAGCATTATGCTGTGGGGATGCGACTGTGAAGCTAGTCTAGTTGAGTTGATGGGACGATGGATGGAGCTAAATACAGGGCAATCCTGGAGGAAAACCTGGTAGAGGCTGCAAAAGACTTGAGACTGGGGCAGAGGTTTACCTTTCTGCAGGACAACGACCCTAAGGCCTTATTCACACGTCCGTAGTGTTTATGGATCCGCAAACTGCGGATCCATAAACACAACTGGCCAGCAGCCCCATAGAAATGTCTATTCTTGTCCGCAATTGCGGGCAAGAATAGGACATGCTCTACTTTTTTGCGGAGCTGCGGCCGTAAGATCGGCGGCGCGCTCCGCAAAAACTGATGTCACAGTCAATGGGCCTGCAGAATTGCGGAATACATGCGGACATATATACGGACGTGTGAATAAGGCCTTAACATACAGCCAGAGCTACAATGGAATGTTTTAGATCAAAGCATATCCATATGTTAGAATGGCCCAGTCACAGTTCAGACCTAAATCCCATTGAGAATCTGTGGCAAGACCTGAAGACTGAGCTTTAGTTATTTTGCAAAGAATTGTCAATACTTTCACCCTGGGTTCAGACCTGAGCGTTCTTGAAACGCGCGTTTTAGCAAATAGGAAACGCGTGTCGTACACGCGTTCTTGTGATTGACTACTGTGGTGTCAATCACAATACGCGTGACAAACGCCCCAAAAAAAGCTCAAGTACTTGTTTATGCGTAGGGCGTTTTACAGCGCGTTCGAACGCGCTGTAAAACGCGAAAATGTGAACCAGTCCTATAGGGAAGCATTGGTTTGCATGTGTTGAGCGTTTTACAGCGCGTTCGAACGCGCTGTAAAACGCGCAAGTGTAAACTTAGGGTCAGCCTGTAGATGTACAAAGCTGGTAGAGACATACCCCAAAACACTTGCAGCTGTAAATGCAGCAAAAGTATTGACTCGGGCTAAATACAAATGCATGCCGCACTTTCCAGATTTTTATTTATTAAAAATTTTGAAAATAATGTATCAATTTCTTTTTACTTTACACATACTTGCTACTTTGTGTTAGTCTCTTACAAAAAATCTCAGTAAAATACATTTAAGTTTGTGGGTGTAATTTAAAAATTTTGAAAAGTTCAAGGAGTATGAATATTTTTCAAGGCACTGTATATTATAAAAATCAATGTCTGTCCTCTATATGCATACAAATGCCTGCTTTATAGGGACACCAAATTTGGCACATAGGTACAGCGGGTGTCTGGGAAGGTTTTCATAAAGGACTCTGCACTCTAGGACGTTCCGTTCCGACATATTCTCAAAAAATGCAAATATGGCACATCACATGACCAATATTAGCCAATAGAAGCTCGTAGGCCCTTCAGTCTTTGGCTCACTGACTTAGGTCTCATGCACACGAACGTATTTACTTTCTATGTCCGTTCCGTTTTTTTTGCGGACCATATGCGGAACTATTCATTTCAATGGGTCCGCAAAAAAAACGGAAGGTACTCAGTGTTCATTCCATTTCCGTATGTCTGTTTTTCTGTTCCGCAAAAAAATAGAGCATGTCCTATTTTTTTTCCGTTTGCGGACAAGGATAGGCATAAGGCCTTATTCGCACGTCCGCAATGTCGTCCACATGTATTCCGCAATTCTGCGGAATACATCCGGACCCATTGACTGTGAATGGGGCACGGAACGATGCGGAGAGCACACACTGCAAAAATAACGGATCTGCAAAAAAAACGGATGCCATACGGAACGTCATCTGTTTTTTTTGCGGATCTGCAATTTGCGGACCGCAAAACACATACCGTCATGTGCATGAGGCCTTACACACAGTTTTACACCAGGTTTCCATAACAACTTCACTGTTGGAGATCATCGTTAAGGGAGTGAGGTGTTGTGGAAGTCACTGTTAAGGGGGTGGGGCACTGTGGAGATCACTTTAAGGGCTATTTCACATGAGCATGTCCCTGTGTGAAAGAGGGATCGTGTGGTCTGGACTACAGAAGCGCACGGCATTATAATGATTGATAATGCTGTGTGCCTCTGTCTGACCTTTCTGTAATGGAATGCTACTGACATAAAGCTGACATCAGCCATCCTTATATCTTCAACTAGCTCTTTCATGACAAAAGCCCTTTACCAGAGCAAAGCGGATAGAAACAGCTTTTTTTAGTTAAGAGGCCATGGGGGGACCTCTGGGTGGGTACTATTTCTATTCCCTTACGTCCTACCAGCAGCACAGATGGGGTTAACCACCCCCCGTGGACTGGCAGGACCGGCGGAATGTTTAATGAGCCCAAGACTAATAACTCAATTTAACAATTAAGTATCTCCTTAAAAGGAGGAAGTCAACCCCCAGCCCACTGTGTTTTTTTCTGTCCTCCCGGACAGGTGGACTAGGCATTTTGTTCCCCCCTTTCTTATGAAAGTGCGGGGAGCCTTCTTTTTCGTTTGGGTAACGGCGTTGCCTTTTTCCTAGGTACCTTGTCAGTTTGGCCGGCAGCTTATCTGCTGCCGGCCCCGCGCAGTTGCGCCTGGCTGGGGTATTTTTGGCGGCGTCCTCGGTCCAGGATTCTCGGTCCCTGTGCGCCGCCATCTTCCGGTGGTGACGCGGGGCTCTCCTTTGCGTCACCTCCGGGTAATCCGGCCGTGTTTTTTCACGGGCACGATTTTTTCCGCTTTTTATGCTTCTTCCTGTGGAGGATTTACTGGGGAAGGGTGGATTGGCTATCCCTCCCCTTCCCCTATTTTGGGAGGCTGTGTGCTAGCTCCCAAAGTCCTAAAATTGGTGGTTTACAAATGTTTATTTGTCCCTTTTTTTCCCACAGTGATGTCTTCTCCGCGGGATTCGGAAGGCAGGAAAGTGGATTCCAAGAGGAAGTATCTATCCTGCTACCTTGCAGCAGTCAATGGTTATTGTAAGCTGATCATACCTGCACTTGTAAGATCGCAGAAGCTAAACAGCTTAAGGCTGGGCTAATACCAGCATGGGAGACCGGTTTGGAATCCCTGGGTCTGTTGACTTAACTTACAGATGTTACAGCTGCCGTTAGAGGGTTCTGACCTCTAGTGAACCTACGTTGCAGGATATGTATCAATGCCTTTATTAGAGGAGTCATAGGCCTGCTGGATGGAAAGGCTTCCTATGGAGACCTCTCTCCCGGTAGAGAGACCTCCTTAGTTTCTTTCTCCTCGGAGGAGGAGAAGCTGACGTTGTGTTTTTTTTCCCCTGGAAAGACACAAAAGTTGCTCAAGTCCATCAGGTCGTGGGACCATGATGTTGACCGCGGGGAGCCTCCCGTTCCCGCTACTCGGGCACAGCGTGTCTTTAGAGCGGATGAGACCCTCCTCTCTATCATGATATAGAGTGGAAAAAACCTGGAAAAGGTCCGGTTTTAACAAAGAAGTTAAATCCATGTTCCCGATGGCTTAACCCTTGGTGGATTCGTGGGGATCCATTCCCAAGGTGGACATGGCTATTGCCAAGTTGTCCAAGCGCACTCTGGTTCCTGCAGACGATGGGTGGAGGAGCCAAAGATGGAAAATCCACCTCCTGACTATGGGCCTCTTTGAGGCTCTTGGTTAATTCCCGTTACTCCTGCCGTCCTGCCAATAAGCTTCCCCATTCCTAAGTTTGTCAGGAGTCGTCTCTCCCACTTCTGAGAAGAAGGGATCCCTGGGTCCTGAATATCATTTCCAACGGTTATTTAGTCAACCTCTGGACAGGTTTGTCAAGATCAAGCTGCCAAGGAGGCGATCCTAGAGGCCTACATTCAGGACTACATTTGCAAAGGGGCTCTGGAGGAGGTTCCGGCAGGAGAACGGGGTCTAGGGGATCTATTCACCAGTTTTTTTCTGGTTCTCAAGGCTTCAGGAGATCTCCGGATGATTATCGATCTGAGATATTTCAATCGATTTATAAGGAAGGTGAAGTTTCGTGTAGAAACCATCAGGTCAGTTGTGCACGTCGTCAATCCTGGAGACGTGATGGCAACCCTGGACCTCAAGAATGCATACCTGCACATCCCGATCCATCCTGGTTCCAGGAAGTATATCAGGATCACGGTCCAGGTGTCCGGTGTCGTCAGGCATCTTCTGTTTGTTGCCCTTCCCTTTGGCTTTTCTTCTGCCCCTCACACTTTTACCAAGGTGGTGGTTCTGTGGTGGCGGCTTTGAGGCTTCAAGCACTGACCATCATTCCTTATCTGGACGACTGGCTTTGAAAGCCTCTGCTCTAGCGGTCCTAACCCAACTTCTTCAGGTAACAATCTCCTTTCTGTTCCACCTACGTTGGATCATCAGCTGGTAGAAGTCGAACGTGAGCCCGTCGACTTCAGTAAGATAATCGACTCCACTGGAAGGTCGCTCCAGTTGACTCCAGAAAGAAGATTCCGGGTTCAGAACACGGCAAGTTCCTTTCCCGGCGAGTTCCAATCCGGACTCTCATGAAGAGGTTGGGGCTCATGTCAGCGTCTGCGGAAGCAGTCCCTTGGGCTCTATGGCATCTCCGCCCTCTACAGTCGGAGGTCCTTTCCTAATGGAGTGGCAGCCCTGCTGGGCTAAACTCCCTGTGCTCCCTGACTTGGCAAACTCTGTATTCCCTCAGATGGTGGTGCCATCTTTTAGACAGGAAGTCTATGACCCAGCCAATCTGGGTCATATTGACTACGGATGCGTCCTAAGTAGGCTGGGACGCTTACCTAGACGACTCTCCAGTTCATGGGACCTGGTTTCCTCAGGAGTGGCTTCTTCATCCAATCTCTGCGAGATTCAAGCTATCCGGCTAGCCCTCCTTCACTTCGCCCCTCAGATCTGGGGCAAAGAGGTGAAAGTCCAGTCAGACAGTGTGACTGCGGTACTTTACATCAACCAGCAGGGAGGCACGAGATCACTTCCCTCCTGTCAGAGATCGGGGTGATTCTGGATTAGGCAGAGTTGTACCTTCCCACTTATCTGCGATCCACATCCAAGGCTCCCTCAATATGATAGCGGCTGAGCCGCGGTCTTCCGTCGGTGGAGTAGTCTTTACATCCGGAGAATCAAGCAGATAGTCCTTAAGTGGGTATGCCAGAGGTGGCTCATGGCAACAAGGTTCAATGCCAAGGTGGAGAGGTTCTGCTCCCTTTACAGGGAGGACAACCCCTGGCGTTAGACGCTCTGTCAATATCCTGGAGGTTCAGGCTGGCTTACATCTTCCCTCCCTTTTCCATGATACCGAGGGTATTGATGAAAATCCGTCAGGATCAGGCCTCGGTGATAGCCATCATACTGTTTTGGCCGAAGAGATCCTGGTTTACCTAGCTCACCCAGTTGAGTCGAGGACAAGATTGAGGCTCCCCACAGCAGACCCTGGTGTCGTGGGACACTCACCTCTGCTCAGATCTGCACAGATTCAACCTGACAGCCTGGAGGTTGATCAGTCCCTTCCCAGTATAGAAGGGCTTTCAGAGTCGGTCCTGAGAACGCTGTCTCATTCTAGAGCGGACTCTACCAAGAGAGCCTACTCTTGTATTATGAGGATATTCATCCGGTTGTACCTCAACTGAGGTGGCGTCTGCAGATCCGCCCCTCTCCGCTATCCTTCAGTTCCTGCAAGACGGCCCTGATAGAGGCCTTGCCCTTCTACTCTGAAGGTTCAAGTTTCAGCCATCTCAGCTTGCCTTAAACAGGTTTTTGTCTCAGGACCGCTGATCTAACGGTTCCTTAAAGGAGCTGAAAGTTTAAAGCCTACAGTACTGGGACCCCTCAATGGGTTTTTCAGTAGTTCTCAGGGGTTAGCATCTCCCCCTTTGAACCATTGGAGGAGGTGGACATCAAGTTCGTCACTTGGAAGTTTGTGTTTCTCCTTGCAGTGACTTTGGCCAGAGGGTCTCTGAGCTTCAAGCTCTCTCAGCACATGAGCCCTATACCATTTTCTTACATGACCGGGACCTTCTTAGATTCCTCCCGTATTGTAGGCCTAAAGTTCCTTCCTTCCAGAACATCAACCAGGTGATATTCCTCCCGGTTCTGTCTACATCTACCACCTCCTCCTAGGAACCTGCTAGACATCCTCTGGACGTCTCGAGATGTCTCCGGATCTATGTGGATAGATCAAGGAGTTCAGGAAAATGAGAATCTGCTATTCCTGTTGCCGGTAAGTTTAAAGGCTGTAAGGCATCCAAACCTTCCATCAGTCGGTGGATTGAGGAGGCTATTAAGAAGGCCCACTCTACTAGAGTTGTGGCTACTTCTTTGCCGAGAGGAGTCTTCTGCCTCTCAACATGATTTGCAAAGCTGCCTCCTGGAGCTCTGAATCGACATTCATCTCCCATTATAGACTAGATGCCAGTCTAGCTGAGTTTTCGGCCTTTGGGCAGACTTTTCTTAGTTCTGCCAGGCAGGAAGGCCCTCCCTAGGGGTTTTTTCTTGCTATCTCCCCATCTGTGCTGCTGGTAGGACGTAAGGGAATCGTTAATTTCTAACGATAATTTGTTTTCCTTAGTCCTAACAGCAGCACACAAATTTCCCACCCTAGTAAGTCTAGTTTTTTTCTTGCTATAAACACAGTGGGCTGGGGGTTGACTTCCTCCTTTTAAGGAGATACTTAATTGTTAAATTGAGTTATTAGTCTTGGGCTCATTAAACATTCCGCCGGTCCTGCCAGTCCACGGGGGGTGGTTAACCCCATCTGTGCTGCTGTTAGGACTAAGGGAAAACAAATTATCGTTAGAAATTAACGATTATGGAAACCAGAAACATGATGAGTATTATAGGTTGGGCAGCGTACCTCTGGGTTTCTGGGAAAAATTTATGAAAATTAGCATGTTTTGCATCTGGTATTAGGTAGGCTTAGGAAACCTAATTTGAATTTCGTTCCCAGAAACACAGAGGGTCATTGCCTGGCCTACAATACGCTGCACACATACTATGCATTCTAGACGCTCTCTGTAATGAGAAATAGTAACTCCCAGACAACATATATATTTTGCAAAGAAACCCACAGTAGTATACTAGTCTCTCTCTGTTGCTCTCTGTGAAACAATTCACAAAAGATTCGGGTTTGTTAGAATCCAAACTTTTTGGGAAATTTGGGATGAATTCCCAATCAGAAGAATCGAATCATCCTAATCTGGGAGCCCTCCACTTTTGGTTCATTATCCTCATTTGCAAATTTACATACTCACTTTTATCTTTTAATCCAAGCATCCGATGGGTGAATACAACCTTTATTATCAGGTGCCTTCTAGAAGCTAATATTCATATTTGGATCCCAGGTATCCCTTACTTGCTTCTATTGCATCTCTATAAATTCTTATCATAGGATTCTCCCCTCTTGTGACATTCACCAGCCACCAAGAGGCCTTTACTCCAGAGCTGGGACAAGGCATTTTAATGTCCTAGGCAGAGAAGGCAATATTCATGTGCCACCCCTCCCACAGATCCCTGCAGACCTTAGATTAGCACCCCCCCCCCCACACACACACAGACTCACACACACACTCACACACACTTACACACAGACCTCAGATCAGACATTTCATCTGCACAGAATCAGGTCAGAGGGCAGGTCTACGTGCACATGACCTGACTCTGTACTAAGTCAGGACACAGTGCGGCTGCCAGAAGAAGAGCAGAGAGAGGTGAGTGATACCAGAAATACACTCACGGCTCACATCTCCTGTGTACTAATGAGGGCTCCAACAATAAGTGCTCTCATTAGTAATTTTTTACGGACATAAAATTGCGCCTACCCCCCCCCCCCAACCCTGCTGGTAGCAAAGTGGCACCCTATGCCTACTCGTTGTCCCATGTCCCAGCCCTGCTTGACCCATCCCGCTATCGCCACAGAAACACTGGTATCTACCCACTTATCCACTTTATCCAGCAATCTGATGCAATTAACTCATCAATAACAGTAGTATAAAGCATAAAATTTGAAGCTTTTAGAGAATGTGTACATTTCAAATAGATAAAGTAATAATTTTTACAATTGCTATATGACTATTTAATGCATTGTCCGAATTGTCCTTCAAAACCTCATTAAGTCCAGTAGCTAGAACAATGACAATTCAGAAACTGAAGACTCATATGGTGTCTCTCTTGAGCTACAGCGCTTTTTGCAATGGTTGGCGTGTATCCAAGTGGATTTGCCGTCAAGCTTCACCAATGTTGTAGCGGTTAGTTACACCTGGAAGGGACTATCGGATGTAAGATCCATACTTTTCCTTATGTGTCTCTTAACACATACATAGTCACCAAGGTTAAGGGAATGGATATTGGAATCATACAATCGTTTATAAAGAGCAATGAGCTGATTTAGTAGGGCTCCCACAAATGTAGTAAGATCAAAATGCAGCGTTTGGGCCTGTTGGGAGACGTATAGTCCTGTCCTAGGACTATGTCCAAAGAGTAACTCAGAGGGTGAAAAGCAAGTTGTTCCTCTAAATACAAAGCTATGGAGAGACATTATGAAGGCGGATGCTTTGCATGTGGAAATGGGGGAAGACAGTACACAGGGTGATAGCCAGACCCTCCTCATTTCGTCTTTTCAGCGCAAATTGGATGATTAGGAGGAGGAGTAGGAGACGGTTGCCTCTGCTACAGAGGGTAGTACCCATAGCAGGTTTATTCCATCTGTTCAGCATGGATGGGCAGAGGAGGATGAGGAGATTGAGCGTCATCCTCCTGATAAGGACAGCAAAGTCTTGTCTGTTGGGACTCTGGCACACATGGCTGACTTTATGTTATGCTGCCTTTCCCCGTGACCCTCGCGTTATACGCATTTTGGCCAACACCGATTACTAGTTGTTCACCTTTCTCGCCCCTGCTACAAAGAGAACTTCTCATCTCTCATTCCTGTGGTGGAGAGGATTAGCAAAATGGTGCAATACCAGAAGGTCCTTGTGGAAAAATTGCTCTAAAAATTTCCAGCTGACGGCAGAGTATGTAGTTCCTTGGGCAACTGAGGAGGGGAGACGAGGGGAACACACAGCAGTTCCAAGAGAGGCAGGGCAACACTCTTCAAGGCCTGGGACAATTTCATGACACTCCGCCAGCAACCTCACCCTGATGCGCAGCATACTGTCACAAGGAGGGAAACATTTTGGAAGATGGTGAAGGAGTACGTGGCAGACCGTGTCTGCGTCCTCAAGGATCCCTCTGTTCCTTAAAATTATTGGATGTCCAAGCTGGACACTTGGCACAAACTGGCGCTCTACGCCTTGGAGGTGCTGGTCTTCCCTGCCGCAAGCGTTTTGTCAGAGCGGGTATTTAGTGCTGCTGGGGGCATAATAATGGATAAGCGCATCTGCCTGTCAACTGAGAATGCTGACCGGTTGACTCTTATAAAAATGAACAAGACCTAGATTGCCCCTGACTTCTCTACTCTATCAGAGGAAAGCTGCTGAACATAAAGGCACTTTAAATGTGGCTTTTATGGTGTATTGAATACACTGTATTCCCATGCACCCCTTCCACCACTAAAAATGGTATATGGTTTAATCTTCCTTTTCTCATCCTCTTCCTCCTCCATCTTATCAACATTCTTATTAGGCTGCCCTCGCTCCTAATGTTTTAGAGGGTCAGCTCAGCAGCAGGCCCTCACCCATAATTTTTTCCATGGTCAGATCAGCAGCAGGCACTTGCCCTGAATGTTTTAGAGAGTCAGCTCAGCAGCAGACCCGCAACCATAATTTTTCCGATGGTCAGCTCAGCAGCAGGCTATCGCCCATAATTTTTTCCATGGTCAGCTCAGCAGCAGGCCCTCGCCCATAATTTTTTCAATGGTCAGCTCAGCAACAGGCCCTCAACCATAATTTTTTAGATGGTCAGCTGAGCAGCAGACACTCGCCCCTAATGTTTTAGAGTGTCATCTCAGCAGCAAATCCCTGCCCCTAATGTTTTAGATGGTCAGATTAGCAGCAGGCACTCGCCCCTAATGTTTTAGAGTCGGCTCAGCTGCAGACCCTCACCCCTAATGTTTTAGATGGTCAGCTCAGCAGCAGGCCCTCGCCTCTAATGTTTTAAATGGTTAGCTCAGCAGCAGGCCCTCGCCCTTAATGTTTTAGATGGTCAGCTCAGCAGCAGGCCTTCGCCCCTAATGTTTTAGATAGTCAGATCAGCAGCAGGCACTAGCCCCTAATGTTTTAGAGGGTCACCAGCAGGCCCTTTCTGGGATGCTCCTAATGTTTTGAGGGTCACCAGCAGGCCATCAATCATAATTTTATAAGGGTGTGTATGATGCCCTCCTTTATGTGTAATAAAGGGTGTATTGGAGTGCCGGTTCCTTGTAATTTTTGGCAGCCCGTTCACTTAGTGCATAGGCTTTATGAGTGTAGGAGGCCCACTACATGAACAATTGTACTACAATTTTCTCCCTTTTGTGATATAAAGGTTGTATCGTAGTGCCTCTTCCTTGTAATTTTTGGCAGCACTTACACTTTATATACAAGTAAATATACAGGAAAAAATGTTTCCTAACAATTTTTCATCTAAAATCGATTTTATCTTCGGTTTTGTGCGTATTATTTTCAGTCTGTAAAATTGGCGTACTACTCGGACAACATCGTTCCCAGCAGTGACCTGGGAGTCCAAGATCTATCCAGACATCCTCCCCATGCTGTTCCAGAACCATTTCAGTGGTGTTTCCATCAATATCTGACCTTTTCATGTAAACCAGACAGCCTCCCCTCTTGATGCTTAGGTTTTCCCATTGACTTCCATTGTGCTCGGGTGCTCGATCAACACTAGTCAGTAATAATGAACTGGGTAGTTTCTTAAATATTCTATCCAGTTTGTTATATGAACTTAGGCTGGTTGAGGCGCTGTACACTGCCTATCTATATGTAGAGCAGTAAGTCTACTGTGTTATGTGCCACTTGTGCAGGGGGTGGAAGACTAGGGGCCCATGGAGGAATCACCTGTACCCCTGTGGGCCAGTCCGAGCCTGAATCCATCTCACTTTTCAGCTGTTAACAATTCTACAACCAGAAATTTGCTTCTGTCTCATCAAAAGCTACATATCCATGTCTCAACCTTCCTTTGGCATTTTTCCTATGGTATCTCTTCAAGACTTTGACAGCATATTCACCAGCTTCTTTTTTTTCTATCTCTGCAGCGGCCATGCCATGCCCATCCTCCTAGGATGGGGTGTCTGTTTCTACAGACATTTTTGGATCCTTGCACACTTATGGTCCAATTTAGGGGGTGACCAGTCTCCTATACAGACTTTCCGGTCTTAAGACAAGTCACAAAAACAACATACTCTCGGGAAGATCACAAAGCAATCCCAGTATGTCCTGTCTTAGGCACGGGTCACAAAGACAACCTACATTCGGAAATAGCACCAGCATCCCATCGGAAATCTACCTAACGAAAAAGCTCCTGGCTGGATCGCACCCTCTTAGAAGCTGGCTGGATCGCAACCACCTACTTAGAACCTAGCTTCTTTATCCAAGACACTTTGACACAACATGCAATTTATGGATTTAGTTTGCTATTACCTGCCACTGCACTCATATAACTAGCCTGGTGTACGCTGGCCTTTACTTAACTTCACACTCACTTCCTTATCCACATAGAAAGTCCATTTCCAAACACACTGCTGTGGTCTCTACAGAATGTACAAACACCTTGAGTGGCCTAGGTTCCTTCTTCAGGACACAATTAGACATTGGACAATAAAGCAATTCTTTCAAACACAACTGCAATCAATTATACGTGACCAAATTCCAAGATCTCCTCATCAGTGAAAATCTCTCAGTATATATAACCAATCTCCTGGATGTCCTAGAGCAGTGGTGGCGAACCTATGGCACAGGTGCCAGAGGCGGCACTCAGAGCCCTCCCCGTGGGTACCAGCACCCTGGAAAAAGTCTATGGTGTACCAATATGCTTTAGACTTTTCCTGCCATTTATCAGCACAGGATGCGCTATGAACGACACAAGCAGCTCACTGAATGTAGGCAGGCTATTATAGCTAAATGATTTATTATTTTATTTATCGTATGCATAGACACTAAAACACAACACATAAAAATACATAAGCGCATCCATAGACATATACACATGCATAAACTCAGCACTTAGCAAAATAGGGTAACAATAGTGAAGCAGAATGAACATGTAGGTGTGGCAGGCTGGAACAGAGCAGGCTTTGTCAGTTTATAGAAAAACATCCAAATTGTCTATCCATTCAATCGCTTCAGTGGTTGCCATCAGGAAATCTTCAGGGCTGCCATCATAGGACCTTTCGGACGTTCTTCTATGATGTGTTTTATAGTCTGGTTATCTCCGCAATCACAGAGTGGGGATGGTTGTTTGCCCCATTTAGTAGGAGGTATGCGCACCTCCCATGCTTGGTTCTGATCCTGTTTAGCGTGGACCAGGTTTTACGTGGCAGGTCGAAACCCAGTGGCGTTTGGGTAATGCATGGCCTATGCATGTTGTTGTGATGCATGTTATGTACTTTGATCCATGCATTGGTGAGGTTGTACCCTTCCTCCATGATCATTTTTGCTGTTTTGGTAGTAGGTTTGCAATGCTAGTTCGTCTCCACGTGGTGTACCCTGGGTAACGCTAAATGAACTAGCGAACATAGGCGGTCAGACAACAAATACACACACTTTATATCTCTTACTTCAAAGCTACATGATAAAGTACATGGAAGATATACTATACTGGCTTTCAGGTTAATTGCCGTGTTGGCACTTTGCATGAATAAGTGGGTTTTGGGTTGCAGTTTAGGCACTCGATCTGTAAAAGGTTCACCATCCCTGTCCTAGAGCAACATAAGCACTAATGGGTTAAAGCCCCCTAGGTACAACTAGACAGAGACAGGTTAAGGGCTCTTGCACACGACTGTATGGCTTTTTCACTATTTTGGGGTCCGTTTTTAACGGATCCGTTGTTCCTTTTTTTTGTTTCCGTTCCGTAGTTCCGCAAAAAATCTCTGTATGGTTTCCGTATGTGATCCGTTGTTTGCCGATCGCAAACAGAAACATAAAATTTTTAATCATTAATGTAATGTACAGTAATGTGTTTTAAGAGTAAACACATGGGCAAAGTGGGCATGGATCCGCAAAAAACGGAAGACATACGGATGTGTTCTGTATGCATTCCATATTTTTTGCGGACTCATTGACTTGAATGGAGTCACGGATCGTTATTTGCGGACAATAATAGGACAAGTTCTATCTATCAATGGAACGGATGTACGGAAACGGAATGCATACAGAGTACATTCCGTTTTTTTTTAACGGATCCATTGAAATGAATGGTTCCGTATACGGAACGCAAAAAACGGAACGTAAACGGAAAGAAAATAAGTTTGTGTGCATGAACCTTACAGACACTTCTCCAGCACTCTCAAAGCCTTTCCTTGTCTGTATACGACCGTCCTGCTCTTCGATGTCTTCGATGTCTTCGATGTCATGAGGTGGAGGGGAGCAGATGATATGATACATGCATGGAAATATCCAGTGTGATATCGGATGTGATGGAGTGTAATTTCTGGGTTCTCTATTAACCAGTGGCGCGCTCAGCCAGCAAAGGGTGCCCACTGCTTATCAAGTAAGGGTACTTTCACACTTGCGGCAGAGTGATCCGGCAAGCAGTTCCGTCGTCGGAACTGCCTGCCAGATCCGTCGATCTGGATGTAAACTGAATGCAAATGAATTCGGATCCGTCTCACAAATGCATTGCAAGAATTGGTCTCTCCCCTTGTCTTGCGGGTAGACGGATCCGTCTTGTATTTTTTTTTACAGTTTTAAAGGTCTGCGCATGCACAGACCAGAGGGACGGATCCGTCCTTCAGGTATTTCTAATTCCGCCAACTGATCCAGCATGCTGCGGTATTATCTCTGGATGTCCAAAACGCCGTTCAGTGACTGAACTGAAGACATGGGAACGGATTTCTCTCCATTCTGAATGCATTAGGATATAACTGATCAGTTCTTTTCCAGTATTAAGCCCCTTTGACGGAACTCAATGCCAGAAAAGAAAAACGCTAGTGTGAAAGTACCCTAAGTAAGGCCAACAATGTCAGTGCAGTTATCACTTACATGGTGTTATGCCGAATGTGATGGTAGTATGACTGACCGTTCAGAATGATACTGCACTCAGTCACGTGTGCCCACTACTTAACAGGGCGAGTAAGGCAGACAATGTCAGTGCACTTACCAGAGCTACTGTATGTTTATTCTGCTATTGTATGTTACCTGGTGGTGCCAGATATGATGGTGATATGGCCTCCAGTTAGATGGGAGGCCACACTCAGACAGCAATCTGTGCCCGCTGCTTACCATGGTAAGGGTACTTTCACACTTGCGGCGTGTAGATCTGGCATCTTCCGTCCCGCTGGATCCGGCATACTGCATGACAACTGAAAGCATTTGTAGACAGATCCGGCTTGCGGATCCGTCTACAAATGCATTGCAAGTGCGGATCCGTCTCTCCGTTTGCCATGCGGATAGACGGATCCGTCTTGTATTTTTTTCACAGTTTTAAAGGTCTGCGCATGAGCAGACCGGAAGGACGGATCCATCCTTCAGTCATTTCTTAATGCCGGATTCGGCACTAATGTAAGTCAACGGGACTTAATGCCGGATCCGGCATTCCGTCATGTGTTCTGGCATTTCAGGACGGAGATAAAACCGCAGCATGCTGCGGTTTTGCCAACGTCCAAAAAACGTTCACATACTGAACTGAAGACATCCTGAACGGATTTCTCTCCATTCTGAATGCATGGGGATAATCCTGATTATTTTTTTTCCGGCATAGAGCCCCGAAGACGGAACTCTATGCCGGAAAAGAAAAATGCTGGTGTGAAGGTACCCTAAGGCAGACAATGTCAGTGCATTTACCAGAGCTATGCTTACTCTGCTGCTGTATTTTACCTGGCACTCCTTGCTGCCATTCTCTGGGATATATCTCTGCTCTGACTATGTTGTGGTCACCTCCAGCGTTTTCACACTGGGTATCTTTCTTACTACATGTCTGGCTCTCATGGAGACTCCAGGAAGAGATGTAGATGCTGTGGGGAATGCAAGTCATTTTGATTCCTGATGTCTGCACTACCTGATCGTCACATAGGCTTTATTCTTTGCTAAATGAAACCAGTGAATTTGTCTTGGTTTTAAGATAGTTTATCTCTGTGTCTGCAGCCTCTCAAGTCTGAACAGGTGCAACATTACCTAACGTGGGAAGCTAAGCAGAGTTGGGTTCTGATCTGGATGGGAGACCCATGCTTCCACTCAGTTGGTACTGCCCTTGAAGGCTATTTGCTCGTTCTTCTTCTGTGCAAGTGTATACCTAATCTACATCAGAGAAAAAAAAATATTTCTAGCAATCCAGACCCATAATCCATATGAATGCTATTTCATGCACAGACTGCATAGTTGGTTAAATATGTGTAAGAACTGACAAAAATGTTCAGAATAAGGCTACTTTCATACTAGCGTTATTCTTTTTCGGTAAAGGGTCTCAATCCGTTTTGTCCTAATGCATTCTGAATGGAAAGCAATCCGTTCAGTATGCATCAGGATGTCTTCCGTTCCGTCCCTTGTACGATATTTGACCAGGCAAAATACCTCAGCTTGCTGCAATATTTTTTCTGGCCAAAATATCGGAACAATACCGCACTTGCCGGATCTGGCATTAATTTCCATTGAGATGTAATAATGCCTGATCTGGTACCAAGTGTTCCGGGAATTGCTGCGTCGCCAGATCCGGTTTCTCGGTCTGCGCCGGGATATAGGAGGAGCTGGTTTCGATATAGGAGGACAGCACACCATTGAAGATGAGTATTTTATTTTTCTGTGTGCAGCAATAAAAAAACAATAATTATAAGCAGCTCCTATGTACTTATACATAGGAGTTATATGTTATAAGTACATAAGTGATGCTAGGAGTAGTAGTACCTAGGACTGCTACTCCTAGCATCCCTTATGTACTTATACTACCGGCAGTCACTATGCAAAAGTATATAGGGACTGCTGGTAGTAAAAGTACATAGGGGATGCTAGGAGTAGTAGTACCTAGGACTGCAACTCCTATGTACTTTTACTACAAGCAGTCCCTATATACTTTTGCATAGGGAATGCAGATAGTATAAGTACATAGGGGATGCTAGGAGTTGCAGTCCTAGGTACTACTAATCCTAGCATCCCCTATGTACTTATACTACCTCCAGTCCCTATACAAAAGTACATAGGGACTGCTTGTGGTATAATGACATAGGGGATGCTAGGAGTAGTAGTCATAGGTACAAGAATATAACTACCACTCCTCTTATTAATTTTTTAGAAAAAACAAAGCCAGCCTGCCAGACAACCTGCCTGTCGGCCTGCCAGACAGCCCACCTGCCAGCCTGCAAGACAGGAAAAAAGTTCCATAAATGGAAAGTAAGTAATATTTACGTTGGTCTGCTTGTCGTGTGTAAAGTTCAAACATTTTTTCTTTTTTTTTTTATAGACATATCTTCTTCAAATGAGGCCGGGAGCACCGGGAGCAACTCACCGACGTCACCAACATGATACGGTATGTCAAGTTGTATTATAACAAGCCCCACTGTAATATTTTGTCATTATTATAATGTTTTTTATTTTTATTTAGAAGGAAAGTCCGCGCGTGCGCACAGGCATGCACCCGTGCGGACTTCTTGGATCGGCTTCTTGAAGTGAAGTGCGCACGCGCCGTGTGCGTACGAGCCAGCGCTTACAGCAGGAGGAGGGGGAGGGAGAGGCGGCACGGAGCATTTGGAGGCGGCGCTGGCCACATACAGCAATGTCTGCGGCCCGGCACCCTGCATCGCTGGACCTCCCCTTGGGCTCCTTATATGTGTGATTGACAGGTTAGTTAAACCTGTTTTTTGACAAAATAACGCTACCATTTGTTTAGATGAGCCCATATTAGGCATGCTAATGAGACCCTGAACGTCAGCATATGTTTAGCTGACAGGGCTCAAACCTGGTGACAGATTCCCTTTAAGTTCAATGTTTTGTTAATCTGAATTTTTTTGTGATGGATCAGAACACAATAGTCTAAGCTGGTGAAGTGAAATGAGAAAAATATATAAATAAAACTATTGTTTAGAAATAGAAAACAGAAAATTGGCATGTGCATATGTATTTAAGCCCTTTGTTAGGAAGCCCATAAAAAGCTCTGGGGCAACCAATTACCTTCAGAAGTCACATGATTAGGCTACGTTCACACTCGCGTTTTGTGCGGATCCATCATGGACGGATCCGTTCAGATAATACAACTGTCTGCATCCGTTCAGAACGGATCTGGTTATATTATCTTTAACATAGTATCAACACAAAAAAAGAAGAAAGCAGGCGAAGCACGACTAACAATATATATAAACTTTATTATGGTTCCCAAATGGGGGAAAAAACAATAAAATACAATAACAGACAATACAATACACTGGTGGATGACACACAGGGTAGGAGAGGATCACAAAGTGGACGGCATGAAGCATAGAAAAGACATTGGACAAGGCCAAAAAGATATAAGGTAATTAGTAAATGGATAAATGCCCCAATATGGAACATGTATAGATGACCTTGCCAGCCTTAAACAAGATATTGAAGCCCCAAACAGTACATACACATAAAGTGCAAAGTGCAGGAGATACAATGTACATGGACATATACATACACCCCCCGAGGAAGCCTACGCGAAACGTGCGTTGGGGCTTATTGGATCACAACTTTGGTATTTATTGATGTCATTTTTTATTCATTATATTGTAATTTATTGTAACACTCGAGTGGTTTAAGGGGAAACATGTAAATGTGTTGGAATGGCCTAGTCAAAGCCCAGATCTCAATCCAATAGAAAATATGTGGTCAGACTTAAAGATTGCTGTTCACAAGCGCAAACCATCCAACTTGAAGGAGCTGAGCAGTTTTGCAAGGAGAATGGGCAAAAATCCCAGTGGTAAGATGTGGCAAGGTCATAGAGACTTATCCAAAGCGACTTGGAGCTGTGGTGACCGCAAAAGGTGGCTCTACAAAGTATTGACTTTAGGGGGGTGAATAGTTATGCACATTGACTTTTTCTGTTATTTTGTCCTATTTGTTGTTTGCTTCTTAATAATAAAAAAAAAACATCTTCAAAGTTGTGGGCATGTTCTGTAAATTAAAAGATTCAAATCCTCAAACAATCCATGTTAATTCTAGGTCGTGACGAAAAATACACCGGCGCCATCACAAGCGCATGGATCATGCACCGGGGAGAGAAAAACAGGTATTTCCTACTTAAACCATTCCCCCCCCCCCTCCTTTCTTGCATTTGATTGTGCCTTGCATTCTGACTTCAGCTGTATGTTATTTATGATTAATTTGATCGACTATTTTAAATTGCAACACAAGTATGCAAACACACATGGACCTCTGAGGAAGCTAACATATACTCTAGCGATACGCGTGAGGGTTTCCCCTTTGTGGGTTCCTATTTTGCCTTGTGCCACCACTGTTCTGTTGGATAAGTATATCATCATACGCGATTTACATGTGTGTACTTTTTTCGCATTTAGTCCTCATTTATTGACAGGCGGTGGTACTGGCTGCATTTTGCACTTTATTTAACCTACTCTGGGGATGTTTCCATGTATTTTTGCTTTTAACTATGTGTGTTCCAATAAATTGATTGTCTTATTTTAAGAGGTGCGGCCTTTTTGTGGTATTTCTTTTTCTTTGCTTGTCCCCAATTCCAGATTGTGAGGCACCAAAATACGAAAAAAGTCAAGGGGGTGAATACTTTTGCAAGGCATTGTAGATACTTCTCTGTACACTAATAGAATGTATGTGCTCTATCTATATACAGTATTTGTATGAATTTTTTTTGCAATGCAACTTCCTATGTAGCATCAGAAGTCGCTTTGCTCACCTCTATTCCCGAGGTTCTCCACTGAAATCCAATTGCTAATTGTTTTTTTTTTTTGCTTTACAGAACATCAAGCAGTACTTGAGCACCTGAAGTTCCTCAGGAGGTGGTCCCTGATGAACCGGATATCGCGGGCCCCTCTCGTCCTGCTCAAGCAACTGGTCAGGACTCCGATGTTCCCCTGGTGACGCAACGATGGCCTGATTAGCCCCATTATTTGAGGCTATCATGCGTCGCCAGAGGGCAGGTAGGAGCCGTCAGGCGGACTACAAGGATCTCACAAGGCTCGTTTACAAGTTCTTGATGGGATTCACAAATAGAGTTGCCAGATTGGAGGATAATTTATGTTGTCTTCAGGAGGGGGCGGTGTTGACGTCGCAAATGAGTACAGTGCAACTTTATTTGAATTCGTTAGTCCCCGTGATGGATCAGTTTACACCTGACCAATTGTTTGAGACCAGAAGACAAGTGGACTGCGCCTTGTGGCAAGTGCAACACCACCCCACATCCTTTCTCATGCCCCAGCCCTATCCCCTGCCCCCTTACTACATCTATCCCCTAGCCGCCCCTTCCCACCACCATTCCCATGTCCAACCCCCATCCCAGTCCCAAACCTCTGAGCTATATTCTCACCCTTTTTCTCCTTCTTCTCCTCATTACTATCCTCCAACCTCTTTCACTAGTCCCTCTTCCCTAGCTCGGAAAACTCCATCTCCTGCCCCATCGTCCATATTATGTACTCCCACTGTTGCAGTTGCCCCAACGCGCACTTATTTGTCCACAGTGGCAGAACAGCAACAGGACAGACATGTCCCAACCCGTGCAATGCCCTCCATCCCCCACTTTTTAGTCCCCCCAGGCCTGTTTTTAGGCAACCTTAAATATTGTTTTTTATTTATTTTTATTTTTTAGAAAAATATTATATGTTCTTAATAAATCTTATATGTTTTTGAAAATCTATTTGTCTAAATGAGTTTTTTAAGTTGGGGATCAAAAATGGGTTCTTTTTGAACCCTTACACTTCCCCTGCACTGGCGGAGCGACAAAAGTATTTGTCGCTCCACTCGCGTCGGGAGATAGAGGGCTCTAGTGCTCACATATTCTGCCTATGCTGGCAGAGCGACTCTAGTATTTGTCGCTCCTCCACCGTTGGGAGAGTATGTTGACAAGAGAAGACCAGTGTGGAGAAGAGAGGCCTGACATAATCTCCCAACGCTGGCGGAGCAACACAAGTAATTGTCGCTCCTCCAGCGTGGGGAGATCAATATATGCCATCTTGTCGTGATATCGAACCTGTTTTTAAAAAACAATAACATTCCCTACAGTGCTGCTAACCAATGCAAATCAATGTATATTGAATTTATGGCATCACTATAGTGCCGTGTGTTGGCCACACGGGACGGAGGCGAGAGCTGACAGAGTTGATGCGGACTAACATATGATCCATAGTGCCAGCAAAATAGTATAACGTATTGCTTTTATTGCACTTTTCTTTTTAGGTGACACTGACTACACTGTATTTGATCCCATAACTAATACTTTCACCTTTTTTTTGGGGGGGGGGCACTTATTTGATTTTAATTTACTTTGTTATTTAACTTCTTTGTGTTTTTATATACTTACATTAAACTAGATATATATGCTACTTTCTGCGTGATCTCAGATTTAGAGTGCCGGTCTTCACAATAACTCTTTTGTAATAAGAAAGGGTTGTCATCCAACCTGAAAGATCTCAGTGCTGTCAGACTAGCCTTAGGTCACTTGTAATCTTACTGGCGCAACCACCAAATGTTTGTTCAAACTACTTATATCAACAAACAGGCTGGCAAGGAGCTTCATCCTGAGGAGTGGAGTCTTAATACTACAATTTTCTCTAACATAGTGAAGAAGTGGGGAAAACCAACTATGGATGTCCTGTCGACACAGGGAAATACTAAGGTATCCAACTTTGCTCTCTGTATTACTCTCTACAGACAGTATGTTGGGAAGAGAAGCTGGTAACATCCAGGTAAAGACGATTAAAATTAGCAAACCCAACTTCAGAATGCTATTTTAAAATGTTTTGAAAGAAGCAGAAGTTATTACAGAATTCATTCACCGAAGTCTTGTGTGACTTTGGCTAAAACAAATTTTGCCTCCACAGAGGCAATACATTTTAATGCTGTACGGAGACAAGTCTCCGCACAGTGTTGGGGCAAAGACCCCGATGCCGGATGAGCAGTGGACTCCGAATTAGAAGATATATGACTACTCAGAGAAAAACTGACACAACAGACGCAGTGTGGTGTATCAAGGTATTCTAACTTTATTGAAAGGAAGCAGAGGTTATATAGCATTTTTGTGGATCATTTCCAATACGGGAGGCATAGTTAAAGTATAACTGTCAATTTTTTTTTTTTTTTACTATTGGATTTTGGTGATTAATATTACCTTGTTGGCCCTGTTTTAATTTCTGATTCTTAAACAAATAACCCCTAAAAGCCACCTAAAAGTCTCCAGTATTGGCTATTGTTACCTGAGATAAAATCAGGTTGCTATGCTCCTTCCGTCTACCAGATGAGAGGACGGAGCACGCTGCGTGCACTGGGAACTGATAGTGAGTCAGCATTGTAAGGGAATGTATAAAAAGCCAGGTTCTTCCTGACAGGAGATAACAGTGCTGGGCTGTGTGTGTGAACTTCTCCACATGCCTGTGCTTGGCAGACACTCCCTTAGCAGTGAAGGACGATGTAGAGCCCAGTGTATAAATGACAGCCTTATCTGATAAGAGGAGAGCTTGTAGGAGGACTACAGGCTTCAGCCAGACCTGGGAACTTCACTGCAAGACCTCCCCATACAGAGCTGGTCTTCACTAACTTCACTGCAGGTGTCCTATGGATTAGCCTCAGGGCTGAGGGCGGCCATCTTAACAGAATAGTGAAATTGCAGTTTTATGCAGACTGGTTGCTAAGGGCTGAATCTTATTAAATAAGGGGTAAGTAAGTCTAATAGTTATTGATTCAGGTATATTATCATATTAGTAACTACATATATGAAAACTGAAATTAGGGTCTAAATGTGACAGTTATCCTTTAAACATTTACATCATATCTCATTAAACCACAATCTGAAATGAGCATCTCTTGGCTATACATGCCTCGTACATGCCTCTTTATCACCACCCAGTCACCTGGTTGCAGACTGTGAGTTCCTTCTACTGAGTCAGGATCTGGAAGTAAAGCAAACACTTGTTTATTCGTGTGTTCCAACCTTTTTGTTAGGGCATATATGTAACTTCTCAGACTGTCATTATTCATCTGCAGCTGCTGGGGAAAGTACAACCCTAGTCTAGAGGCACTTCCAAACAGGATAACCCATTTGAGTCCTTACTGAGTATAAAGCCAAGGGCAAGCACTCTGTCCAGGGCCTTTGGGTCTCCTGCATGGCCTTCTGTATTTTTAGTTTCAATGTGCCATTCAGGCGCTCAACTCAGCTACTGCTGGGGATGGTAAGCTGTATGGAAGGCTTGGGTCACCTCTGTCTGACTCAATAACATTAGGAACACCATACCTGCATATCAGTTCACTGACCAGTTTCTTTGCACTGGCTTTGGCTATTGGGAAGGCTTCCGGCCAATCTGAAAAGGGATCAACACTCACGGGAACCAACTCATACACTACTACCTTTGGTAGTTGTATGTAGTCTACCTGCAGTCTCTGAAACGGGTAAAGTTGCCTAGGGGTGTGCTTGCTTGGAGTCTTCACCACTTGGCCGGGGTTGTTCAATGCACAGACCATATATCCTTGTACAAACCGTGGGGCTACTACAGAAAAGCCTAGAGCAATCCACCCTGCATTTACCACACTTACCGTGGCACCTTTCAACAGATATGTGGGCCCATGGGCCTCCTGAGCCATAGCCAGGTACAGAGGGCGTGACAGGCAGATTCTGTCTTTGTTTCTCAATAGTCCTTGCTCACCTGGCCCAGCCCCTTGTTTAGTCCATAGTTCTTTTTCTTCAGGTGGGGCTTGCTCAGACCATTTGATCAAAGTGTCTTTGGATATATCCATTGGTTTTAAGGCTCTTACCGAGGTGGCATCAGCACTCAGTGTCCGGAGCGCAGCTTGCTTGGCCGATTGTCAGCTCTGTCATTGCCTGTTGCCTCTGCCGTGGTACACCTTGTGTGAGCCTTTAACTTTACAATAGAAACTTCTTCAGGAACATTAAAGAGTTCATCAGTTCAAGCACAGAGTCATTATTTTTAATAGGCTGACCTGCAGACGTAAAAAAGTCTCTAGCCCGCCATATGAGTCCATAGTCATGTGCAATACCAAAAGCATACATGGAGTCCGTGTAGATGTTCACCTTCTTCCCTTCGGGCATTTTACACGCCTCAGTGAGTGCCTTCAACTCTGCCTTCTGCACAGACATGGGTGGAGGGAGTGGTTCAGCAACCTCATGCTGTGTGACCACTGCATATCCAGTGTGGAACTGCCCATTTTCTCCCATAAACCTGCTTCCATCTATAAAATACTCAAGATCAGGGTTATCAAAAGTTTTTTAATACACGAGAAAATCCGGAAGTTTCTTGTTGCATCAACTGTATAAAATCATGAGGATCATTTTCAGCTAAATCAGACAAAAAGCTACCTGTGCTATCCTCCCCCATTTCTGAATATGTGATTGGTAAGAAAGTAGCAGGATTCAGAGTAGTACATCTTTTGAAAGAAATATTGTCTGGCATGAGGAGGGCACATTGGAGTCCGAGTTATCTAGACATATAAATATGTTTTGGTTGCACCTATGTGAGAATGCCCTGTATGTCATGGGGAGTTTGCACAATCACCGGGTAGTCAAACACTACTTCTGAGGCTTTTTCAATTAATGCCTGCACTGTCACTGCCCTGACGCAGGAGGGGCGCCTCGAACAACAGAATCTAATCTGGCTGAGAAGTATGCCACTGGACATTGAAGTTCACCATGCTTTTGATTAAGCACAGCAGTACTGTGACCCTGCCTTTCGGAACAGAACAGGTTAAATTCTTTATCATGCTTTGGAATACCCAGGGCTGGAGAAAAGCATCAATTTGACTGCCCACTGCTCTCTCCTGGGCATGACTGAGGGGGTACTGCTTCACTCGAGGGGACAAGGTTAGACACGGTTAGTTTCCCTATGTCTAGTTTTTTTTTTTTATAATATCCAGAATAGAATAAGTTCACTTTTTTACCTAAAGCCAGAGCACACACCTTCCTGTGTTTCTGTGATGATTCCACCAGTAAAGCTGATTTCGCTCACAGTAAACTTGGCTGTGTGACCTTCCACAGAAAGAAATATTTCCCATACATTAATACACAAACAAGTCTGAACTTATTAACAAATAACATATAAATAACAAACACACACGCTCCATACACACACACTAGGTACCTGACACGCATTGCCTTGTTATTTTCTCTTGGTATTGCAGTGTTCTCGCTATCACACATTCCGATGTCGTGACATCCCTCCCCCGCAGCTACAGGCAAACCCCCTCTGTCTCCCCCTTCATATGTTCTCTATCTCCGCAAACAGAGTTCCTACGGGTTCTGCGACATATTTATTGGGCAACAGAGACACGGTATCTCCTATAGTGCAGGTCACACAGATACACAAGACAGACAGACAAGACACTATTTGTCTGTCAGTTTTCCTCTTTTGCTCCCCGGATTTACTTGGTATGGTCCCCATGATCTTTTTCAGTCCAATCCCAGGATTTGGGTCTGGCTCATGGGGCACTTTAACACCCCAAATCTTGAATCACATAATTTGCCGGCCGTGCTTTCCCTAGGTCCACCTCCCTCGGACAGTCCTTCTGGTACACCTAGTCTAGGTCTTACGCACAGACCTACCAGATCTATAATAACCTCAATACGGGGTGTAAAAGAGTGGTGGTATGTCAGCTGTTCTGTGAGTCACGTCAGTCTCTTGTTCCTGCGTGTACAACAAATTTCCCTTAACAACGTCTCCTCTTCATCCCTCAGTCTCTATTTCACATGCAATCCAAATATCAAGTACTTCATTACATCCATTATCCTTTTGTTCTTCTGAATCTTTCCCAGACTAGCTTCTTCAGAGCTTTCTCCCTAAATCAGGGTGCCACCGTGCTAGTACTCCTAGGGTTAAGATTCCCATACTTCATCCTTGCCTTCTCTAACACGCTGTCCACATTCGTCAATCCATATTTGCCACCTCTCTTCTCTACCAGTCGTTTAGCTGTTTCATAGTCTTCGGGGGCGCTGTTCTGGTTACCCATTGTCTATTTGTGAATTTCTGCTTACTAGAGGGAAATCTAGACGTCTATTCTTTTCCACAGAGGCCTCCCCACCCTATCTTTCAGGTGCACCTTTGTGTTGCTTTTCTCACAGATGTTTCCCCACCCCTTCTTTCAGGTGCACCTTTGTGTTGCTTTTCCCACAGAGGCTTCCCCACCCTATCTTTTAGGTGTACCTGTGTGTTTCTTTTGAGCTGAAGCTTCACTGTGCTTCTGGCCCCTTCCCCTAGCTTCCTGACAAATTCTACACATACAATAGACAATAACAAATATGTAGACAGTTACTCCCAGAACTATCCCAAGCATTTCCCAGCTAAAATCCTGGTTTTAAATCCATCCACCACTCATGCGCTCATCTGCCAGCCCTTTATCAGGGTTGCAGATTCTGAAACACAAATTAGGCATGACTCTAAAGTTACCTTATACTCTGCTGGACCCTCGAACAAGACAAATGCTAGACAGGGAGGTACAGACTTCTTGTAAGAAAAAGAACTTACCTCAGCGCTGTTTTTCGTCTGTTTGTCACGGTGTGGCACGTCCAGGCGTCGGGGGTCTCAGCAGAATGGACTTAGTCATGCCCCGCAGTGTGGTGTATCAATTTATTCTAACTTTATTGAAAGGAGGCAGAGGTTATATAGCATTTTTGTGGATAATTTCCAATACGGGAGGCATAGTTAAACATTTACTTCATATCTCATTAAACCACAATCTGAAATGAGCATCTCTTGGCTATTTGCCCGGAGCATCTCCTTAATCTTAAGTGTGGGTGTTAGTCACGGACTTGTCCTGCTAATGATTATAAAAATTGCTTACTAGGAAAAAGTTGGAGGGAGCCAGGAGTGACCTTGAGGTCATAGTAACCTTACACAAAGATTTTAAGGCTTATAACATAAAATGGCTGCACAAGACCCAATATGGAGTCTCAACCCTCACAACAGGATTAAAACGACGTGTTTAAACAATTCAACTTCAAATCTATGATCCAAAGCTTGATTTGCTCAACACTACGCCCTTTAGTCATTCCGCTGTTGCCAAATTCTGCTTCTGACAAACCTACACAGTTACTGTCATAGGCCAGGCAGCCACATTATACGATCTCTGTATACTGCATCAGTCAGCAGCATTTACCAGCGTAAAATCAGACGGGCACATTTCTCCCTTCAATTGAAATAAATGCATTTTTGTTGGTAACACTACACAGCAAACTTGCTACCGTGTACCAGTCAGTTGCCTTTTATTCCTTATTAGGCAGAATTCTCCTACTATCTGCTGTACCAGTCAGGCCTACACAGTCCTTACAGGTATCAAACAACAGTACTTACCGCCTTCTTTGGAGGAGTAATGGTGCTATCAGTTATTGTTGTTGGTGACGAGTCTACACAGCACGACTAGCATTAGCCGCTGCCTCTCTCTTGGCTTTGCACTTGTTTCATGCTCCTGACAGTCACACTACATTATACTGGTCACACTGGACGTCATATTGGCTTGCTACAACTTTATTGCATAAGTGTTAGCCACTTTTCCCACTTTCATAGTTGAGGTTATGATATGGTAGCTGTGGGATGTTTTCTGATCTAATTCAGAACGCCAAGCAGACTTGAGCTGAGTTCGACCCTGAATACAAGGCACTTGCCTGCACTCCCCTGTAGCATCATCTTCTCCTATATAGTACTCATGTGGTTTGCTAGGCAGTTTAGTTGATCATTTCAGCCTGGTTCCAGGATGCCGCTTTCTCTCGAAATCGGTATGAGACGGTATCGGGCAGAGTCCCCTTACAAAGGTCTTAATAATCTTCTGCAAACTCTAGAGGCAGGGGGTTTTTCTCGGAGACTCCAGAGCCGAGTCTGGAACACAGTGCTAGCTTACATTCTACAGGAATACTGGCTTCCCTTATGTCCTCACCAGCAGCACTGTAATGGGGTATTTCTGCCCCTGTGTACTAGTAGGACAGATGGAATTTTTAATGAATTAAATTAATCACTAATTAAATCGAGACCCCCTGAGCCTTTAAAAGGAAATATGACTCCCCCTACCCTGTGTTTTTTCTGTCCTGTGTGGACTTGGACAGATGGTTTGATTTGCTTGTTTGTTTCTTGTCATGTTTCGTTTTTTTATTCATGACGCTGGACTTCCTATATTGTTCTGGGTGGTGTCAAAGGATGTTGCATTAAACCTATACTGGTTTCTGACCCTTTGACGCTGCTGCTACCCGCTATTGTGTGTTTAGGTTATTTGCACTAATGCATTTTACCTTCCTTCTCTGTAGGCAGTCTGACTTAGCGTTCCTAGGGACTGTAGGGGCGAAGCGAGCTTCATTTTTAGCATTTCTGAGATCAGGGTCGTATTTACAGCTCATGCTGCCTAGGAACTTGCACTGAACCGAGTAAAGATACATTTACACTTGACAATAATCATCATTATTCCCTAGTTATTACGCCTTGGTAATAATAATTGGTAGGTTTTTGGCAAGTTGTGTACATTACAGCTGCCTTGCATTATTTTTTTTTTTTTTTGCCACAGTTCATTTTTTGCTGTGGTTTTCTGCAATGACAACAAAATCACAGTGATTTACCACAATTTCAGAAAACTGTGCCAAAATTGCAACATGGCAGCAATGTGTAAACATAAGGCTTTTGGGAGGTGTATCCTGTTTTGTAATTCAAGCAAAAAAGGCATCGCTCTCGAAGAATTAAAAAGCAAAAAAATGTCTTTTATTTGCCCAAAGTGATTGCAATGTTTCAGTTCTACGTTAAAGCCTCTCAAGCTATATAATTATACAGCCATAAGAAAGCTGTTCCCAAATAAGCAGTGCAGTACTATGCCCAGTTTAAACAGAGTGAACTAGAGCCAGAGAAATGATGTGCAACCTGAAACAAGCCCACCTAAAGGAGCCTAGTTCCCTGACTGCTAGGCAGTTTATGGAATAAGAATATTGATCTACTCAGGAAAATACTTATCTTAGAAAGGGCAGTATTTACAAATAGGCAATCGAAGGCACGTGCCTAGGGCGGGGTCGAGTGGAGGGGGGGGGGGAGGGTGCAGAGGGAGTTTTTATTTTGTAATTTTATCCCGTTTTATAATTCAAGTGATAACAACGTCTCAAAGGTTCTCAGAGGACAGGGCTCTCGGGTGGTCCATTTTGAGTTACACACAAGATGATCTCTTTATGGGGATACTTTTTGTTAATTCCCCATTATTGTGCTGCTGGTTAGAATGTAAGGAAATCGTTGATTCCTAAAGTTAATCTGTTTTCCCTTAGTCCTAACAGCAGCACAAACTTCCCATGTTACATATATTACTGCTTTATAATAAACACAGGTTAGGAGGGGATAGATATCCTTATATAGGCTCAGGGGTCTCTATTCAATTAGTGATGAACTTGATTTATTAAAAATTCAATCTGTCCTACTAGTAAACAGGGCCAGAATTACCCTATTATTGTGTTGCTGTTAGGATTAAAGGAAAAGATTGATGTTAGAAATTAACGCTTCTCAGGTCTTTGTTCTCTAGCCTTCTAGTCACCAATTGGGTCAACGTCTTTCCTCCTTTATATCGAGGTTACCCAGGTATGATATGGCCATCAAATGTCATGTGGGCAGATTCCATTGGTGTTTGGGATCATTCCTTTTCAGGATCTTGCATCAGTCTTTCTTCCATGTATATGTACAGAGGAGTTTTTTTGTGAGGGTGATGACCTAGTCCATCTTTGCTGTCCTTCAAAGGCGTTTTATCACTGTCAGGACACTTCTCTGTCTTGACCTGCTGGGTTTGTTCTTGAGCTTCCGTGGATCATCCCCACTTTTCTTCTCCTGATGTTCTTGTCTATTTGTGCTTCATGATACTATGCAATCCTAACAGTCCTTCTGCAGTCTACTAGTTTACTCTTCCTTCCACATTACCACAGTGGGAGGTATTATCTACAGCCCTCCTATCTTGGTGGATCAATTAGTGGCTATCTCCTCAAGAAAGGACTCTAGTTACACACATACAGTAGTTTCCTTCTCCCTGGGATCCCCATGTTTTCCTTTAATTCCCAGGGTCATTTCCCTAGTGCACGGTTTTCTTACTCGTGTTCCTTTTACGCCAAGGTTTTACTTTTTTTCCGGGGGGAGGGGGGTTGGTCCAGGCATCGTTTCAGAGACTTTCCCACTGGTGTGTGGATTTTACTGTGCAAGAACATCTGAGTTTGTTTGCCTTGTCCTTGCAGGGATGCTGTTGATGCCTCTGCTGTTCTGGTCGGTCAGTCCACTGTCTGCCCTCTTGAATGGTATGCCTCCCATAGCATCTGCAGTTGCTGGGCTCTGCACACAGCTTTATCGGTTGTACTACAGTGTTTTGTTCCCCCACTCAGGAACTGCTTTAGAATGCTCTATGGTCTTGTGTCACACAAGAAAGAAAATGTGATTTTTGTACTCACCTCTAAAAATCCTTTTCTCAATATGTTCATTAAGAGACACAGCTACCACCTGGTTGTTTTGATATTTTTTAGGATGGGCCCCACTTTTGAGGTTCTGACCCATCTAGAGTTTTCTCTGGTTTTGCAATTTACCTTCAATTGTCTTCTCCTGGTCCTCTTGCCACTGCTTGTTTACAACCTGCAGTAGTGTCATGCAGGTGTGTGGCACATTACTGCCGCAGCCTGTATACAAGAGGACTGGATGGCGCAGGAGAATAAGGTCAGTATAACATCCTTGCTTTTTTTTTTTAAGGTTAGTTCCCTCTTTTATTTGTTATTGTTCCTCTATTTCTATGTCCAATTCTCTGCTGTTTCTCTCTTCTCTTTCCCCACTTTTTTTTGTTGTAGTGGAACTTTACCAATTAGAAGAGTTCAGATATGGGTCAGCCATGCGGAGCAGGAGCAGTCTGATACAGTTCTTGCATCTTAACAAAAAACAAATATATACCTATTTCAATTATTTATTTTTACCAGTGAAACCAATATAACATCTCAACATTCACAAATATACATTTCTGACATTCAAAAACAAAACAAAAACAAATCAGTGACCAATATAGCCACCTTTCTTTGCAAGGACACTCAAAAGCCTGCCATCCATGGATTCTGTCAGTGTTTTGATCTGTTCACCATCAACATTGCGTGCAGCAGCAACCACAGCCTCCCCGACACTGTTCAGAGAGGTGTACTGTTTTCCCTCCTTGTAAATCTCACATTTGATGATGGACCACAGGTTCTCAATGGGGTTCAGATCAGGTAAACAAGGAGGCCATGTCATAAGATTTTCTTCTTTTATACCCTTTCTTGCCAGCCACGCTGTGGAGTACTTGGACGCGTGTGATGGAGCATTGTCCTGCATGAAAATCATGTTTTTCTTGAAGGATGCAGACTTCTTCCTGTACCACTGCTTGAAGAAGGTGTCTTCCAGAAACTGGCAGTAGGACTGGGAGTTGAGCTTGACTCCATCCTCAACCCGAAAAGGCCCCACAAGCTCATCTTTGATGATACCAGCCCAAACCAGTACTCGACCTCCACCTTGCTGGCGTCTGAGTCGGACTGGAGCTCTCTGCCCTTTACCAATCCAGCCACGGGCCCATCCAGACTAACTCTCATTTCATCAGTCCATAAAACCTTAGAAAAATCAGTCTTGAGATATTTCTTGGCCCAGTCTTGATGTTTCAGCTTGTGTGTCTTGTTCAGTGGTGGTCGTCTTTCAGCCTTTCTTACCTTGGCCATGTCTCTGAGTATTGCACACCTTGTGCTTTTGGGCACTCCAGTGATGTTGCAGCTCTGAAATATGGTCAAACTGGTGGCAAGTGGCATCTTGGCAGCTGCACGCTTGACTTTTCTCAGTTCATGGGCAGTTATTTTGCGCCTTGGTTATTCCACACGCTTCTTGCGACCCTGTTGACTATTTTGAATGAAACGCTTGATTGTTCGATGATCACACTTCAGAAGCTTTGCAATTTTATAAGTGCTGCATCCCTCTGCAAGATATCTCACTATTTTTGACTTTTCTGAGCCTGTCAAGTCCTTCTTTTGACCCATTTTGCCAAAGGAAAGGAAGTTGCCTAATAATTATGCACACCTGATATAGGGTGTTGATGTCATTAGACCACACCCCTTCTCATTACAGAGATGCACATCACCTAATATGCTTAATTGGTAGTAGGCTTTCGAGCCTATACAGCTTGGAGTAAGACAACATGCATAAAGAGGATGATGTGGTCAAAATACTCATTTGCCTAATAATTCTGCACTCCCTGTATAGCCCAATACAGGATATTTTAATATTATTTTAACACCATCATTTTTTCACAACCCCTTCTTTTTTATCTTTTTTTCCTATCCCCATTTAATTTTTACCTTTTTATCCAATTTTGTACTACTATTCCCCTCTCCCTGTACATTGGGAGTGACCTACAGTGGGATGCGAGAGTTTGGGCAACCTTGTTAATCGTCATGATTTTCCTGTATAAATCGTTTGTTGTTACAATAAAAAAATTGTCAGTTAAATATATCATATAGGAGACACACACAGTGATATTTGAGAAGTGAAATGAAGTTTATTGGATTTACAGAAAGTGTGCTATACTTGTTTAAACAAAATTAGGCAGAAGTATAAATTTGGGCACCACAAAAGACGCTTCCTGTAGGTTCCATTGAGAGTATGGATTCTGGTTGAAGGTATTTTGGACCACTCCTCTTTACAAAACATCTTTAGTTCATTCAGGTTTGATGGCGTCCGAGCATGGACAGCGCTCTTTAAGTCACACCAGAGATTTTCAATTATATTCAGGTCTGGGGACTGATATGGCCATTCCAGAACGTTGTACTTGTTCCTCTGCATAAATGCCTTAGTGGATTTTGAGCAGTGTTTAGGGTCGTTGTCTTGTTGAAAGATCCAGCCCCGGCACAGCTTCAGCTTTGTCACTGATTCCTGGACATTGGTCTCCAGAATCTGCTGATACTGAGTGGAATCCATGCGTCCCTCAACTTTGACAAGATTTCCAGTCCCTGCACTGGCCACTCAGCCCCACAGCATGATGGAACCACCACCATATTTACTGTAGGTAGCAAGTGTTTTTCTTGGAATGCTGTGTTCTTTTGTCTTCATGCATAACGCCCCTTGTTAATTTTAGTTTCATCTGTCCACAGCACCTTATTCCAAAATGAAGCTGGCTTGTCCAAATGTGCCTTAGCCCACCTCAAGCGGCACTATTTGTGCTGTGGGCGGAGAAAAGGCTTCCTCTGCATCACTCTCTACAGCATCTCCTTGTGTAAAGTGCGCCGAATGGTTGAACGATGCACAGTGACTCCATCTGCAGCAAGATGATGTTGTAGGTCTTTGGTGCTGGTCTGTGGGTTGACTCTGACTGTTCTCACCATTCGTCGCTTCTGTCTATCCGAGATTTTTCTTGGTCTGCCACTTCGAGCCTTAACTTGAACTGAGCCAGTGGTCTTCCATTTCCTCAATATGTTCCTAACTGTGGAAACAGACACCTGAAATCTCTGAGACAGCTTTCTATATCCTTCCCCTAAACCATGATGGTGAACAAGCTTTGTCTTCAGGTCATTTGAGAGTTGTTTTGAGACCCCCGTGTTGCTACTCTTCAGAGAAAATTAAAAGAGGAGGGAAACTTACAATTGACCCCCTTAAATACTCTTTCTCATAATTGGATGCACCTGTGTATGTAGGTCGGGGGTCACTGAGCTTACCAAGACAATTTGAGTTCCAATAATGAGTTCTAAAGGTTTTGGAATCAATACAATGACAACAGTGCCCACATTTATGCACCTGCCTAATTTTGTTTAAACAATTATAGCACACTTTCTGTAAATCCAATAAACTTCATGTCACTTCTCAAATATCACTGTGTGTGTCTCCTATATGATATATTTAACTGACAATTTTTATCGAAACAACCAACTATTTATACAGGAAAATCATGACGATTAACAAGGTTGCCCAAACTTTCGCATCTCACTGTATATTGAAATACTTTATTTTTTTTTTTATCATTACTACTACAAAAATAAATATCGTTTTTTCTAACATACCTATACTATCCCTGTCTTTTGTTGATATCTGCTGGTGACCTGATAGAGTGCCTGTCTTCCTAGTTTCCTAATTTAAGTGATAAGTCCATTATGATGGCTTGACTTTAGCCACGGTTGAGTCTATAATGTGACTTGAGAACAGATCTGCACTAAAGGAGAGGGAACCTGGAGATCAATGACAGAATTTATTCATAAAAATTTTATTTTTCATTACAAAAACAATAACTTTTTCTTATTGGTCAACCGCTTTTAAAGGGGTTTCCAGCCTGTAGATGACCTATCTTCAGGATAAGGTCACCAATATTAGATCGATGGGGTCCGACACCCACCTTGGCGATGAGCTGCTTCCTGTTGCCAGCAGTGGATGGAGCCAGAAGCAGAATATGCCATCCACTGTGTAGTGGCCCTATAGGTGTACTGCTGCTCAACTCCTATGCAAGTGAATGGGCAGTAGCCGATCACAGCTTATATTGAGGGGGAGCCAGGGGTCAGACCCCCCTGATTTGATATTGATGGCATATGCTGAGGCTTGACTTTCAGCAGTACACACCACACCCATCAGATATGGCATAGTCATTGCCATAGATGCTGGAATGTGATCTTGCCACTAACAATAACTACTGTCTTGGGCACTATGTAGCTGTGGTCAGAGAACCTGCTGGCTCTCAGATAAGTCTGTAGGTCAGGTCTGTAGTACCGCCTAGTGGGCGTGCCCTGACTTATGGGCATGCTCAAATTTTAAGGGTAGACTTTACGCATGAAAATTAGCCTATTTCCCGCATTACTGTATTCCTAGACACACCCAACTAACCAGTAACATAACAGCCAGGGGGAGGTCACTCACACCGTGCCCGTAGTAAACATGGCGCCAGCGATATTGGCGTCTACCTGGCACCACGTGGCGAGTCACTCTAACCCGCCAGTCGCTTGGCCCGGCCTTCAGAGAGCTCTCATTGGTCGCCGTGAGGCACGTTGTGCGCAGCAGGTTAGTGTGAGCTGTGCACAGCTCCAGGGCTCGTCATGGAGCTGCTGGTCCGGGATGGCTGGTTCCGTGAGACCTGCAGCCTGTGGCCGGGGCAGGCCATGTCCCTGCAGGTGGAGGAGGTGCTGCACCACCACAAGTCCGCTTTCCAGGAGATCCTAGTGTTCAAGAGGTAAGTGTGACCCACCGGGCGCTGCACCTGTCACCCGGCTGCACCCCCAAGCCATGCAGGTCACGTGTCCTCCTAGCCTATGTCCCGCCACTCCAATATGTGCAGCTCTCCATGGCATGGCCTATATATACAGGAAGTGGCCTATAGAATGAGCCCACACTACCATATTGTATATAGAATAACCTTTAGTGCCTCTCTAACTGTGGCAAACTACAACTCCCACCATGCTCTGACAGCATGTAGCTGGAATGGCATGCAGGGAGTGGTAGTTTTGTAATAGATTGTACACCGCCAATCTATAGGTGACACCCCTGCATTACACAATAGTATAGACCCAAGGTGGCTGCTCCTGCCTTGTCCACCCCCAGGAGATACAGGTGTGGACTCTTCCAGTGCCCCTCGCTAAATGCAGAGGGTTGGGGTACCTTCACACTAGTGTTTTTATTTTCCGGCATTGAGTTCCATCATCGGGGCTCAATACCGAAAAAAAAACGCTCCCAGTTTTCTCCTAATGCATTCCGATTGGAGAGAAATCCCATCACGTCTTCAGTTCAGTCAATGTACGGCGTTTTGGACGGAGATAATACCGGAGCATGCTGCAGTTTTATCTCCGTCCAAAATGCCGGAACACTTGCCGTAATTCTCATAGGAATGTATTAGTGCCGGATCTGGCCGTAAAAATACTGCATTGCCGGATCCGCATGAGCAGACCTTTAAAAATGTGAACAAAATACATAACGGATCCGTCTCTCCGGATGACAACCAGAGAGACGGATCCGTTCTTGCAATGCATTTGTGAGACGGATCTGTCTACCAATGCTGTCCGTTTGCATGCAGATTGCCGGATTCCTCTGCCGCAAGTGTGAAAGTACAAGGCAATGGCTTCTGATTTGACAGCCCCTTTTGATAAAACTACCACCCCCTCATGATGAGCTGCTTCTGATCCCACCAGGTTGTAGTGCTGGCTGTCTGGAGATGCTGGGTGTTGTAGTGTCCAGTGACCACTGTTCTATAATGTATATCCTCAGAGCTGCCCGTACCCTATAGACTGTTCTGTGCAGTTTTCCCATTACTTCTAGAAGATTCTGCAGGCCCTCCCTATTGATCCTGTAGAATGCTTCTTGAAAGATGATCTGTCGGTAACAATACCATCAATGTAGCAGAGTCGGGGTTGTTGCGTCTAGAGTTTCTGGAGCAGTCAGCTGTTTCTGGAGAAATGGAAGTCCTAAGGGGCGCAGCAGAGCTGAACCTGGGAGCAGTCATGGTGCCACACTACATCATGTCATAGCTGAAGGACAGAGAGCTTTTCCCAGTTCGTGTCTACTGAGTGATCACACTTGACCTCTCATTTCACAGCGGTCGTCGCCCAGCTTTTCCAGGATCCACAATGGTAATTTATTCAGGTGCAACCTAGAAAGCTCCACAAGGACTAATAAATATCTTGAATGTCCACTCAGAGAAGAGGCACTAAAAATGGAGGCAGACATCAATATAGTATCAGTGGACTCTGAAGAATTTCACCTAGTTCCTGGGAATAGTCCTGTGTCCCCCGTTTTTCTAGTCTGAGGCGCTTTGATGGTCCAGTTCTTTAGCTGAGGGTAATGAGTGATTAATACAATCTGACTGTTTTACAGCAAGACGTACGGGAACGTGCTGGTGTTGGATGGGTTAATCCAGTGCACAGAAAGAGATGAATTCTCTTACCAGGAAATGATCGCCAACCTCCCATTGTGCAGCCACCCCAACCCAAAAAAGGTAAGTGTCCCCACACAGAATAGGAATATGTAGAAAGGCATTTCCAGCGTTGATCTCCACAAATTCTGTAGAGAGACCCCAAGATAATCTCCTGCCTGTTCTCATATTGCAATCTGAAGACGAAGACAAAAAGAAATGGTGGAATCCATGGGGCAAAATGGGACACCAAACCTCCCATCCCCCCTCTTGACTATTCTATCTACAGTGTAGGCCAGGGATCAGCAACCTCCGGCACTCCAGCTGTTCTGAAACTACAACTCCCATAATCCTCCTTTTACTTCTACAGCAGTTACAAAAACAGCGGCGTAAGTGTGCATGCCAGGAGTTTCTGATCCCGGGTGTAGACCAAGTAACTCGAAAGTCCTTTATTGACTAAGCACCCCCTCTTCTGACTCGCCAGCCCAACATGGAGGAGACAGGAAGGTGAAAGACCCCATATTTCCAGATGTCTCCCAAGTGTCTGCAGACTGAAAAGTTTTATTCCTCTAATCCATCCTGAGAACTTGTTTTTTTGGTGTCTTCTCAGGTGCTCATCATCGGCGGAGGTGATGGAGGGGTTTTGCGAGAGGTGGTGAAGCATCCGTCCGTGGAGTCTGTGGTGCAGTGTGAGATTGACGAGGTGAGAGCAGGCTGCTCAAGACAAGTATCTGGACTTTCCCTGTGTAATATTCCATCCTGTGACACCTCTCACCCCATCCAGATTTCATAGGCTCTGTCACCCAGCCAAATTGCTTGGTTATGTAGCAATGCATGACTCCATGGACAGAGTCAGGAGTCCAGAAAAGCTGGGTAAGACAGACCTCTGTGGTAACATCCTTTTCTAAAATGACAGACCAGGACATTTGCCTTCCAGGAGGTCATCAGTGTCTCCAAGCAGTATCTGCCTGGCATGGCTGTGGGTTACTCCAGTCCTAAACTCACTTTACACGTAGGTGATGGTTTCCAGTTCATGAAACAGAACCAAGATGCTTTTGATGTCATCATCACAGACTCCTCCGACCCAGTTGGTAAGATTGCTCGGGGACAAGTGCAGTTCTTCAGCATGAGAAATACACACTGATGCACTATGTTATGCCTAGTGCAGGGCCCAGCATGACACTGACATTCACTCTTTTCACACCAGATGACTAGAGTGTTCTTCTAAAGGAGACGTGTCATTGGTTCTGACCTCCCTAAACCACCATCATTGCTATGTAAGTGCTATGGAGACCTTTCTCATCATATCATGAGTGTCATTACTGATGCAGCAAACTAAATATGAGCGAACCTTTTCCTCCCATCAACAAGGGTCCTTCACCTGTGAGTGGTTTCTTCGTTGGTGAAGAAGCTCGCTCCTGCCGCTTCATTGATGGGTTCTGACATCCTGGTCCCTGTGCTGCTTTTCCAACTAGCGCCACAACTGTAGAGCCTGTGCTTCTGGAGCAGCTACCATGCATGCACATCTACACTTGGATAGCGGCGCATGAACAGTCGCTGTCACAGAAGCAGAGCCTCTGGGATTGCTTTGGAAGTCATAACCGCTGCACTGCCTCTGTCAGTCCAGCGGTGGGGGGGAGCTTTGAATCGATACGCTCAACTCTACAGCATACCATAGAAAAAGCACTTAGACCAACTCCTCCACTGCAGGCATATTAATCTCCGAACAACCCTCTGGGCAATTCAGCGGACAAGTATCCTCTAATATTGCTGGGACCCCCCCCCCCATCTAGGCTTGATTGTCATGTCTGCATCACTTAGTGTCTCCTGCAAACACGTTAATAAAGCCTAGATGAGATTGCAGGACACTTGAAAATGTGCAACGTGTTGTAGTATTACTGTTGTCACCCATGGATCTAATGAGAAGGGTCTCCCTGGTGCTTATAGAGGGGTCATGGCTATTTAAGGTGGTCAAAACTGCTGACTGGTTCCGTTTTTATGGAGGTACTGTGAAACTTCTGTGAATTTCTTATTTTGTCTCGGTCAGGGCCCTGCATTAGGCCTTCTGAAAATGTCATATTTATCGCAGTAGCCGATTCTGGTTGATATATCTGTCGCACCTTTAGATGGTGTAATCTAAATGTATAACAATTATTGGTTGGCTTACTTTAGAAGAATTAGCTGCATGTTGGGGATAGGGAGCAGCCTGCCGGAGTTCTCCGGATCTGGCATTGCCGGATACTGCTGCCTAACCCCATTAACTATAATGGGGTCCGGCAGAGATCTGGCCTCTACCCGGAAAATATGCAGAGAATCGGCTGGACAGAAAACGCTGTGGTTTGCATCCAGCCAATTCCTGGCATTTTGTGCCGGCACTGGCGGTTAGATCGCCCTGGCACAGATGTGAAACTAGACTTATTATTGAATTCAGTATATATGCCTGTTCTGTTCCATCATCACAATTATCTTGTCGGCCCTCAGGTCCTGCGGAATCTCTCTTTAAAGAGTCTTACTACCAGCTAATGAAGACGGCGCTCAGGGAGGGTGGGATTCTCTGCTGTCAAGGTGAGAAAATATTACGCATCGTACACGATTCCCACCATGCCTTATTGCTCTGTTGAAGGGGTTGTCAAAATTAAAAATTTTGGACAATCCATACAAGATCTTAAAAAAATCATATACTCACCCGTTACTCCAGCGCTGTTCTGAGGCGCTTCCCTAGTACTTCAGCTGCTGTCTGTTGTTAAACTGATGTGACTGCTGCAGCCAATCACTGTCCCTGATGGTCAACAACGGAGGACGGTGATTGGCTACAGTGGTCATGTGCCGTGTCCGGGTACGTCTCCACTGCTGTTTGAAAAGAAAATCTAGACCACAGGAAAAGTGCCTCGGCAAACGGCGCTGGAGTAATTGATGAGTAAATGTTTTTTATTTTATTTTAAGACATTGTAGGGGTTAGTTATCTCGGACAACCTGTTTAACCCCCGCTCTCTGCTCCTGTACAGGGGAATGTCAGTGGCTGCACCTGGACCTTATCAAGGAGATGCATCAGTTCTGCAAGACTCTGTTCCCTGTGGTAGAATATGCCTACTGCACCATCCCCACCTACCCCAGCGGCCAGATCGGCTTCATGCTCTGCAGCAAAAACCCAGTGAGTGATTTTTAGCTTTGCATCTTACTCCGATCCAGGTTGCACTAGATGGTTTCTGCTCGGAGTATTGTGTAGTGATGACCACCATGTGGACTAGGTTAGAACTCTCACGTCCTCGTCAGATGAATGAACTAGAGTGGAGACTGAGAATATGCTTTTATTCAGCTTCTATAACAGTGCTTTATCGTCTTGCAGAACACGAATTTCCGTGAACCCGTGCAAGCGCTTACTCAGGAGCAAGTGGATGAGATGAACCTCAGATACTACAATTCCAACATTCATCGGGCAGCATTCATTCTCCCAGAGTTTACGCGAAAGGTAAAATGGTTTATCTAGAAGGATAGGGGGTGTTCTATCTATGGCTCTTCAGGTGTGGTGAAACTAAACCTGACCATGGGTGTTACAGACTTGCCACAGGCTGGAGACCACTGTTGGACTATCTAGAACCAAAAAGGGCCATCATTAGGATCATCACTGTTTGCGGGTAGGGGGTTGCCTTTTGGGACATTGCATTCACAGTCCCATAGAACTAGTTAAAGGGTACGTTTGAATGCACTGAACTGCCGACCGAGGTGTCAGAAGGGAAATGGTTATGCTAGCATGCGGTGTATGTAAATGATGGTCCATGTAGGAATTACATGGAACCTCTGGGGCCTGCTCAGTGGGTTTCATGTGCCATGACAAGTACTAGTTCAAAATAGCTCAGCATATGCAATTAATCATGACGGCACGCCCACTAACGTGTGTATATTTTGGGGTGCCTTGTAGATGATGAGGTTTAAAGTCCTAGTGGCTCCTTATTACACACCCCCAGCAGTCTTGCGCTCGTCCTTTGTTCTGAAGTCTGTTCAGCTCGGATCTCGCCAGTGTGATTGTGTCTCGGGACTGTCTTGGAGACGTGTCTCTTTTCTAACAACTACCCGTTCTTCTTTTCCTTCTCATCAGGCGCTCAGCGATGTGTGAGCTGTCAGCAGACGGGATGTCAAAATCTTCAAAAACCTCCGGCTTTTCAACCAGGGAACACAAGCCACTCTCCCATGTGAATGGGACGCAGGACATGGCCGCTCCTCCTAGCTCTATTCTAGTGCCGGCAACTGTGATCTGTACACTCGTCTCTGCACCCTTTTAAGGCCTTGAATCTATGGGTACAACATGTTCCATTTTCCGCATGCATCCCTGCTTCTGTTAACTCTTTCTGAAGCAAGACACTATGGTCCCTGTCACTTACTATACATTGTGCTGGTTGCAAGGGTTAACCGGAAATTGCCATAATTCTGTTGTTAACACCCCTTATTGCCAATGTCATCATTGTCATGTGTTACATATATCTATTGCTGCTAGTCTTCACTTTTCCTGGTTTTAGAGCAAAGAACAGTGGGTCATGCGATATTCTCCCTCCTCCTCCTCAACCACCAATGATTCATATTTGCCTGCTTGGCCAGATGAGAGTTGGTTGATTCAGATTGCAGGAATATGGGGGAATGGGCCAGATGAAAAAACTGTAATCACTGGATGTTACCTGTCAGTAAACCAATCCAAACACAATTGCTGCCCTCTTATTGTCATTGCATCTGGGTGATTTGTGGCCCCTTATACTGGTGGGAGTACTTGATAATTCTAGCTGCCTCCTTGTGCCTATTCCATATTGGGCATTGTCTGCCAAGTTAGGAAAAAAGCTAATTAAAAGGGTTTTCCGGGGGTACAATATTGATGGACCCATCCTCAGGCCTCCTCACAGCACACCAAGCACAATAATGTACATTGTATAGTTGAACGGAACTTGGCTGCAAATAGGTCACGTGACTGCTGAATGTGATGTCACTGGCCTGCATTTTTCGCCGGAGCACCACGACCTCTTCAAACATCTGATCGGTTGGGGTGCCGGAGTTGGTCATTAGGACAGGCCATCAATATTTTACTCCCGGAAAATCCCTTTAATACCGCCTGCTTTTTTTTATTAAGATGAAGATTGTCACAGCTCTCCTCTTCTTGAAGGTGCCGACCCATAACCTGTATATAAAAAATGTAGAACGTCGCCTAAACATGCTATTGTGCAGACACGTGGTCTTATCTTCAGTGCATGGATATCCTTGTACTTTCAGCTATCTGGGATCCCTCCCTGGTTTAAAAAATAAAAAAAGTGAAAAATGGCTTCCTGCAGATTACGTTCTGTTAGTGACAAGAAATATAAACTACCTGGAAACGCTGACCATCTAATTCTCATGAGCATATTCAGTGTAGGAAATACGCTGTGTCTGACAGGAGAATTTCCTGGAATGAACACTGCTGCCAAGATGCTCTCACAGCATTATAATGATTTGCAATGCTGTGTGTTCCTGCCTGACTTTGGCTGTACTGAATTGTAGTCTCATAATGCTGTACAATTCAGAACAGCTGCGGTTGAGCAGGAACACACAGCATTATCAATCATTGTAATGCTGTGAGTTTGTGTCACAGGAGCAGTGTTCATTTCTGTCACACAGCGCGTATTTCCCACTCTGAATATGTGAAATTCTGATGAAAATAATCATGGAGGAGTTCATACACTTGTGAATATTTCTGATAGCTGGAACCTGTAATCTTCCCCTTACCTTCCACCAGCAGGATCTCCAGAAGTGTTCAGAGTGCTCTGTCACCCCCAAAAAATCCTGTTTTTCAGAAACCATGCAAAGGGAAATGAACCTGTACATTTTGCTGTGGCACATTTAAAGAGGTCTAAGGAAAGATTTGGAATTTTTTTTTTTTTTGTAAAAATAGGAATAAGGGGACCATTTATGAGAGACTCCCAAAGGGTTAATCTGGTAGATGGAGTTTAAGGAAAGAAATGGCTATACCTCTTCCTATACATTAGACCTGTCATCAGGTACCACCTCTCTATGAACGATTGGGGAGATTTATCAAACTGGTATAAAGTAGAACTGGTTTAGTTGCCCATAGCAACCAATCAGATTCCGCCATTAGTTTTTCAAAGGAGCTGTGAAAAATGAAAGGTGTAATCTGAGTGGTTGCTAAGGGCAACTAAGCCAGTTCTACTCTACACCAGTTTATTAAATGACCCTTTCTTTAATGCCGTTGAGTCTGTAATTCTGTTATACAATGCAGTCAGTGTTCTTAGTGACCCTTGCACCGCTGGCACTTACCTGGTATTTATGGGCATACTTACCGTTAATGTATGATATGTTTGAGATTTGTCTTCCACATGGAATACTGCAGTCACTCCATCATATTTACAGTGCATGCTCCACAAAGATGGATTCATGGTGTCTTAGTCCCAGATTTCGGGATCCATTTACATATCTCAGAGAGCTGTATGTGAAACTTGGAGTTCTCAGCTGCTGCATATATAGACGAGCCACAAAACGTCCTATGCTGGCAGAGGAGAGCCATTTATGACACGCTCTACCTAATAACAATGGCACAAATTTCTCTGATATCTGAGATTCCTGTGTATGACATATACGAGATCTAGAGGAAACCTTGGTGGTCTTGCACTTTTAGGGAGGAGCAAAGGGTGGTGTAGTTAAACCCTGCAGTACCAGTTTTGACTAATTTAAGCGCCAAATTTTTCCACTGACCCACTTGCAGTAGCGCTCCCACCCAACTTTACAATGGTGCAGTATCTCTAGCTCCGATGCCTGTGTAAGCTACTTTCACATGCAATGACAATAGCAGAGCAGACAGGGAGTGATAACAGTGTAAAGGCCCCTTTAGGGGGGCGTGGCCTGGTCGGGCATGTGAGAGGACTTGGCACTGAGAGGCTCCCGTCCTGCCTCCCTGTAATCCGCAGCACTACTCACCGCTCATACGGACCATGGGTTGCTTCCCTGTGTTGTGCAGCCCCCCTCCTGTGCCGGAATGACCCGCACTGGAAAGAAGGAGAGGGAGCAGAGAGATGTCAGGCCTCCGGCAACCCCGAAGCAAGATGGCGCAGCGGAGGTCGCGGCCCGTCTGGGTAGATATGCACACTCCTCTTCTGTGCCCTCTCCAACACCAACGGTCAACACCGCTTAGGGGAGCCCATCCCAGACTCTTCTGGAGGCAGGGGCTGTCTACCCAACTCGGGCTCCTCGAGGCTGCAGTGCTTCGTGAGCGTCACAGTCTCTTCCTAGGCCATATGACATCACATTCATCGTTCACATGTCCTTGCTGCAGCTCTGTCCCATCCTAGTGATTGGGGCTGAGCTGCAATACCAAGCGCAGTGCTATCAAATGGACACCACTGTGCTTAGTAAGGAGAAAAGGCCGGGGCGCTCACTGGGACATCACGGTCTCCTCAAACAGCTGATTGGCGGGGGTGCCAGGAGTCTGACCTCCACCATCTCATAACTCTCTGAGTACAGATGTCAGATGTTACCTGCAGTCCTATGTAACACCCCACATAACAGTGACAGACATCCCAACCTGCAAAAACTCATTTCAGGGAGGTGCACTTCTCATTTCAGGGAGGTTTTCTTTTTTTCCCACAAACTTTTTATTACATTCATCAGCCCCCCAAGTGCCTCTCCATTAGCCCCAGTGCCTCTCATTAGCCCCCACTACCTGTCCATTAGCCCACAGTGCCTCTCATTAGCCCCAGACAGTGCCTCTCACCAGTCCATAAAATATAAAAAAAAAACACTTACCCTCTCCTGCTCCTGGACGCTGCCGCTCCTCTTTTGCTGCTGTCGGCTGTGCTGTGAAGGCTGCGCACAGCGTGAGGTCACAAAGCGACTCGCTCCTGTGCGCAGGCTGCAGAGCCGACAGCCGAGGACCAGGAAGCGGAGAGTACAAAGCCTTCACTGCTTCCTGGTCCTTTTGCCCTGAACGGGAACGCCGTTTCCACCCGTTCCCCCTGCACTCGAGCCCTGCTTTCCGGGATATATTGTTTCTCATGCGGGCGTCAGGGTGCTGCTATCTAATAGCGGGAGACTCCCTGAACGTCCGGGAGACTTGATATCCGTGTAGTGAACTATTGTGTTATGTGGGGTGTTACATAGGACTGAATGGAACATCTACTACATTATCTGCACACAGAAAGTTATCACTGTTATCTGGGCTGTTACATAGGACTGTAGGTGACAAATTAAAATTTTAGTTGCCAAATTTAAAATACATATGATTATAATAAAAAAAGACTTGGAGGAGAAGATGAGACGCAGGTCACAGCAGTGAGAATACAGCACCACATACCTCTTACATCCAGGGACATCTCCTGTCATGTAGATCTTCTCTTTCCTCTTCTCCGTTTGACCCAGACCACCATGACAAAGTCTTTCAACCGCATCTCGTCTCTACAGAGTTTGTTACATAGACATGTTAGATTTCTCATAATTGGGGTCATTTATCAAACTGGTGTAAAGTAGAACTGGCTTAGTTGCCCATAGCAAATGAAAGGCAGAAACTGTTGCTATGGGCAACTAAGCCAGTTCTACTTTACAACAGTTTGATAAATTATCCCAAAGGTCCCTATAGTATCTACAGCAGTTATACTGTCCCCTAGAGTGCCCCCAGTAATAATAACACCCTATATTGTGCTCCAGGTAATAATGCCTGTATAGTGTCCCCAAAAATAATGTCCCCTAATAGCAATGCCCCCAAATTACCCCATATAGTAATTTCCCTCACACTGCCCCCATATAGTAATTTCCTCCACATTGCCACATATAGTAATTTCCCCCACACTGCCACATATAGTAATTTCCTCCACATTGCCCCATATAGTAATTTCCCACACACTGCCCCATACAGTAATTTCCCTCACACTGCCCCCACATAGTAATTTCCCACACACTGCCCCATATAGTAATTTCCCTCACACTGCCCCATATAGTAATTTCCCTCACACTGCCCCATATAGTAATTTCTTCCACACTGCTCCCATATAGTAATTTCCTCCACATTGCCCCCATATAGTAATTTCCCCCACACTGCCCCTATATAGTAATTTCCCACACACTGCTCGCATATAGTAATTTCCCCCACACTGCACCCATATAGTAATTTCCCCCACACTGCACCCATATAGTAATTTCCCCCTACACTGCCCCCATATAGTAATTTCCCCTACACTGCCCCCATATAGTAATTTCCCACACACTGCACCCATATAATAATTTTCCCCACACTGCACCCATATAGTAATTTCCCTCACACTGCCCCCATATAGTAATTTCCCACACACTGCCCCCATATAGTAATTTCCCACACACTGCCCCCATATAGTAATTTCCCCCACACTGCCCCCATATAGTAATTTCCCCTACACTGCCCCCATATAGTAATTTCCTCCACATTGCCCCATATAGTAATTTCCCACACACTGCCCCATACAGTAATTTCCCTCACACTGCCCCCACATAGTAATTTCCCACACACTGCCCCATATAGTAATTTCCCCACACTGCCCCCATATAGTAATTTCCCCACACTGCCCCATATAGTAATTTCCCCACACTGCCCCATATAGTAATTTCCCACACTGCCTCCATATAGTAATTTCCCCACACTGCTCCCATATAGTAATTTCCCCACACTGCTCCCATATAGTAATTTCCCCACACTGCCCCCATATAGTAATTTCCCCACACTGCCCCCATATAGTAATTTCCCACACACTGCACCCATATAGTAATTTCCCCACACTGCCCCCATATAGTAATTTCCCCACACTGCCCCCATATAGTAATTTCCCCACACTGCCCCATATAGTAATTTCCCACACTGCCCCCATATAGTAATTTCCCACACTGCCCCCATATAGTAATTTCCCCACACTGCCCCCATATAGTAATTTCCCACACTGCCCCCATATAGTAATTTCCCCACACTGCCCCCATATAGTAATTTCCCCACACTGCCCCCATATAGTAATTTCCCCACACTGCCCCCATATAGTAATTTCCCACACTGCCCCCATATAGTAATTTCCCACACTGCCCCCATATAGTAATTTCCCCACACTGCCCCCATATAGTAATTTCCCCACACTGCCCCCATATAGTAATTTCCCCCACACTGCCCCCATATAGTAATTTCCCACACACTGCCCCCATATAGTAATTTCCCCACACTGCCCCCATATAGTAATTTCCCCACACTGCCCCCATATAGTAATTTCCCACACACTGCCCCATATAGTAATTTCCCCACACTGCCCCCATATAGTAATTTCCCCACACTGCCCCCATATAGTAATTTCCCACACTGCCCCCATATAGTAATTTCCCCACACTGCCCCCATATAGTAATTTCCCCCACACTGCCCCCATATAGTAATTTCCCCACACTGCCCCCATATAGTAATTTCCCACACTGCCCCCATATAGTAATTTCCCACACACTGCCCCCATATAGTAATTTCCCACACACTGCCCCCATATAGTAATTTCCCCACACTGCCCCCATATAGTAATTTCCCCACACTGCCCCCATATAGTAATTTCCCACACTGCCCCCATATAGTAATTTCCTCACACTGCCCCATATAGTAATTTCCCCACACTGCCCCCATATAGTAATTTCCCACACTGCCCCCATATAGTAATTTCCCACACTGCCCCATATAGTAATTTCCCACACACTGCCCCCATATAGTAATTTCCCCACACTGCCCCCATATAGTAATTTCCCCACACTGCCCCCATATAGTAATTTCCTCACACTGCCCCATATAGTAATTTCCCACACCCCCATATATTTCGCACTCCCATATAGTAATTTCCCACACTGCCCCATATAGTAATTTCCCACACTGCCCCCATATAGTAATTTCCTCACACTGCCCCCATATAGTAATTTCCCCACACTGCCCCATATAGTAATTTCCCACACTGCCCCATATAGTAATTTCCCACACTGCCCCCATATAGTAATTTCCCCCACACTGCCCCATATAGTAATTTCCCACACTGCCCCATATAGTAATTTCCCCACACTGCCCCCATATAGTAATTTCCCTCACACTGCCCCATATAGTAATTTCCCCACACTGCCCCCATATAGTAATTTCCCCACACTGCCCCATATAGTAATTTCCCACACACTGCCCCATATAGTAATTTCCCACACTGCTCCCATATAGTAATTTCCTCACACTGCCCATATAGTAATTTCCCACACACTGCTCCCATATAGTAATTTCCCCACACTGCTCCATATAGTATTTTCCCCACACTGCCCCCATATAGTAATTTCCCCACACTGCACCCACATAGTAATTTCCCACACACTGCCCCCATATAGTAATTTCCCACACACTGCCCCATATAGTAATTTCCGCTATACTGCACCCATATAGTAATTTCCCCTCACACTGCCCCACATAGTAATTTCCCATATAGTAATTTCCCACACACTGCTCCCATATAGTAATTTCTCCCACACTGCCCCCATATAGTAATTTCCCATATAGTAATTTCCCACACACTGCTCCTCATGTAGTAATCCCCCCCCCCCACACACACACACACTGTTCCCGTGTCATGGTTTGCCCTCACAAAGTAATTTGCCCCCCACACTGCCCCATCATCAGGTAATTTCCCTCCACACTGCCTTTTATTAAGTAATTTTCCCCCCACACTGCCCCCATCAAGTAATTTGCCCCGACACTGCCCTTTATTAAGTAATTTGCCCCCACTGTCCCTGCAGTAATATATCCCCTCTGCCCCCAAAGTTGGCGCACACACACACACACACAAAAAAAAAGCTAATACTTACCTGTGTCCGGAATGGTGTGGCAGGCACGCATACAGCAAAATACAGGCGCGCAATGACACCATCATGCACATTGTGCGATGACGCCATCACACATGTCGCGCCGGGCTTTTACCACCAAATAGACCTGAAGCCTATGGCGGTGATAGGCGGCAGGGCAAATAACTATGTGCTCCTGTGCCCCGCCGCAGTATGTGGGCATTCGGGTTGGCGCTGGGCCCGGGGCGGCCAACCCAAACGCCCCAATTATAATCCGCCACTGTCTGGAGGTTCTGATAAGGCCAAAATGGCGACCTTTCAATTAGATTCCCTACTCTATGCTGTATCCGGCCAAGCTGCGGGTAATGGCGCATGGAGAGGTTTGCATTTTTGAAACCCCGATGGATGCGGCGCAGTGGTTGGAAACCAACGAACGCTCTCTTAAAGCGTCAGCGACCACTGGTTGAATATGTCTTCTACAATCCCATGGGACTCTTGTTGATCCTGCCTGGGTTGAGGGACGTGCCTGATAAGTGCAATATATTGCTTTTGTTTTCTAATACTTTCTCTTTTCCATTTTTTTTTTTTGTTCTCTCTCTTGCCTTTTTACTGTGGTTTATCTCTGCAATACTTTATATGGGTTTGGGGATTGGGTGGGTTCAACGGTGAGACAGGTACATTAATAATTTGGTTTTGGGGGGGGGGGGGAGGGGTGGTCAGAGCACCAGAGTACACAAACTTTTTCTCCTGGCATGAATTACCACAATGCAGAACAAACTGACAAAAGAATTGTAAGATGGAATGTTAGGGGACTGGGAGAGGCATATACAAACCATTAGAAAACGTGGTGTTAAACAGGCAGGATATGCTCAAACCCATATGCAGTTGTGCATGTATATAGGGAACCCCAAGGCTAGGATCTGAGCTAATGGTCATACATCGGAAGTCTTTGAGTTGGGTAGGGGATGCCCGCTATCCCCTCTTCTATTCGCCATTTCAATTGAGCCACTTGCATGCCTACTTCGCTTATCCAATAGAATTGTTGGGTTCCCCATAGGAGCTAAAGATAAACGCGTGTCCTTATATGCGGACGACATGCTCATATACGTGGGAGATGTGGAAGGGTCGTTCGGCCCAATAATGTCTCTTATACAAGACTTTGGAGACCGGTCTGCGCTTCGTATAAACTGGGACAAGTCCATTCTGTTCCCGATGGACCCGGCTGCCATTGGTCTCTCCCTCCTGTCCACTCAGTTGCAGTTTGCTCACATCTTTGAGCATTTGGGAATCGTGGTTTCATCAAATATTGGGCACTACGTGAAAAATAACATAGATCCACTCCGGAACAGCATGCGTGGTGAAAACTACCAATGTCTGAAATAGTTAGAAGTAACCTCCTGAACATAATACTAATGCCGAAACGTATGTATGTCCTACAAAACTCCCCTGTTTGGATCCCACAACAGATTTTTTTTTTAGAATACAAAGGTTGTTTAGAAGCTTGATCTGGCGCAAAATAACGGGCCAGGATCTGATTGGATACTTTACGAAGAGGGAAAGATGCAGTGGGTCTCTCTATTCCTAATCCATGGCTATATTTTATTTCCTCACAAAAGCAGCAATTGAGGGGTTGGGGGAGGACTCCTGGGGACAACGCATCTGCGCGGCTAATAGCACACATTATAGAAGATGAATCCCCTATAGCACTACTAGAGCATAATGGTCTCTCTGACAAGTTGGTGGGATATCCTACACTTAATTTGATATATAAGGTTTGGCATAAGTGTCGTGACTTGCTATCTATACAAGGCTTCACTCAGGTCACCCCAATATGGAGGAATCCTCAGTTGCCTGAAATATTTCGCCTAGAGGGGTTCTCTCCTTGGGAATGGAAGGGTGGGTTGTTCTTGTATCAGCTGCAAAGAGATGGTGTGTTCAAATCATTCAAAGAATTTAGGAATGAGTTTGCTCTTCCTGATGCAGCCTTTTATCAGTTTTTGCAATAAAGGGTACTTTCACACTAGCGTTTTGGATTCCGTTTGTGAGATCCGTTTCAGGGATCTCACAAACAGTCCAAAACGGATCAGTTAAGCCCCAATGCATTCTGAATGGATAAGGATCAGTTCAGAATGCATCAGTTAGGCTCCGTTCCGCTTCTATTCCGTTCTGGAGGCGGACACCAAAACGCAGCATGCAGTATTTTGGTGTCTGTCTGAAGAGACGGAGCCTAACAGATCCGTTTTGAATTACAATGTAAGTCAATGGGGACGGATTCGTTTTCAATGACACAATATGGTGCATTTGAAAACGGATCCGTTCCCCATTGACTTTCAATGTAATTCAAAACGGATCCGTTTTGGACTTTGTCATTTTTCTTTTAACTAATGCAAACGGATCCGTTCTGCACGGATACAAACGGTTGCATTATAGGTGCGGATCCGTCTGATGCAAATAAACAGATCGGATCCGCACCAACGCAAGTGTGAAAGTACCCTAAGACATGCATTGCAAGCTCAGGCAAGGTCTGTCTTACAGGTACAGTAGTCCAATTGTTGCAACAGATTCTCACATGCGGCTCCTCGAGCGGATTAATATCATCCATATACAGGAGCCTGTTCGTGAAATCTGTGAAGCATGACCCCTTGGTGGTAAAACAGAAATGGGAGGGGGAGGTTGGTTCTATTTCAGAGGATCAATGGAAAGCAGTACTGGCACTAACACCTCAGTTATCAGTCTGTGAGGGCCAGCGTATGTCTCAATTATTTCTTGTTCATCGTGTATACCGGACTCCATCCTTTCTGTTCAAGATCGGGGTTAGGAACGATGTTTCTTGCCCCAGATATGGGAGAGTCCTGCATGTTTTGGGAGTGTATGGAGCTTCGGAATTTCTAGACAGGCATGTTAACTTGTATTAAAGAGGCATATTCAATGACATTCTGTGATACATTTGAAAGGGTATATTTCCGTATCGTGTGCTTTCATTATTGAAAATTGGATGTCACTTATGGAAAAAGTCTTGATATCTTTCTGAGTGTCCCACGGGATTGCATGTACTCATCGCTTTATCTTCTCTATGGGTTTCTCTTTTTTTTCTGTATATTGAAAACTTGTTAATAAAAAAAAAATTATCTGATTTAAAAAAAAAAGGTCCCTTTACATGGCCCAATGGGGCCGCCGTTTATCGGGAAAGACACATTCCTTCCCAAACAACTGTCTTCAGGAACAGAATCATTTTCGTTTTTTTTCGTTTTCGCTTTTTCCTCCCCATCTTTCAAGCACCACAACTTATGAATTCAGATAGCCAAATGGGCTTATTTTTATGTGGGATGAGTTGCATTTTTAATGTACCATATCTTGTATTTAATATTGGGGAAAAAATTCTTTGTTCAGTGAAAATGGAAAAAGAAATTTAATTCGGCTATTTTTTTTGGCATTCACAGTGCACGAAAAACAGCCTTATTCTTCTCGCCAGTACAACTACGGCAATACAAAATGTACATTCTTTTTCTTTTTGGATCGCCACATGCTGAAATCCTTAATCTTTTTTTTTTCATAACATTTACATCTATAGAGCAATGTCAGGACTTGTGTTTTGTAATTTTATTGGTACCATATTGGGGTACATATGACTGATTACTTTTTATTCAGTTTTTTTTTTCACGGGGTAAGGCTACTTTCACACTTGCGGCAAACTTTTCCGGTATTGAATTCTGTCGTCGGGGCTCAATACCGGAAAAGAACTGATCAGTTTTATCCCAATCCGTTCAGGATGCATCAGGATTTCATCAGTTCAGTCACTGTCAGTGGTTTTGGACGGAGGAAATACCGCAGCATTCTGCAGTTTTATCTCTGTCCAAAATGCCATAACACATGCCGGAATGCCGGATCCTGCATTAATTTCCATAGGAATGTATTAGTGCCGGATCCGGCATTAGAAATACCTGAAGGACGGATCCGTCCTTCCGGTATGCGCATGCGCAGACCCTTAAAACTGAAAAAATAATACAAGGCTGATCTGTTCTTGCAATGCATTTGTGAGACGGATCCGCATCCGGATCCATCTCCAAATGCTTTCAGTTTACATCCAGATTGTCGGATCCGGCAGAGTGTTCCGGCGACGGAACTGCTTGCCGGAACACTCTGCCGCAAGTGTTAAAGTACCCTTAGGTGGCCAAAAAAGGACAATTTGGCCATTTTGATTTTGTTTTACTATTACAGCGTTCACCATCACAGATAAATACTTTTACATTCTAATAGTTTTGACGTGGCAGTACCAATTATGTTTATTTTTTTATGTTAAATTGGGAAACAGGGGATTTGAGTTTTTAATACTTTTTTTTAAACATTTTCCCTGTAGGGAACTTGAACTTGTGACTGTTAGATCATTTTACCATAGATTGCAGTAATTTACTATTGTAGTCTCTGATCATGACTACATTAGACAGGTGTCAGCTGAATAACCCAGCCGACACCCACTGTGTATGGAGTGGGCTCAGCTCGTGAGCCCACTCCATACACTACTTGCACATAGATGAGGTATGCAAATGAGAAGTTAAAGGGCTTGGCCACTTTCTGGTTATTTTTAACCAATGTGTTTGTAAGATGTCTATATGGCACTTGCTAATAAAGCCTATATTGAAATTCTGCACTATTTTCTATATTTCATAAGGGGTGCTTTCTTGTTTTGTGCTGTCCACATAAAATGGCAGCTGATGGAGGGTCCTGTGACCAGGCAAATCACATCTATCTGATGTCTCCTCCATTTAAACACACAAACGCTGCACTAAACTCCCAAAAGATCAAGTACAGATGGCAGGTGTAGTGTATTTGAATAGAGGAGACATCACATGGAGGTGATCTGCCTGGTCACATGACTCTCCATCAGCGGCCATCTTTTGGAGAGGACCTCTATGTGCACAGCACAAAAGTCTTTGTAAAAAAGGGGGCATGCCTTCTAAAATATAGAAAATGGTGCTGAATTTCAACAAAGACTATATTAATAAGTGCCATATAACCATTTTACAAACACATTGGTCAACAGTAACCAGAAAGTGGTCAACCCCTTTCGATGCACTGAGTGGGCCTAAGTCACTTTCTACACCCTTGCTCCTATTGCTTTCTCTGCCAGCCCCTACCTCTGGGCTGGCAAGGGAAGCAGGAGGAGCAAGGGTCCACAGAGTGCCCTGGGCCTGCCCTTAGTGCACTTAACTGCCTATTTGCATATGGATACTTTTTTCTCCAGAATGAAGCAATAAATTACTAAGTAACAGGTATCATTACATGCAGCTGAGCAAGCCCTACAAGGACTTGTGCCTGGTTTAGGAGTGAATTTGCTGATGACAGGCTCCCTTTAATCAAGAATTATCTAAAGACAAATGTGAAGCCTAGAGGTCAGAACACGAATATAGATATCATAGCTCAATATGACTGCCGTAGACATCTGCCTTATAGACACCTTTTAACACTATTTTATTTTTGGTGTCCAATATTCTGGACTGGTTCATTTATATTATATACTTTTATAGGAGTCTGGGCTCCATTTGTCCAAATCCCTTGCATAGACATTGATAGAACCTCAAACTGCCTACAGCCACATCTGGGAGTATAGGTTCTTACTGCGGACATTTCATTGTTGAGTTCGGTGTACATAGTGAGTCCCCCTACTGGTGGCTGCAGGTAGACAGAATTTTATCATCTTATTCTAATACCAGCAGCTCCCAATACTGTGGATAGATGGTCGCTATACGTATGGTTGAACTGTTGTCTCTCTTGTGCACCCAAGCATGGCTGATTAGGCTTACAACCACCTTGAGCCATACTTTGTGGAAATGAACAACCTTCACAAACGACACCACTGGCACGTGGTCATCATTGCTGCTATGCCATCATTGCTGGTATGAAGTTTACATTTCATTTAAGACTTTGCCAATATTAAAATCACAAGAAACTGCTGAAATATTTAACAGTCAATTAAAGAGCAGTAAGACCCGGATTGTTCCTGCAGGGGATTATTAACCTTCAGTCCTCAAGGCGACAGAATAACCAGACTCAATTTACTTTTCTATCATAAAATCCTATGAAAATGAACCGTATAAATCACTATGCAGGGCGGGGGCTGCACGCGTCCATCTTCACGATGCACTGCCACACTGTGTAATTGAAATCCCTGCTGCTGTTATTACACTGGCACAAAGGGATTTACATTCTAACTAGCATCCATTTCTTATGATCCCTTAAATAGCGATCAGAAATTATTACTGGGAGAAAGAAGGAACCATATGAAGAACAATTAAAATTCTCCATTATTTTAGGTGTCCATGGATGTAACCATTTTTCATACATTCTGAACTGAGCAAATATCTGTTTTTCACAACAATTATCAGACTGACATCAGCAACCAATACTGTGCTCCAAATCCTCTGATATGATAAAATTCTGGTGGCGAGCCACTACCACTAGAGGGAGCTTTCAGAATTTTGATTTATTTAGTTCCCATTGAACTCAACCATAAAGCAATGGAGCAGATGCTAACCGCCAGTCTTGATCTCCCTGCGCTGGCATGAGATGCGCCTGATTTGTTAATAGGCAGGAGCCTCTTAACAAATCAGGCGCATCTCTATCCTGCTGTGTGCCAGAAACTGAAGTCTACATCAGCTACAGGCTGGCGTAGACTTCAGTTATTAATTCCGCCACTTTATATTATAAGTTATAGTAAATTCTGTGGCAGCGTGCAGCCACACCCCCTTCTTCTAAGCCATGCCCCTTTTCCTGGCACTTTTCAGAAAAGTCGCATGCTATGGTGCACCAATTGTGGTGTACAGAGCTTGATTAATGTCCCCCATTATATTTCTCTTAAAAATCTAAATGTCTCTAGCAGTGCTATCAGATCAGAACTAGCAGAAACCAGTGGGACAGGTTTCTTACTGTTCTGAGAAGTCTGTCCAGAAGTGGCATTCATGGAAGAACAAGGGCAAGCCTACTTCCTCAGAAGATCTGTGGTTAGTTCTCCAAGATGTCTGGAACAACCTCCCTGCCCAGTTCTTTGAAAACTGTGTGCAAATGTACCTAAAAGAACAGTCAAAGGCTGATCATACCAAATATTGATTTGATTTAGATTTCTCTTTTTTTTATTCACTTTGCATTTTGTTAACTGTTAAAATTACGTATTAACACTTCTACTTTTGAAAGCATTCTTAGTTTACAGTATTTATTCCACACCTGCCTCTAACTTTTTCACAGTACTGTGTCTATATCTATAATAAAACTGATCACACACTGGCTTCAATATGGATCTCGTATCTATCTATCTATCTATCTATCTATCTATCTATCTATCTATCTATCTAATCGATCAATATCTATCATCAAACAGGTTACACACTGACCCTAATTGCACAGATTCTCCTTCATATTCGGTGATGTTGAGCTTCCAGTCATCCAGTTCCTCCATGTATGGTTATACACTATTCTGTAATCACTACCTGCACTATTCCCATATGTAAGTACCTGGAAGGAAGGAACTGGGTACCACTGATGGCTACAGGCTGCATTGTTTCTCACAAGTGGCTTTGTGACAGAAATTTCCTTCCTCCACACTTCAAGCTCCTGCTGGTTCTCCTAGAGATGCTGATGCTGCTCAAGCCCCCATCCCTGGCTGGCAAAGTTTAATGATCTGCACTGACGTCACATTTGGGTTTAAGGAAGGGTATAAGAAGCAGAGGGAATCTCATTTCCACTTCATTCCTGCATATTTCTTGCTCTCCTGTGCACCGTGTCCAGATCTCAAGATGCTGTTCCTGGGCTCTGCAGGGACCATGCTTGTGCTGCTTGTGTGGGGGACCAGGGGTCTTTCTCAGCCATATGACAACAGAATGAGACTAGGTCACAACCAGGTCAGTGATGGAATAAGGTCACATCCATCATCACCCCACATTCCATGTACTCATCCAGGAAAGGGTTAAACTCAATTCAGTGCAATGAGTGCTCCTGTAACTTATAGGCTTCAGATAGCACACACCAGACTGAGTTGATGTCTGGGAATTCTTGCAAAGTTTGTAGCTATAGCTTGTTATGGGTGATCCCACAATGTCCCTAGAATGTGTCATGTATAAAAATGTATATTGTTCAATGTATATGTTTCTTGCTTGAAAATGTCAAAATTGAGTTAATTTGCTCACCGTGTGACGTCTCACAAGTAGCAGGTCACACATTAGATCACTCATCACATACTTGGGGCTGTATGTATATTTGTGAAACGTTTTCTTACTCCAGAATGTAGTAAATCTCATATTCCTAGTAACTTGATCACTGATATATCTTCAAGTTTTGGTGAGAACATGGAAAAATGTCTCAGTTATGGCTACACCTCAAGTAAATGCTCTATAGGCTGAAGTAGGACATCTCCCAAACTCACCATGTCTTCTACATGAACTCCACTATTCATATCTTCATAGATAATGCCTCCGTGGATGTCTCGGAAGAAGATCTGAGCTTGGGGTTCATGAAAAATGTCCATCTTTGAATTTTTAACTATGGATCAAGAAGGCAATAATGTTAATCCCTGTCACGGTGTAGTTATAGGGGTGCAGAGGTAGCAGATGCACCCAAAGACTCCTCTGCGACATAAGAAGACACTAGTGTTAGAAATGGCAGTTGGTAGGTGCAGGGTTGCCAACTGTCCAGAAATGTCTGGACAGTTTAAAAATTGGATGACTTTTTTTGTGTGTCCGTTTTTTTTAATTTTAATTTTAGGCTGGTGGTACTTGACTAGATTATTTTGGTGGTAATTATCATTTTACAGCTAAATGCTGGAATATTGAGCTATAGACATGTATTACTTATAATCTTTATCATTCATTATGGTTTTCCAGTTTGTCCGTAAAAATTGTTGGTTGTCCGTGATTTTAGGATAAATTCTCCAGAAAAAAGAAAGATTCTCGTTGACAATCTTGGGTAGGTGGGAAGCCCTTACAGATTTTATATTGAAACCGAGGAGCTTCAAGTTTTGCATCTGTATAAGTGTAGATGTTTTTTGGTGTAGAGCTATTTTGGGGGTTGGAGTTCTATAAAAGATTATTCCATCACTTTTGGTGAATGCCACCTTTATCCTCCTTATTATAAAATCTGCATAAAAATAATTCAGGCTTTATTATGACAGAGATATAAACCCAGCCTTATACTTCACATCATAAATGGTTCCTGTCTGCAGTCCATACATAAAATACAGCGATAGATAGAATCATTTCCAGATGATGAGATTTTTCCGGTTACATGAGGGATGCAGCTGTGACCAGAACATGATGGATGAACTGATTATGACAGAAACAAAGTCAAACCTGAAACCTGGAAGAGATAAATAGATGATGGACACTAGAGGTGGACAATGTATAGTCATAGGCAAAGGTCTGTTCAGCTATTTCTCAGTTCTGTCTGTTCTTGGGAAAGATGGGTGACACAGCTACTGTATGCCCTGCTCCTATATGGCTTTCTAGCAAGCAGAGTTGTCACCCTCATGAAATCTGCACAGTGGTTTTTCCTCAACTTTCTTAGACCCCCGAAAAGTAAATCTGCCAAATTTTGACCTTATACAGCAACTGAGCATGTAACACTGCTGCAGATGCGTCATAGCGATTGGCACTCAGCCTTTCTAGAAACTGCATATTTGCATTTAAAGTTTGCATTACTGGAAGCTACTTTGTGAAATATTACATGCCTCCAATATCCCTGAAATTAGGACTTTTCTCTAAATCTTTACTATGGTGCTAATGTTTTGTGCATGAAGAGGGGGAAACGTTGTTGGATAACACTGGCCACATTCCTCAACCTGGGGAACCTGAGAAAGATCTCCCTTTCTACAGGCACCAAAACATTAGTATAAAAAGAAGGAGGAATCAGCTCAAGATTTACACTGCCCTTCTTCTGTACATGAGATGGAGAAGGGGGTGAACAAGTGCCAAACCATGAATTTTGCATGTGTCTGGCATCTAGAATGGAAACATATTGTGATTTTTGCTGCAGACCTCAATCTTCTTTTGTATAAGGTTGGTCCCTGGGCAGGACTGTTATTAAGCAAGTGGTCTCATGTTATTGCTTAGGGGTTGAGTATGAACCCATTGCGGTACCATGTATCATGTAGAGTACATTAATGGAAAAAGACATTGATAGCAGAGAAGAACCAGAGTGTCCATCATAGTACTGTGTATATGACTTAGATTTTTTCTGAGTGCAAGAGATAATTGTAATTGCAGAGATAATTGATCATTCCGGTGGTGGTGGTGTGGTGTTAAAGTTTGGTGGGCTATGAGTTTTAATTTCGATTTATTGGGTGGAGGGTCTTTCAGGTGTGTAAACATAATTTTATGTATTTTTTCGGTTATTGGCAACTAAATGTCCTATTGGAATACTTAGTTTCCTCTAGATGGTCTTATTGGACTAGTTATTTTGCTATCTAACCAACAAAAAAACAGAGCCCGATATATTTTCTCAGATTAGTCCAATGACATGAATGTCCAAATATTTCCTAATACGTATGTCCAATGGTATGGTCCAGTTGGCAATTTTTTTTGTCAGATTGCAATGCCACTAAATGCTGTATGTCTACATTGCCATCTATTGACCGTACATATAAGTAGAATGACATCCTGTTATAATTACCAAATACACATTTCTAGAGCCACCTAGAGGTCTTACAGGGTAATGTATCTTTAACACCTCTGCAAGTATACCTTTGCATTGCCACCTAGTGGGTATAATAAGCACCTGTAGCATCACCCAATATGGATTTACATTGCCTCCTAGTGGGCAAACATGGCATGACAGATGCAATATTCTGCTAAATATGGCTAGTGGAAATAAGTAGTATTTTATCTGTAATATCACCAAATATGCAAAGAGATTGTCATCTATTGGGCACCTGTAATATCCCTCCATTGCTGTCTAATGGCTGCAACATGGGGTCCCTACCTCCTCTATGTTTATCCCTGTGGTGCTATATCAAGGCACAGTGATTAACTCTGGGGTCATGGGTTATAATCTGAGCCAAGCTTTGTGGAGTCTGCATGTTCTCTCTGAAGTTGCCTGATATTGTTACCCATCACTTTTATTACTATTATAAAGTGTTTTCTAATTGCAATGAGCCCCCTGGTCACGTAGTAATGAACACAAGTTAATGCAATGAGTCATTTGGCTTACTGCTATCAAACATCTCCATCTCTTGGGTGAAGAAGACAATTTGAGGTGGGGGGCATTAACAGCTGGTAGACGATTAGCGCATCTCTCAGTGGTGAGCCTGGCGTGCGACTAATTGCAGTTAATCTACACCAGAATGGCGTGTTTATATTGTGAAATTGAGGGCATTATACAGACGATCAGGGATGTTTGCTATTAATTGCAGCATAAAACATCCATATAATAAGATGTAGAACATTTATATCCAGGGTATTATCCTAAGATAAGAGGGAAACGGCTCAGGTCTTCGAATGTCTAGAAGGGACTTTCTTGTTCAGGTTAAAGAAGTTTCATCATTATCTAAATGAAAAGGTCTACAACTTATGTGCTTCAGTTCCTCACCATTTTTACAATCTCTGTTTGCTGTCAGTGATTAGGTCCATACCTAGTCCTGCTCTAGGCTGAGAAGTGGATAGAGTTGTATCCTTCTAGGCAGCGCTCTTGCACAAGTTTCTGGGGCAGTTTCATGATTGGGTCCAGGCTGTTCACTTCACTGACCATTAATAGTCTGAATGCAATTGCATTTACTTCTCAGCTGGGAGCAGGTCATTGTATTGAAAGAAAAGAGTATCAGAAAGCAGCAGAAATTATTGGAAAATCACTTTAAAGGGGTTGTGTCATCTCCATTATTGGATTTACATCCTCTAGAAAAACTCAAAATAAAGCACTTACCAAATACGTAACTTTTTCAGAACTGCCTCTACTTTTTCCAGTGCCTCCCACTTCCTCCTCTTTATTTACTGCCCATTATCAGGGACTACGATCTGCGCTTGGAAGGAAAGATGATCTCTTTTTAGCCTAGTGGCCGGGAAGTGCATAATTGCACAAGAGCTGTAGCTCCCGATCCAGCCAGTGCCCTGCAGTGCCTCCGATCTAGTTGGGACAGCACCAGGGCATGCACAGTACCCAGGAGACGTTCACCGCAGTGATGCAGAGCAAGAGCAGCTGCTAAGCTCTGAAAAACTTTTCAGGACTTAAGGTCCCTTTAGATAGGATAATTTTGCAGTCGATTGTTGGAAAGGAAGCGGTTTTTTTCTGACAATCGCCTGCTCGTCAGTGAGACAGCTGGATTTACATGCAGAGATCTCCTCCACAGTATGGGGAGGAGCAATCACTAATGCCATCGCTTGTCCCAATACAGAATCATTGTTTTCTAGCAGCAGAGTATATTTAGATGGCACGATCTGCTGCCAGCAAACGACAATTTAGGTGCCTACACAAACAATCCGTATGAGCATTTCAATTGTTCATCAGGTAATCGCTAATGAGCCTTCCTAAGAAAGTTCATTAGCGATCATCTGGTGGATTCTTAGCTCGTATAAAGGGCACTTTAGACAATATCTGTAAAGAATAAATCAAGGCAACTGGACTTGCTGACCGTTATCTCTACATATAAATTCTGTGATAACAGTATGCATTGGGAGTGCACACATGCAGGTAAGCGGTGCTGCTTGCCTGTCAATCAAACAAAAGGTAGCCGCTTACACACCAGACAGGGAGAACAGTGATCTGGCACTTCTGAAGAGGAAAAGAGGGAGATGAGACAACCGCTTTAAGGATGCAGTAGATCTCTGATCATTGACAAAAAAAAATTACACACCCAGATACAGGGGCGGACTAGGAACATTAAGCCGCACTGGAAAAAAAACTCTAAGTGGACCCATTTTGTAGTTGGGTCCAAACTGACAGAAGGAGGGGTCATGAATACCATATAGCAGCACATTATACCGCCCCAGCAGAGCCAAATACCATAGTGCATCTCAATATACTGCCCCAGCAGCACAAAATACATCCCTAAAGACTTCTACTGGTTGGCCAAAAGAAGGGCTCAGGCTGGAAGTTTCCCTGTAGAGTTTATGGCCAATCTGCCCCTGCCCAGATAGAAATGTCAATATCATGGCAGGGCTTCCAGCTGGCATTTTTCAGCTGGATAATGTTCACCCACACACACCAAGGGTTGTACACTTCCTTGGATGCCCAGTCACCAGAGTTATCACCAATCAAGCTTTTATGGGACTAGCTGGGACACTATCTTCAGAAACCTAAGAGTGTGCAGGATCTACAGGCCCAGCTGTAACATCTATGCACAAAGGCACCACAGGATACCATGCAGAAGCTGTATGCCTCCATGCCCAACCATATCTCATCTTGTATCCAGGCTAGAGGTGGCCCAATAAGGTTCTAGATTGTCCTTTCACTTGTACAATTCTCCCAAATAAACCTATGGCTCTAATATAGTAATCACTTCTATATATCATTACATTTATACATAGAAAGTTTTACATAATTCCAACAACTCCTTCTAGGTGAGTTATTTTTTTTGTAAGTGAGTGTATTATGGGTTAATTACCCTCACTTATAAACATTACATGGGAAATCCATGTTCCATTCTTCTGTGACACACCATTCAGGATGAGAAACTCAAGTTTCCCATTAAAAGGGCTTGGACCCCCATGACTTTAACACATTGAGGTTGTGTTGCAGTAACCAGATTTGCCATTTTCTTACCAGAATCCATGACTCATGCTCTGCTCGCTCAGTTTTAGGACTGTTCCTTTAAAGGGGTTCATCAAGCTCCTGATATTGTTCACCTATCCTCAGGATAGGTCATCAATATCTGATCATTTAGTTGCCCAGCAGCCCATGACCCCCTAAACAGTTGTTCTCTGCAGCCTCTGGTGCTGGAACTCGGTCTTGAATGGAACAGGAAGCAGACAGCTCTGTTCTAGGTGTAGTGGCCGTGCTGGGTTACTGCATCTCCGCTCCCAATCACTGAGCTGCAGCCAATGTACTTAGAATGGAGCTGTGCTTCCTCTTCCATTCAAGAGCTAGTTCCAGCACTGTAGGCTTCAGGAAACATGATCGGTGGGGGAAGGGGGTGTTATACACTCCCCAATCAGATATTAATGAACTATCCTGATGTCAATATCAGAAGCTTGGAAAATCCATTTTAGTGTTAGCTATGAGGCGACACATAGGAGTAAATGGAGAAGCAGAACTGGAATCTTCCAGGATAGGCCCATATCTGGTTCTTCACATTTGAGGTGATCTAATGATGTATTCATATTTGGTGACTGCTGATTTCTAGGGTCTTCTTCTAGAATCAATGCCACCACGTTCCATTGTAGCTCAGTCCCATTCATATCTGCTGCAATTCCAGGCAAAGCCTATAGACATGAGTGGCACTGTTCCCTTAAGAAAGAATGTTCTTCTAATCTCATACAACCCCTTTAAATATACATTTCATCTGTCAATCATTTGTCTCCTGTCCTAGGACCTGGGTAAAATCCAGGAAGATCTCCTCCTGAAGCTGCTCTCTGGATGGACAGACAGCACAGAGAGTAATTCACTAGAGATGGAAAGAGCAGCTCCTGACAACCTCGACACAAAGCTGATCCCCTCTTTGAAGTTTCCTCAACGTGAGCGGAAAGCACCATGCAAAAACTTCTTCTGGAAAACATTCACCATCTGCTAGTGACCGGCTAAAGAAATGAACCTGTTTTTTAATTTATAAATTGCGTGAGCGAAACAGTACTGTACATAAAATAACATTGTCTCCATGTGGCCTCAGATTGTGGATTTCCATATTAAACTAAAAGAGGTGTCCAGCAATAAGAGATTGTGTTGTGAATTTTTCAATGTTTTTGAATTTTGTTTTAGGATGTTCAGAGTTAGGCTAGTTTCACACTGGCACTTAGTATCCGGCAGGCTGTTTTGGCAGGGAACAGCTTGCGAATCTCTCTGCATTCTGGCATTGTAACGCTTCAAAAGACATCCATCTAGTTAGCCTGTTATCCTGCAAAGTTGATCCAGATGAAGGCAAAAAAAAACTAAAGAGGTAGAAGCCAATTTTCCATATTTTAGGAGAAAAAATTCCTTCCCAATCAGGCAATCAGAATAACTCCTTGGATCAATGAACCTGCTCCAGAAATCTTATAACTATAACCTGTAACATTATTACACCCAGAAATACATCCAAGCCCCTCTTCAACTCTTTTAGTGAATTCACCATCACCACCTCCTCAGACAGCTACATTCACATGCGACCCCCTGAGAAGCCGGTGTAGCGGATAGGAGTGGTAGTGTCCCTAATGAAGTGTTGTGTCCCAGTGAACTGCCTCAGGTCATTTATAGCCAGATATACGCCCTTTTTGTGGCGAGTATCTGGCGCATATTCTATTGCACACCATGGTGACGCTAGGGAGGCTTGTCCCTGTCCGCCATTGGCTGCTCCCCCCTGACACCGGATGTTTTTATCCGTGTGCAGAGAGAAGCAGCAGCGGCGGTGCGGGGACCAGGAGCGGCGCCAGGAGCAGGGGCCCGGCACATGTGTGTGTGTGTGTGGGGGGGGTTCTTGAAATTGGATAACCCCTTCAAGTGCAATGTAGAACTTTAAATACATGCAGTAGCAGCAAGCTCTAGTGCAATTCTTCTCTGGCACCAGCAAGGATATGGAAGCAGGTTGTTGGTGGTAATTCAGCACTTAGATGATGCTGACCTAGTGGTTGTTTGTTGATGGGTGGCTTGGCTGTATTCTCTCACCTCAAAGCAGTGTCTGTAGATGCAGATATAACAGGTCACTCTGCTGTCTGGAACCTCAAGGTATCACTTGAGGTCAATTTGGAGTAGTAGATTAGGTAACAGGAGCAGGAGCACTGCAGCTTGCTTCCTCTCCACTCTGAGGTTTTTCAGGAACTTCCACTCTTGGCAGGAAGCAGAACCAGCCCACTCCTACCAACAGGGGAGGTACAGGCTTTTAAACCCTGTTTCTTGCCAAGCTTTGCCAGTCATTCACTACTGGTAACTACAGCCAGAAGCAACTTGATACATAACAATACAATTTGTAGTAAAACCAGGTCTGGGGTACTACAGATGCAAAAAAATATATGTGTCATAAAGGCTGTGATTTCAAATTTTCTGCACTTCCTATGGGTCATCTTATTGAAGAACACTGAATGCAACCTCTCACCAGACTGAAGTGGCTGATAACAGGAAACAATACATTACATTTAACTGAACAGCAGAAAAAAGATAAGACCCCCCCCCCCAGCTTCCCATTTGTTTCATGTCCTCTGTGTGGATAGTATATATAATGATATAATGGCCCCTCTGTATTATTGGTAAATATAATGGCCCCTCTGTATTATTAGTACATATAATGGCCCTCTATATTATTAGTACATATAATGGCCCCTCTATATTATTAGTACATATAATGGCCCCTCTGTATTATTAGTATATATAATGGACCCTCTGTATTATTAGTATATATAATGGCCCCTCTGTATTATTAGTATATATAATGGCCCCTCTGTATTATTAGTATATATAATGGCCCCTCTGTATTATTAGTACATATATTGGCCCCTCTATATTATTAGTACATATAATGGCCCCTCTGTATTATTAGTATATATAATGTCCCCTCTGTATTATTAGTATATATAATGTCCCCTCTGTATTATTAGTATATATAATGGCCCCTCTGTATTATTAGTATATATAATGGCCCCTCTGTATTATTAGTACATATAATGGCCCCTCTGTATTATTAGGATATATACTGGCCCCTCTGTATTATTAGTATATATAATGGCCCTCTGTATTATTAGTATATATAATGGCCCTCTGTATTATTAGTATATATAATGGCCCTCTGTATTATTAGTATATATAATGGCCCCTCTGTATTATTAGTATATATAATGGCCCCTCTGTATTATTAGTATATATAATGGCCCTCTGTATTATTAGTATATATAATGGCCCCTCTGTATTATTAGTATATATAATGGCCCTCTGTATTATTAGTATATATAATGGCCCCTCTGTATTATTAGTATATATAATGGCCCCTCTGTATTATTAGTATATATAATGGCCCTCTGTATTATTAGTATATATAATGGCCCTCTGTATTATTAGTATATATAATGGCCCCTCTGTATTATTAGTATATATAATGGCCCCTCTGTATTATTAGTATATATAATGGCCCCTCTGTATTATTAGTATATATAATGGCCCCTCTGTATTATTAGTATATATAATGGCCCCTCTGTATTATTAGTATATATAATGGCCCCCTCTGTATTAGTACATATAATGGCCCCTCTGTATTCTTAGTATATATAATGTCCCCCTCTGTATTATTAGTATATATAATGGCCCCCTCTGTATTATTAGTATATATAATGTCCCCTCTGTATTATTAGTATATAAAATGGCCCCTCTGTATTATTAGTATATATAATGATCCGCTCTGTATTATTAGTATATATATTGGCCTCTCTGTATTATAAGTATATATAATGGCCCCTCTGTATTATAAGTATATATAATGGCCCCTCTGTGTCATCAGTATATATAATGACCCCTCTGTATTATTAGTATATATAATGGCCCCCTCTGTATTATTAGTATATATAATGGCTCCTCTGTATTATAAGTATATATAATGGCCCCTCTGTATTATTAGTATATAAAATGGCCCCTCTGTATTAGGGGTCGACCGATTATCGGTTTGGCCGATATTATCGGCCGATATTGATGATTTTCACAGTTATCGGTATCGGCCCCTAACCAGGCCGATATACCGATAACTGTGCTATCAAAGAACATTGCCGCGCTGTCTCAGCGCGCCATGTTCCCTCAGCAGCACAGGGGAGAAGGAGGCAGTCCCTCCCTCCCTCCCCCTGTTCTGCGCTGCGCTGCCCTGCCAATGGAGAGAAGAGAAGGCGGGGCTGAGGGCGCACTGGCCACCAATAAGAGTAGAGGAGGCGGGGCTGAGGGCGCACTGGCCACCAATAAGAGTAGAGGAGGCGGGGCTGGGCGCACTGCCCACCAATAAGAGTAGAGGAGGCGGGCTGAGCGCACTGCCCACCAATGATCATAGGTTTAAGATATTGCAAGCACATTGCCCAGACCTGCCTCTGATAGAGGCTGCGATCCGCGGCAACTAACCCTCAGGTGCCGCACCTGAGGGGTTAATTGCCGCGGATCGCAGCCATCTATCAGAGGCAGGGTCTGGGCAATGTGCTTGTAATATCTTAAATCTTAATATCATTGGTGGCCAGTGCGTCCTCCCCATCCCCCTCCTCCCCATGCCTTCAGTATTAATATCATTGGTGGCAGTGGCCACAGGGTCCCCCACCTCCTCTCTTCTGATCGGAGCCCCAGCAGTGTAATGCTGGGGCTCGATCGGTTACCATGGCAGCCAGGACGCTCCTGAAGCCCTGGCTGCCATGGTTCCTGCTGCTGTGTGCCCATAGCACAGGGCAGCAGGGACAGTGTCAGGTCCTTTTCACCCTGATAGAAATCTATTAGGGTGAATAGGACAAGGGATGTAAAGAGCCCAGGGTCTACCCTTAGGGGAAATGGTAATAAAATAAAAGTAAAAAATTTAAAATAGTAAAAAAACACCAAAATATTAAGTATAAATTAACCCTTTTCCAATTTTACATATAAAATATATAAACAATAAATAAAAAAACATATCGCCGTGACCAAAAAGTCCAAACTATTAAAATATTTTTTTTTTAAAAAGCGTCGGACGCCGTAACAGAAAAAAAAAATCCAAAAATTAAAATGCGCAAAATATCGGTATAAAATATCGGCTATCGGCCTGAAAGTTCACAGAATATCGGTATCGGCTCTAAAAAATCAATATCGGTCGACCCCTACTCTGTATTATTAGTATATATAATGATCCCCTCTGTATTATTAGTATATATGATGGCCTCTCTGTATTATTAGTATATATAATGGCCCTCTGTATTATTAGTATATATAATGGCCCCTCTGTATTATTAGTATATATAATGTCCCCTCTGTATTATTAGTATATATAATGGCCCCTCTGTATTATTAGTATATATAATGGCCCCTCTGTATTATTAGTATATATAATGGCCCCTCTGTATTATTAGTACATATAATGGCCCCTCTATATTATTAGTATATATAATGGCCCCTCTATATTATTAGTATATATAATGGCCCCTCTGTATTATTAGTACATATAATGGCCCCTCTGTATTATTAGTATATATAATGGCCCCTCTGTATTATTAGTACATATAATGGCCCCTCTGTATTATTAGTACATATAATGGACCCTCTGTATTATTAGTACATATAATGGCCCCTCTGTATTATTAGTATATATAATGGCCCCCTCTGTATTATTAGTATATATAATGGCACCCTCTGTATTATTAGTATATATAATGTCCCCTCTGTATTATTAGTATATATAATGGCCCCTCTATATTATTAGTATATATAATGGCCCCTCTGTATTATAAGTATATATAATGGCCCTCTCTGTATCATTAGTATATATAATGGCCCCTCTGTATTATTAGTATATATAATGGCTCCTCTGTATTATAAGTATATATAATGGCCCCTCTGTATTATTAGTATATAAAATGGCCCCTCTGTATTATTAGTATATCTAATGGCCTCTTTGTATTATAAGTATATATAATGGCCCCTCTGTATTATTAGTATATATAATGGCCCCCTCTGTATCATTAGTATATATAATGACCCCCTCTGTATTATTAGTATATATAATGGCTCCTCTGTATAATAAGTATATATAATGACCCCCTCTGTATCACTAGTATATATAATGGCCCCCTCTGTATCACTAGTATATATAATGGCCCCCTCTGCATTATTAGTATATATAATGGCTCCTCTGTATTAGTACATATAATGGCCCCTCTGTATTATTAGTACATATAATGGCCCCTCTGTATTATTAGTATATATAATGCCCCCCTCTGTATTATTAGTATATATAATGTCCCCCTCTGTATTATTAGTATATATAGTATAAGGTCTCTTTGGTATTAGTATATGTAATGGCACCCTCTGTATTATTAGAATATATAATGACCCCCTCTGTATTATTATAATATATAATCACCCCCTCTGTATTATTAGTATATATTATGACCCCCTCTGTATTATTTGTATAATGGCCCCCTCTGTATTATTAGTATATATAATGGCCCCCTATCTATATATAGCAATGGTCCTCCACACCCAGAGTGTCCCCAGTACGCCCTTAGCATACATACATAAGAAAAAAAAACTCGCCTCTTTTCCACTCTCCATCGCCACTTGTGGCCTGAGTTCAGGAGTCCTTGAGTAGGCGGTCACAAACACATCATTATACCCTCCTGCACCTCGTCATCATCTCATCTCACGAGACCCATCACAGGAGGTCATGGTGATGTAATCGCGATCTCGTGTGCCGTTCTACTACCTCATAGGCTTCAGGCCTAGTGGCCTGAGACCTATGAAGCAGAACAGAGGGGATGGAAGCCATAGGCTCGCGTGGCCCTCGTTGAACTGCCTGCTGCCTTGTGCCCCCTGTAATTTGGCCCCAGTACTCTCTGCTCTGCACTGATGTGGGGCACCCCGAAACAGCTGTCTGCAGATGAGGTGCTGGCTTATTTAATATCCGAGTCATGTCTCCAGGCCTATTTAAAGGGTTGAACATTGACTTAGAGGAGAGCTGCCTTACATCTGGTGGCATTAGTCCATCATGCACACAACCGTATCTATTTTGCGGTCTGCAAAAAATACGGATGACATCCGTGTGCATTCCGTATTTTGCGGAAAATAACAGCTGGTTCCTAATAGAACAGTACTATCCTTGTCTGTAATGCGGACAATAATAGGACATGTTCTATTTTTTTGCGGAATGGAAATACTGACATAAGGAAACAGAATACTCACGGAGTACCTTCCGTTTTTTTTGCAGACCCATTGAAATGAATGGTCCGCCAAAAAAACTGAACGGTCACGGAGAGAAAATACGTTTGTGTGCATGAGGCCTTATAGGCACTGCTTGTTAAGAGGTCATTTGCATCCCTTTCTTCTTAAAAGAATATGAGTCAAAGATTCTCTCTTTTCACAAATTTGTAATTGATGTGAAGAAGAAAAATGGAATTGAAATAGGCCAGATTGGGAATATAGATGAAGTCCAATTAACCTTCAATGTTCCATCAAACAGGACTTTTGATCTGAAAGGTACCAAATGCAAAACAGTGAAAATCTCAGGACACGAGAAAACACATTACACGGTTGTATTGTCCTGCTGCTCAAATGGCACCAAACTGCCACCAATGTTAATTGGTTAAAAGGAAACACATGCCAAAAACAATAAAATATTGTGTATGTTTCTGAAAAATGATGGATGGATGAAAATGGAATGAAACAATGGGTTCAAAAAGAGTGGTCCAAACGTCTTGGAGGCCTTCTGAAAAAAACCTGCCCTATTAGTGCTTGACCAGTTTTGAGCACATATTAGTAAAACCACGAAAAAGATATGTAATGTGGAGACTCATCTAGCCGTAATTCCTGAGGGCTTACCAGTCAGTCGCAACCTCTCGACGTTTCCATCAACAAACCATTTAAGATGTTTATGTGAGAAGAATGGAACGAGTGGATGGCTGCTGGTAATCATGATCTGACACTTACTGAATGAATGAAGAGGCCACGATCACATACATTTGTGAATGGGTGAAAACATCGTGGCAGTCAGTGAAGGATGAAATTGTTGTAAAGTCCTTGAAAAAATGTGGCATTAGCAATGCCTAAAGTCGCATTCACATGACCGTGTCATGGCTGCATCCATTTTGTGGACGGCAAACCAGAGATCCGCAAAACATGGGCAACAGCCACTGCACCCCGCATGGTGGTGGGGACCCATTAATTGCAAGTTGCGGCCAAAGATAGGACATGTCATATTTTTTGCAGAGCAGAGGCACAGACCTGGAAGCATATAGAAGGCCTCCTTGTGCTTCCGGGTCTTTGCCTCCGCACCGCAAAGAAGGTAGACAATCTAAGAAGAACGCCTGCAGCTTTCAGTATGAACATGACTACATTTTTGGTGCTGTATATAAGGAAAGATAACAGCACTCCAAATCAGGGCCGTCTTTAATATTGATTGGACCCTGGGCAAGAATTTACTTGGGCCCCTTGGATCCCACCTTCCCACACCCTAGCATGCAATCATGCCCTCCACCACTATATATGATATAGCTTACAGTGAATGACTGTAAATCCTTCCAGTTCTGAAGACTCCAGCGGCTCAGGATCAGTGCTCTGGACAGCCGGGCTCAGGGCTGGAAGTGGGCACCGCTCTGCAGTTCAGGGGGGAGACCGGGACTTACCCTAGCGTTACATTGCACCCCAGCACCCCACAGTATGCAGTATAGCACCCTAAAGTATACAGCACCCCACAGTATGCAGTATAGCACCCTATAGTATACAGCACCCCACAGTATGCAGTATAGCACCGTATAGTATACAGCACCCCACAGTATGCAGTATAACACCCTATAGTATACAGCACCTTACAGTATGCAGTATAGCACCCCGCAGTATAGCACCCTATAGTATACAGTTTCCCAAAGTATGCCATATATAGTAGGGTTGTTTCGGGTATCAGAGAACATGACTGCGCCGCTCTCAGCATGGCCATGTTCTCCTCGGCAGCACGGGGAGAAGGAGGCAGTCTCTCCCCCCGTGCTGCTTCCACCAATAGAGTGCGAGGGGCGGAGGAGGCGGGGTCACTGGCCACCAATGAGGAGTGACTTTTACTATACAGAGGCAGGCAGAAGAAGCTCATTGCCGGCACCTGCCTGTGACCGGGCGCTGCGATCCGCGGCAATTAACCCCTCAGGTGCCGCTCACAGGCAGGTGCCGGCAATGAGTTTCTTCTGCCTGCATCTATATAGTAAAAGACACTCCTCATTGGTGGCCAGTGCGCCCTCCCCAGTATTAGACATTGGCCAATGTCCCCCCTTTCCCCATTATTAAATACATTGGTGGCCAGTGCGCCCCCCCATTCCTCCCTCCCCCCAGTAATAAAAGCATTGGTGGCAGTGGCCACAGGGTCCCCTCACCTCCTCCTCATTGGTGGCAGTGATCGGAGCCCCAGCAGTGTAATGCTGGGGCTCCGACCGGTTACCATGGCAACCAGGACGCTACTGAAGTCCTGGCTGCCATAGTCAGCTCCCTGCTGCTGTGTGCACAAAGCACAGGGCAGCAGGGAGAGGGTGAGATCCTATTCACCCTGATAGAGCTCTATTAGGGTGAATAGGATGAGAAGATCCCAGGTTCTAGCCCCTAAGGGGGAAATAGTTAATAAATAAACTGTAAAAAAAAAGTTAAAAAAGTACACCAAAATATTAAGTATAAATCACCCGCTTTCCCAATTTTACATATAAATAAATAATAAATAAAATATTACATATCGCTACATCTCAAGTCCAAACTATTAAAAAAATCCTCTTAAGCGGTGAACGCCCATAAAAGAAAAAAAAAGAAAAGAAAAACTGCACAATTCGCCATTTTATTTTAGTTGCCTTGTCCTCCTAAAAAATAGGATCGGACTGTTGTATTATTGGCCGGACGTTCCATAAAATGAGGAATGCACGCAGCTTTTTTGGCATTTTTTTTTTTGCGTGGTATCGAATAGTATCGAGTATCGCAATACTTTTTTATGGTATCGATACCGAATCAAAATTTTGGTACCGAAACAACTCTAGTATAGCACCCCACAGCATATAGTACTCCACAGTATGCAATACATAGTGTAACACCCCACAGTATGCAATACATAGGGTAACACCCCACAGTATGCAATACATAGTGTAACACCCCACAGTATGCAGTATAGCATCCTATAGCATACAGTATAACACCTCACAGTATACAGCACACTATACAGTATACAGCACTTCATACTATACAGCACCCCACGGTATACAGCACACCATACTGTACTGCAACCCACACTATACAGCACCCCACAGTATACTGCACCCCGCAGTATACAGGAGAGCAGTATAGCACTCCACAATATACAACCCCCCATAGTATACAGTATACAGCACCTCACATTATACAGTATACAGCACCCCACAGTATACAGCACACATTATACAGCACCCCACAGTATACAGTATACAGCACCCCATACTATACAGAACCCCACAGTATACAGTATACAGCACTCCACTCAATACAGCACCCCACAGTATACAGTATACAGCACCCCATACTATACAGAACCCCACAGTATACAGTATACAGCACTCCACTCAATACAGCACCCCACCGTATACAGTATATAGCACCCCAAAATATACAAAACCATACTCTATACAGTATATAGCACCCCACACTATACAGTAAACAGCACCCCACAGTATACAGTACACAGCACCCTGCAGTATACAGTATGGAGCACCCGACACTATATAGCACCCCACACTATACAGAACCCCAAAGTATACAGCACTTCACAGTATACATCACCCCACACTATACAGAACCCAACAGTATGCAGCACCCCACACTATACCTCACCCCACTATACAGTAGCTTACAGTATATTACCATAACAGCCCCTGTCACCTTTTCCTGATGTAATCTTCACAAAATAAAATCTCCACAATTATGGCAAACTTCTCCTGCAGGCTGCAGCAACACTGGTAGAAAGAAAGGACCTTTCATTACCTCATAGCCATGTGACCAGTAGTATCGCTATGTTACTGGTCACATGGTGATGATGTCATAAAAGGTCCTTCACAGCTCTCACTCTCTCACAGTTCACTGCCTGGAGAGCCGATGTTCTGCCAGATCTCTATAGATTGCCGAAAGTCTATAGCGGAAGTCACGTGGTGCGCTGCGCAAGCGCACAAGCGTACTTCCGCGACTCATTCGTGCTGGCTCCATTGCACACACTTAAGGGTATAGAGACTTCTTAAAGTGACAGTAATCTCCATTAAAATACAGCTTTGCCCTCCCCCCAGCGCTCATTAATCTACATTAATTTGTACCCTCGCGGGCTCGCTTCGCTCGCCACGCATCGGGCTCGGCCTCGCTGCGCTCGGCATTTAGTAAAACTGACTCTATGCCGCCATTGATAGTAAAGAAGCAATTGCGGACAAGAATAGACATTTCTATGGGGCTGCCGGCTGGGTGTGTTTATGGATCCGCAATTTGCGAATCCATAAACACTACCAACGTGTGAATAAGGCCTAATTCTCCTACCAGCCTTTTCTTCTTTCTAACATCACTTGCTCTAAAGCGTATCTGAAGCTGAACCAACAAACTGTGACTGTGTCGCTCATCACTGGGTCGGATATCTAATGAGTCTTGATAGCCCTCAGGAGAAGCTGGTTAGTCGACAATTACCTTTCACAGCCCAGAGATAAAATGTCATCAGCAGAGCTGGGATGTGCACCCGCTAGTCTGTTCTATGTAGAGCCGCGAGACGGACAGTAACAGTAAATGACATTACCGTCACTCCAAAAACCAGCAAAGAGCAGACGCCAGCACCATACAGTCCCCAGTCTGACCACGTACATTAGATTGCTGTTGACTTTGGAGAAAACACCAATATATGGCAATGTGTGTGGTAGCATACTGATAGGGAACTTAGATTGTGAGCTACACTGAGAACAGCGAGTGTGCCATACCCCCATGAAATGTCCCTGGTACTGCGGTTACTATGTAGTGTGCTGTACCCCCGTGAATTGTCCCCGATACTGTGGTTATTCTGTAGTGTGCCATACCCCCATGAAATGTCCCTGGTACTGCGGTTACTATGTAGTGTACTGTACCCCCGTGAATTGTCCCCGATACTGTGGTTATTCTGTAGTGTGCCATACCCCCATTAAATGTCCCTGGTATTGTGGTTATTATGTAGTGTGCCATACCCCCGTGAATTGTCCCTGGTAATGCGGTTACTATGTAGTGTGCCGTACCCCCATGAAATGTCCCCGATACTGCGGTTATTCTGTAGTGTGCCATACCCCCATTAAATATCCCTTGTACTGCGGTTATTATGTAGTGTGCCATACCCCCATTAAATGTCCCTGGTACTGTGGTTACTATGTAGTGTGCCGTACCCCCGTGAAATGTCCCTGGTACTGCAGATATTATGTAGTGTACCATGCCCCCATGAAATGTCCCTGGTACCTCGGTTATTATGTAGTGTGCCATACCCCCATGAAATGTCCCTGGTACTGCGGTTATTAGGCAGTGTGCCATGCCCCCATGAAATGTCCCTGGTACTGCGGTTATTATGTAGTGTGCCCTGCCCCCATGAAATGTCCCTGGTACTGCGGTTATTATGTAGTATGCCATACCCCCATTAAATGTCCCTGGTACTGCGGTTATTATGTAGTGTATCATACCCCCATGAAATGTCCCTGGTACTGCGGTTATTATGTAGTGTATCATACCCCCATGAAATGTCCCTGGTACTACGTGGCACACTATATAAGAAGCTGAAGGCACAGTTCATGGTGGTATGGAACACTATAATAACAGCTGCACTATTCACATTTCATGGGGGTATGGCACACTGTATAATAACTGCAGCACCAGATGCATTTCATTGGGGTATGGCACACTATATAAGAAGCTGATGGCACAGTTCATGGTGGTATGGAACACTATAATAACAGCTGCACTATTCACATTTCATGGGTGTATGGCACACTATATAATAACTGCAGCAGCACCAGGTACGGTTCATGGGGTTATGGCACACAGCTGATGCTGTTAATATACAGTATGCCTCCTTCCTTCTCTTTCCAAAGAAGTGTGCATGCTGACTGCTCCATTTTAGCAAGACCAGTACCATCCCCCACCATCCACATCCTTCTTGACCACACCCTCCATTAACTTATGTTTTAAAACTTGAGAGCTGACTTACTGCTGAAACAGACTTAGGTCTCTTTCACATGAACGTGTTGTGCCCCGTTCCCGTATTGCGGACCGCATTTGCGGAGATGCGGAGCGGTGCGGAACGGAACACTACGGAAGCAAAACGGAGTGCTTCCGTGGGGCTCCATTCCGTACATGCGTCCCGCAAAAAGATAGAACATGTCCTATCTTTTTGAGGAACGGGCAGAATGAATGGGTCCGCGATCCGCTGCGGCTGCCTATATCTGTTACACTCTGCCTACAAACGGAATAGCCGCCCAAATAGGGGCGATCCGGTATCTAGAACCTCCTGGGCGCCCTAGGATGGCCCTGATTGAGGGATAAGCTACCAGCTAATGTAAGCTGACCAGAAGGACTATCACTACAGGGATGAGTAGCACACGATAACCCCAAAAAAACAACGCAAAAAAAACTATCCACTTTTGAGTCTAAACTGGAACAAACTTGAACTGCAACCCTTCCTTCTGAAAGATGTAGCAGCAAGGGGAAAAAGTTATCTGGCTGCGGCAGGAGTCTCCCCAAAGGGAAGTAGCTCATAGAGCCTCCTGACTAGTGTTGATCGCGAATATTCTAATCACTTGTTTTTATCGCGAATATCGGCACTTTGAGAATTCGCAAAAATCTAGAATATTCTAGTTTATTTTTTTTCATCAGTACTACTGCTTCTTGCTTGTGGGCCAATTAGAAGGCTGCAATATCTTTGTCAGAGCTTAGCAACATCCCCAACAACCAATAGAAAGTTGCCTACCCCTTTACTATATAACCTCCCCAGCAGCCATTTTCTGCAGTTTTTTGCAGTTCTGAGAGAGACAGCAGTGTCATTGCTGTGCTCTGTGCTTTGCAGACTCATATGAATCCTTATTTAATTACGTTAGTTAGTTAGTTAGTTAGTTAGTTAGCTCATATATATAATACAGATAGTTAGTGGGAGATAGTCAGTGTAGGTTAGATAGTGATATAGTGTAGCTGTAGGTTCCAGTTCGAGGTGTTAGGTAGTGTTATAGGAATTACTGTGCTGTGATAGGGATTAGTGTCTCTGTTAGACACAGTGCTGTGATGTTACAACAATACTTAGTGCACCAATCAGTAATATCTACTTAGACCTGATAAAAAGTGAAGTTGCTCGTATTGCGCAAAAAAAAAATGCGCATCAATAGTGCCGATTTGCGCAATCGCAAAACTAATGACTGGAGATCGCGAATTCTAGAATTTGCAAATTTATTGCAAATATTTTCCAAAAATTTCGCAAAATATCGTGAAAACGAATATTGACTATGCCGCTCATCACTACTCCTGACTCCTTACTGAGTGACAAGAGTGGGACAACAGCCAAAGGCACCCCAATCCAGGGATACCAGATCAGACCCAAAGTCCAGCTACCAGAGTAAAGCTGAGTTTAGCACAGCCAAGAGAGAAAGCAGAGTTTTCAAGTTTGCCTGACAGTTTATGCCAAAGCCTGCTGGAACCATCAGAAAGCCTGAATGTTGTTTGGATGCATGTTTGCTCTTGTAAAGCTGTTGAACTTTATCAAGGTCTGGACTCAATATTTATTCTCTATCTCCTACCTCAACTATCCCCCTTTATTGCTTCAGATCCTAACCCTGGGGGTCAGCTGTATCCAGGTAGGAGCACTGTGACACACAGAGACTGTTAAGGGCCGCACCACACCTATAAATCTGGGACAAGATAGGCGCATTGCACACAGCCACTTTAAAATGGACAGCCATGTACTTGGTAAGCAGTGAGTAGACAGCGGCGCTCACTGGAGCACCTGGGTCTCCTCAAAAACTGATCGCCAGGGGTGCCAGGAGTTGAATCCACGCCAATCTCATATTGATGACCTATCCTGAGGATAGGCAATCAATACATAAATCTCAGAAAACCCCTTTAACTAATGTAGTAGATGTCACCTGCAGTCCTATGTAACCCTACAGATAACAAACACAGTGATAACTTTCTGAGTACAGTTAATGTAGTAGATGTTACCTGCCGTCCCACAGATAACACAGTAAGAACTCTGAGCACAGATAATATGGAAGATGTTACCTGCAGTCCTATGTAACCCCACAGATAACACCGTGATAACTCTCAGAGTACAGTTAATGTAGTAGATGGTACTTTCAGGCCTATGTAACCCCACAGATAACACAGTGATAACTCTCTGAGTACAGTTAATGTAGTAGATAGTACCTGCAGTCCTATGTAATTTCACAAATTACACAGTGGTAAATCTCTGAGTACAGTTAATGTCGTAGATGGTACCTGCAGTCTGCACTGCTCAAAGCTGGCATGGTCTCCTCCCTCTTACCGCTCCTCTGACCTCCTCATCTTCCAGCAAAGACATAGCAGCGCAGCAAGAAGGAGGAGACGGGGACTGTAACGGACAGCAGGACTGCGGAGCGGCCCTAAGCAGCTTCACAATAAAAGCTGTGTGACCGCGCTCTAGGGGAATCCATGATTTGTGATCCGCAAAATGGATACAGTCGTTTACATGAGGCCTTAGATAGGCCAGTGGAAAAAAAGACGTCTGGTTTGAGAGCTGCACTTATACAAGCAGACAAACAACGCAAGTTTGTGAGCATTCGCATGTTTGATTTCAAGTGTGTGTTTGTATGAAGTGTGTGACTTTAGATTACGTGACTTGAGATTCAGGGACTTTTGGAGGGGACTACAGTAAGTTAGATTCTTATCACTTTCTTGCGTAATCCCCATTTAGTATGTGTTCCATTATTGACAACGCAGTCCAGTGCACATCTTGTCTAATGTATGCAGTCCTGGAACAGTCGTTTGAGGGTGCATATCTTTGTTCAAAATGTGAGCAAATTGCCTGTTTGGAATTGCACATCGTGTATCTAACTGGGCAAGTTTTAACACTGAGAAGCGTTGACAATTTGGAAAAGAGTTTGCTGCCTACTGAGCAAGCACTCTAAGGGGTAGATGTGGGGGAGGGTGGTAGCGAGGAAGCTCAGGAAAGTGAGGTAGCTAGCTGGATAACAGTTAGAAAGCGGGGTAGAAGGAAGAGGGCCAGGAAGGCTAGCCCTGATCTGACACACCCCAACAAGTTTGCAAGGTTGGCAGATAAGTGGGATGTCCGTTCAGAGATAGCACTGCTGCAGCCGGACCCTTCCTCTGCCAGTCAGGGGAATGTCAGCTCCAGTAAGCAGGGGACCAGGAGAGCAGGGTAGGCCAGACAGGTGCTGGTAGTGGGAGACTCAATTATTAGGGGTACAGATAGGGCGATCTGTCACAAGGACCGGGATCGATGAACGGTGTGTTGTCTTCCTGGCGCTCAAGTTCGACACATCGCGGATTGGGTTGACAGATTACTGGGAGGGGCTGAAGAAGATCCAGCAGTCATGGTCCATATTGAAACCAATGACAAAGTTAGAGGTAGGTGGAGAGTCCCTAAAAACCTTAAAAATAATTTTAGGGATTTAGTTCAAAAGCTTACGGCAAGGACCTCAAAGGTAGTGTTTTCCGAAATACTGCCTGTACCACGAGCCACACAAGAAAGGTAGCAGGAGATTAAGGAGGTTAACAAGTGGTTTAAGAACTGGTATAGAAAGGGGGGGGGGTTGGGTTTCTGGAGAACTGGGCCGACTTCTTTGTCAGCTACAGGCTCTATCGTAAGGATGGGCTGAACCTTAATGGGGAAGGGGCAGCTGTGTTGGGGAAGAAGATGGCTACAAGGTTGGAGGAGTGTTTAAACTAGGGACTGGGGGGAGGGTAATTACGTTATAGGATGGGAAGATAGTGCAGATAGAGACCGGGGTAATGGGACTGGAGGAGGAATAGAAGGAGGGACTAGAACAGTTAAGAAGGAAAGGTGTAGGGTAAAAAATATACATAAACCTCTTAATTGTATGTATACTAATGTCAGAAGCCTGACTAATAAAACTGGGGAACTGGAATTAGTGATGTGTGAGGAGGACTATGACATAGTGAGACATGGCTGGATGAGGGGGAGGGGTCTGCCTTTATATAAAGTCCTGTCTAAAGCCAACAGTACGAGAAGCTATAAGTGAGGGACATGAACATGTGGAGTCACTGTGGGTAGAAATACATGTAGGCAAAAACAATAATAAAATACTAATAGGAGTTTATTATAAACCACCTTATATACCAGAGTTCACAGAAAATCTACTACTAAACGAGATAGACGAGGCGGCAGATCATAAGGAGGTCGTTATTATGGGGGACTTCAACTACCCAGATATAGACTGGGGACCTGAAACCTGTATATCTCATAAAGAAGATAGGTTCTTGGCAATAACCAAAGACAATTACCTTTCCCAACTGGTTCAGGACCCGACTAGAGGAATGGTCATACTGGACTTAGTATTAACCAATAGATCTGACAGAACAACAGATGTGCAGGTTGGGGGACACCTGGGAAATAGTCACCATAAAGTTATAACCTTTCAATTGTCATTCAAAAGAGTGTTTCTTCAGGGAGGAACAAAAATACCAGACTTCAAAAAAGCAAAATTTTGCCAACTAAGAGAGGCCATAGGCCTAACTAACTGGGACAGAGTGCTTAAAAACAAAAATACAGCCACAAAATGGGATATTTTTAAAAGCATCCTAAAATCTAATTGTGAGAGGTACATACCTTATGGGAATAAAAGGTTAAGGAACAAAATAAACCAAGGTGGATAAATAGAACTGTAAAGAAAGCAATAAATGACAAAAAGAAAGCATTTAAATCACTAAAACAGGAGGGTAGTGAGAAAACACTCAAAACCAAGGAAAAAAATTGAATATGTAAAAAATAAATAAAAGCAGCCAAACAAGAGACCGAGAGATTAATTGCCAAAGAGAGCAAAACTAACCCTAACCTTGGTTTCAGACTTGAGCGTATTTCAGGAAGTTTTTGCAAATAGGAAACGCGCGTTCGTACGCGCGTTCTTACGCGCGTTCTTGTGATTGACTACTGTGGTGTCAATCACAAAACACGCGACAAACGCCCCAAAAAAAGCTCAAGTACTTGTTTATGCGTCGGGCGTTTTACAGCGCGTTCAAACGTGCTGTAAAACGCTCAAGTGAGAACCAGGGCCATAGGAAAGCATTGGTTTTCATGTTTTGAGCGTTTTACAGCGCGTTTGAACGCGCTGTAAAACGCTCAGGTGTGAACTTAGGGTAAAATGTTCTTCAATTATATAAATGGTAAAAAGTATAAATCTGAAGGTGTCGGCCCTCTACAGAGTAATGAGGGGGAGTTGCAGAGAGCGATGAGGAGAAAGCAAACCTATTAAATATTTTTTCTCCACTGTATTCACTAAGGAAAATAAACGGTCAGATGAAATGCAGAATATAAAAGTTAATTCCTCGTTATAAGTGCCCTGTCTGACCCAGGAAGAAATACAGCAGCGTCTTAAAAAGATTAAAATAGACAAATCGCCAGGACCAGATGGCATACACCCCCGTCTCCTAAGAGAATTTAGTAATGTCATAGCCAGACCCTTATTTTTGATATTTAAGGACTCTATACTAACAGGTAGTGTTCCACAGGATTGGCGCATAGCAAATGTGGTGCCAATATTCAAAAAGGGTGCAAAAACAGAGCCCGGAAACTATAGGCCGGTAAGTTTAACATCTGTTGTGGGTAAACAGTTTAAAGGTTTTCTAGGAGATGCTGTCTTGGAGTACCCCAATGAAAATAAGCAAATAACGCCATATCAGCATGGCTTCATGAGGGATCGGTCATGTCAAACTAATTTTCAGTTTCTATGAGGAGGTAAGTTCTAGACTTGACAGCAGCGAATCAATGGATGTTGTATATCTGGACTTCCCCAAAGTATTTGACACTGTACCGCATAAAAGGTTAGTTTATAAAATGAGAATGCTTGGACTGGGAGAAAATGTGTGTATGTGGGTAAGTAACTGGCTCAGTGATAGAAAACAAAGGGTGGTTATTAACGGTAGATAGTCAGATTGGGTCACTGTCACTAGTGGAGTACCTCAGGGGTCAGTATTGGGCCCTATTCTCTTCAATATATTTATTAATGATCTTGTAGAAGGCTTGCACAGTAAAATATAAATTTTTGCAGATTACACCAAACTGTATAAAGTAATTAACACGGAAAAGGACAGTATACTGCTACAGATGGATCTGTATAGATTGGAGGCTTAAGCAGAGAAGTGGCAGATGAGGTTTAACACTGACAAATGTAAGGTTATGCACATGGGAAGGAAAAATCCAAGTCCCCCGTACATACGAAATGGTAAAACACTGGATAACACTGACAAGGAAAAGGACTTAGGAATTTTAGTGAACAGCAAACTAAGCTGTAGAAACCAGTGTCAGGCAGCTGCTGCCAAGGCCAATATAATGGGTTGCATCAAAAGGAGCATAGATGCCCGTGATGAGAACATAATGCTACCACTTTACAAATCACTAGTCAGACCACACATGGAGTACTGTGTACAGTTCTGGGCTCCTGTGAACAAGGCAGACATAGCAGAGCTGGAGAGGATTCAGAGGAGGACAACTAAAGTAATAACTGGAATGGGTGGACTACAGTACCCTGAAAGATTATCAAAATTAGGTTTATTCAGTTTAGAAAAAAAATGACTGAGGGGAGATCTAATAACTATGTGTAAATATATCAGGGGTCAGTACAGAGATCTTTTTCATCATCTATTTATCCCCAGGATTGTGACTGTGACGAGGGGACATCCTCTGCTTCTGGAGGAAAGAAGGTTTGTACACAAAATTGTTCTGTCTTCATACAAGTTCACACAGTGTGCAGTGTGACATTCAGTATAAACCATTCCTGTCTTCCAAATAAGAGGACTGTTCTCTGTAGTCTAACTTGTTTATTGGTAAAATAGGAGTATTTGATGTGGTAAAACTACAAGAATACAAATAGCTTGTATAAGTAAAACATATAGAATGGCATGTACAGTAATATTACATTAACAGAGAAAACATTTCCAAAATGGCTGCCTGTACATAAGATTGCATAGCTAACAAACAGTTAGAACAACTTGAGGACTAATTAGAACTAGCTGGAAAGCTCGGCATAACACAATATCCCTGAGACAGAGGTAAATCTCTTACCAGATTGGCCACACAAGGATGGTGGGGTTTGAAAAGGAGACATGCAGGAGACAGCTCTGCAGATGTCCTCTAACATGAAGACTGGAGACTGGGCTTCTCTTTCCCAGAATGCATTATACTCTCATATTGCCTTGCACCACCCACAATACAATAATCTTTATTAACAGAAAAACAAGGTGCAATACATTTTTAAGATTTCATCCACAGGCTACATTTCTGTGCACCTGTGAGGCCTGGGCCATATCAGCCAGTCTTGGGTGGGGCTCATAGCCTCTTCCCTCCTCTCATGTCATTTTTAAGACCGCCAGATGGTGCTATAACCAAATTAATAACTAAAGAAATACTAAACTCTAGGAGAATGAATTAAAAAATGATTCAGAACCTCTGCTGGGGCTGGACAATCCCCGTCTGGTGTCAACATACGCCACTACTAGGCCTCTCAGGTGAAAACAACAAAATAAGCTCCACTGCTGGCCTGAGGAATAGTTTGCACTCGCCAAGCTTCCAGATTTTGACTTCGACTTTGCGGACATTCTCATCCTTGCTTGGAAATATGTTGGTGATGAGGCCCAGTGGCCACTTATTCGGGTGCGAATGGCTATCTTTCATGAGCACGACATTCCCAGTACTAATGTTCAGCTTGTTAGTTTGCCACTTCCTTCTTGACTGCAAGGTAGAGATATATTGCTTCCTCCACGTGTCCCAGAAGGCATTATAAAGACTTTGCACCTGCCTCCATTGTCGTCTATAGAGGTCTTTGTCATTAAATTCTCCAAGAGGAGCATTCGGGGTGCTGGTCTTCTGTGTGAGTAACATGGCAGGAGTGAGGATAGTCAAATCTTCAGGGTCACTGGAAACGGTAGTCAACGGTCTTGTGTTCATGATGGCTGAGACTTCCGCCAAGAATATGGTCAAGCTTTCGTGTTTGAGTCTCGTACTCTCTACTTGCAAGAAGATGTAATCCAAGATTTTCCTTGCTATCCCTATCATCCTTTCCCAGACGCAGCCCATGTGAGAAGAATGAGGTGGATTAAAGGTCCAGGTGCATCCTTGCTCGCTCAAGAATCTTTCCACGTTGGTAGTTTCCAAGTTGGAAGGAGTTTGAAGTTCTTTAACTGCTGCAACAAAATTCGTGCCTCTGTCCAAACGAATATGCTTCACGGGCCCTCTAATGGCAATAAACCATCGAAGTGCGTTTATGAAACTTGAAGTGTCCATCGATTCGATCACTTCTATATGGACAGCTCTGCTGGACATACAAGTAAACATGACTGCCCAGCATTTTGCACTAGTGTGAATACCTCTAGTGTGCCGTGTAGCCACTGACCAAGGACCGAATACATCTAGACCAATGTTGGTTAATGGAGCATCTGTACTGAGTCTTTCGGTTGGGAGACTGGCCATTTTTGGGTTCTGGGAAATGCCACGAAGCTTGCTCACAACCCTCTTTACTCCAACAATCCATAGTCCGGCAGCTCGTAGATTCCCTTCGGTAAACAATCGGCCCTAGTGTTTCACTTGAATGTGAATTACACTTTGGCTTCTTGAAGATGGCCTCCTATTCTTATCAACCCATTTTGGTCAATGATGGTATCAAGCTGCTTCAAAGTGCTGTCCTTAGAAACTGTTTGGCCTCTGCTGAGGTATTCTATTTCTTTAGCATAACATTCACATTGTATAGTGCAAATTATTATGTTTTTGGACTTTTCCGGATTAGCAGTGGTAAAGGCGTGTTTGCAGTAATGCCAACCTTTGTAGGGCTTCAGGCTGACAGTACTTGGCTGTGTTTCTCGGTTTCAGGAAACTCCAACCCTTCTAGGAACTCTGCTCTGGCTACTGTGGCTGCCGCTCTTTTCTCTGCGGCGAGTTTTTGACACTTGACGGCATACTCTTCTTCTAGTAATGCTCTTTCTTTTTCATTGACGCTCTCTCTTTTTCCATTGATGCTTGCATGCATGCTCTCTCTGTTTCTTGATCCGCTTGCCTTAGCTTTAGTTGCATCTCTTGTGCGGCAAAGTAAGACCTTACTTTTGCTGCTTCGACTTCTGCACAGGCCAGAGCAGCCTTTTTTTTAATTGAGGACTTGCTAAAGCAGCTTGCTCGTGACCTGGTCCTGTATGATGATGCCTGACTAGCGGACATTGTGTGCCTGTTTGCTGGCTTCTTAATGTATCTGTGTGGACTCAGTCTATGTAGAAACGGACTTCTGCATGGTCTGGATCGTGCTGCTCTTGCTGGGGGCTGAACTCTCACTTCTTGTGACTGTATGGCAGCCGCTGCAATCATGTACGCAGGACCGCGTGGCTGATGGAGGCTCCGAATAGTCAGATCCACTATCGCTGGTGACTAGCACCTGTTTTACTGTTCTGTCTTGATACACGTTCACATAGTGTGCAGTCTGACATTCAGTATAAACCATTCCTGTCTTCCAAATAAGAGGACTGTTCTCTGTAGTCTAACTTGTTTATTGATAAAACAGGAGTATTTGATGTAGTAAAACAAGAATGCAAATAGCTTGTATAAGTAAAACATATAGAATGGCATGTACAGTAATATTACATTAACAGAGAAAGCACATGTCCAAAATGGCTGCCTATACTTAAGATTGCATAGCTAACAAACAGAACAACTTCCTGAGTATTGATTAGAACTAGCTGGACAGCTCTGCATAGCACAATGTTCCTGAGACAAAGGGAAGTCTCTTACCAGATATGCACACTCAAGGATGTTGGGGTTTGAAAATGAGATATGCAGGAGACAGCTCTGCTGATGTCCTGTAACATGAAGACTGGAGTCTGGGCTTCTCTTTCCCAGAATGCATTACACTCCCACAATGCCTTGCACCACCTACAATACAATAATCTTTATTAACAGAAAAACAAGGTGCAATACATTTTTAAGATTTCATCCACAGGCTACATTTTGGTGCACCTGTGAGGCCTGGGCCATATCAGCCAGTCTTGGGTGGGGCTCATAGCCTCCTCCCTCCTCTCATGGCTGGCATGGCGACATGCTGGAGGTGACTGGGGAGTATGCTGCGAGTCGGCCTTTACACTCCTTTAATTCGCCCACTGGCCCCTGGAATTGTCCATACGGCACAGGTAGGTGAGTGTTAGGTCCCGAGCTACTTAACCCCTTTGGGACACATGACGTACCGGTACGGCATGTTTCCCGAGTCCTTAAGGACACATGACGTACCGGTACGTCATGAGTTGTTCCGATCACTGCTGCTCAGCTGGCAGTGATCGGAACAAGGTACCTGCTGAAATCATTCAGCAGGTACCTTGTTACAATGCCCAGGGGGGTCCTGTGACCCCCCATATGGGCGATCGCTGCAAACCGCAGGTCAATTCAGACCTGCGGTTTGCAGCGCATCTGTGCGATCTCTGATCCCCGCGGTCTATGACCGCGGGGATCAGAGAGTTAATGCCCCCAAACTGTTTTTCAACCCCCTGCAGCCCCCAATCATATTGTGGCTGTGGGGGTGCAGAGGGGTGGTTGCGGGCGTCTAGTGGTTCTATCAGAGTGTCAGCACATTGCTGACACTCTGATAGAAACGGCTGGCATCTGTGTTGCAGATGCCAGCCGTTTAACCCTTCCATACCGCGGTCCGTACGGACCGCGGTATGGAAGGGTTAACAGGAGGGAGCGCAGAGGAGGGTGCTCCACTCCCTCCTCATTCATCACCCCTGCCCAGTTATGGCAGCGGGTGATGGTTGCCATGGAGACAGGACGCTTTCAGAAGCGTCCTGCTCTCCATGGTGCTGAAAGTCTGAATAGACCTGCTAAAGGTCTATTCAGACTTTCTAAAGTACAAAATACAGTACAGTGCACTATATAGTGTACTGTACTGTATTATACAGACACCAGATCCACTGGATCTTTCAGAACCAAGTGGGTCTGGGTCAAAAAATGTAAAAAAATGAAAAAAAGTAAAAATGAAAAAACACATAACACTGAATAAAAATTAAAAAAATAAAATACACTACACATATTAGGTATCGCGCGTCCGTAAAAACCTGCTCTATAAAAATATCACATGACTGAACTCCTCAGGTGAACGCCATAAAAAAAACCCCAAAAATGGTGTAAATAAGCCATTTTTGGCACATTACATCACTAAAAGTGTAATACAAAGCGATCAAAAAGGCGTTTGCCTCCCAAAATAGTACCAATAAAACCGCCATCTCATCCCGCAAAAACGAGCCCCTACCTAAAACAATTGGCCAAAAATAAAAAAACTATGCCTCTCAGACTAAAACATGATTTTTTTGTTTCAAAAATGCTTTTAGTGTTAAATGTAAAAAAATTAAAAAGTAGACATATTTGGTATCTACACGTCCGTAAGAATCTGCTCTATAAAAATATCACATGACCTAACCCCTCAAGTAAACACTGTAAAAAAAATTATAAAAACTTTGTCAAAAGCCATTTTTTGCCACCTTACATCACAAAAAGTGTAATAGCAAGCGATCAAAAAGTCATATGACCCCCAAATAGTGCCAATCTAACCGTCACCTCATCCCGCAAAAATGATACCCAACCTGAGACAATTGCCTAAAAACTGAAAAATATATGGCTCTCAGACTATGGAGATACTAAAACATGTTTTTTTCATTCAAAAAGGATATTATTGTGTAAAACCAAAATAAATAAAAAAGGTATACATATTATGTATCGCCGCGTCCGTAAGGACCTGCTCTATAAAAATATAACATGACCTAACCCCTCAGATGAACGCCGTAAACATAAAAAATAAAAACGTTGTCAAACAAGCCATTTTTTTGTCACCTTACGACACAAAAAGTGTAATAGTAAGCGATCAAAAAGTCATATGCACCCCAAGATGGTGCCAATCAAACCGCCATCTCATCCCGCAAAAAATGAGCCCCTACATAGGACAATCGCCCAAAAAAAATATATATATGGCTCTCAAACTATGGAAACACTAAAACATGAATTTTTTTAGTTTTAAAAAATTATATTATTGTGTAAAACTTATATAAATAAATAAAAAGTATACATATACGTCTACATCACAAAAAGTGTCATAGCAAGCGACCAAAATGTCATATGCACCCCAAGATGGTGCCAATCAAATCGCCATCTCATCCCGCAAAAAATGAGCCCCTAAATAACACAGTCGCCCAAAAAAATAAAATAAAACTATGGCTTTCAGAATGTGGAGACACTAAAAAAAAATTATTTTCAAAAAGGCTTTATTATGTAAAACTGAAACAAAAAACCCCAAAAAGTAGTCATATTTGGTATTGTCGCGTCCGTAACAACCTGCTCTATAGAAATAGCACACAATCTAACCTGTCAGTTCAACTATGTAAATAACAAAAAATAAAAACAGTCCCAAAACAGCTATTTTTTTGCAAATTTTCCATTTTAATCCATTTTGCAGTAACAAAGCAAGGGTTAACAGCCAAGCAAAACTCAATATTTATTGCCCTGATTCTCTTGTTTGCACAAACACCCCATATGTGGTCGTAAACTACTGTATGGCCAAACGGCAGGGCACAGAAGGAAGGGAACGCCATATGGTTTTTGGAAGGCAGATTTTGCTGGACTGGTTTTTGACACTATGTCCCATTTGAAGCCCCCTGATGCACCCCTACAGTAGAAACTCCAAAAAAGTGACCCCATTTTGGAAACTACGGGATAAGGTGTCAGTTTTGTTGGTACTATTCTAGGGTAAACATGATTTTTGGTTGCTCTATATTACACTTTTTTTGAGACAAGGTAACAAAAAATAGAAATTCGGAAATTTCATCTCCATTTGCCAATAACTCTTGTGGAACACCTAAAGGGTTAACAAAGTTTGTAAAACTGGTTTTGAATACCTTGAGGGGCGTAGTTTCTTAGATGGAGTCACTTTTTTGGAGTTTCTACTCTAGGGGGTGCATCGGGGGGCTTCAAATGGGACATGGTGTCAAGAATCCAGTCCAGCAAAATCTGCCTTCCAAAAACCATATGGCGCTCCTTTCCTTCTGCGCCCTGCAGTTTGGCCATACAGCAGTTTACGACCACATATAGGGTGTTTCTGAAAACTACAGAATCGGGGCAATAAAAATTGAGTTTTGTTTGGCTGTTAACCCTTGCTTTGTTACTGGAAAAAATGGATTCAAACGGAAAAATTTTCAAAAAATCGAAATTCTGAAATTTTATCTCCATTTGCCATTAACTCTTGTGGAAAACCTAAAGGGTTAATGACGTTTGTAAAATCAGTTTTGAATACCTTGAGGGGTGTAGTTTCTAGAATGGGGTAATTTTTGGGTGGTTTCTATTATGTAAGCCTCATAAAGTGACTTCAGACCTGAACTGGTCCCTAAAAAGTGGGTTTTTGAAAATTTCTGAAAAATTTCAAGATTTGCTTCTAAACTTCTAAGCCTTGTAACGTCCCCAAAAAATGAAATAGCATTCCCAAAATGATCGATACATGAAGTAGACATATGGGGAATGTAAATCAATAACTTTTTTTGGCAGTATTACTATGTATTATAGAAGTAGAGTAATTGAAACTTGGAAAATTGCAAATTTTTCAAAATTTTTGGTAAATTTGGTATTTTTTTATAAATAAAAATGAAATTTTTCGACTTCATTTTACCACTGTCATGAAGTACAATATGTGACGAAAAAACAATCTCAGAATGGACTGGATAAGAAAAAACGTTTTAAAGTTATCACCACATAAAGTGACAATGGTCAGATTTTGAAAAAATGGCCTGGTCCTTAAGGTGAAATAGGGCCGTGTCCTTAAGGGGTTAAGAAACCTTGGCGCGGTGCCCGGTGACAGACATGTTCTCCACAGTAGGATATGTTGGCTAATTCTCAATTTTAACATCAGTGTGAGGGTTTAGCAAGACCGCAGAGTGCACCTGTCCTTTCAGTTGTTCTTTTCAATAAGATGCCACCAAATAAACAGTTCCAACAAGAAATAGCCGATAAATTGATTTCTGGATTGCAGGGGTTCAGTGATTAAAGGGGTATTATATCTTCAGCAAATGAGTGTCATTGTTTGTATAATCAAAACTTATACAATTTTCTAATATACAGTACTGTACTTTAGGCATCAGTTCCTGATGTTTTCCAAGACCTCTACTTGCTGTCATTTGACAGGCACCGTTGCTGTTTATTCCAACAGGACACTGACTTGTGTTGGTCATGTGATGGACACTCAGGTGCAAGACAGAGCTCTGATAAACTTCATATTTTATTTTTATTTTGCATTTTTTCTTGGGGTTATTGGTGTTACTATATGGATTTTTTTATTTAGTTTGGCTAGACCTTTTTCTATTTTTGTATACTGATTGTTATTGAGGTTTGATTGGTTGTCAAGTCCTCTTCACAAGTCATGACATCCTGGACAAGATGGTCAGTGGTTAATTCGTGAAGATGTGCAAGGACCCAGTGGATCACTGCAATGGGTTAATTTACTGCAAAAAAATATTAATATCTACCACACTGCAAGGGGGTCATTTACTGCTAAAAGGGTTAATATCTACCAGTAAAAGTTAATGTACTTTCCTATGCCGTTTATGTCATTGAGAACAAGTGCCAGACCTCTGAGAGAAAGAAGTAAAGAACTTTCACAGAACATCAAAGATAACTTGGACTTTGCTTCATGTGGAACTGGTTGTAGTCTCTGTTGCCTACCACATTTTTGAGAACCTTGCACGCTTTTTTTAGGAAGATTGCAAAGTATATTTAGAGAGAGAGGCAGCTATTTTGCAGCCAGCTTTCTCATATTCAGCCTTGGAAAGAGTGTGTAAACTAGAGAGACTGAACTAAACCTAGTGCTTGTGGGAAAGGGCAGCCATCATGAACTGTGAGTACTACCACTCCACCTATCCTCGCCTCCTCCCCTCCAGGTCACTGCAGATGTCCATGAAGATTCCATATTTGGTCTATGTCACATTTTTGTCCTCCATGTGTCATCCATATTTCACAGACACTGCTCAACTCATAATTAATTTCCAGAGCATCTCCTATCTATGATCTGTGAAAAACATGGACTAAACACAGATGACATCAGATGCCAGTCTTAATAAAGCCCTAAACTGGCGGTGGATCCTCCGAAGTTATGAAGAGACGCAGCCCTCTCCATAACCGCGGCGCATACAGTGCTAGCTCTGAATGTAAGAGAGCTTCTGAGCGGTCTTACATTTAGACCTTTTTATACACCTAAACCAGGTGTAGAAAATGGTAAGTTTCCTTCCCCGCCCATGCCACACCCACAATTTTAGACCTGCCGTGAGTGGGGCGAAGTCATAGTTAGCGCCGCAAATAACCGTTGTGCCGCAATCTGTGCCTGAAATACACCTAATTTAGGTGTATTTCAGCATAGTAAATGTCTCCCTAAGACTGGCGTAAAAAGTAAATGTGCCCCAATAGGTATGCGTGCTGTCTGTGGAGACCATGGAAAACACACATATATGACGTCTGACAGAGGCCTAACTGTACTACTGGGATCAGCAAGCTCTGGTACCTCAGCTGTGGTGAAACTCCCATAGAAGTGAATGGAGTATGCTGGGAGTTGTTGTTTCACAACATCTGGAGTACTGGAGGCTGCTAACCCCCGTGCACGTTTGGTTATATAAAGAATAACCTTTATTTGCTGGAACTGTAATACCTCTTACGGGCTCAGCAGATAACACGCTGACAGTGGCAATATACGAGGACAATCATAAGTCAGAGTCTGGAATATGGAAGAATAATGAGGTCTTTGCGTGCAGCCTGAGCCCCTCAACATTGATTCATCAGTTCCCATTTCAGGTGATTATAATACTGTTTACTGGCAAAGAAAGATTAATATGATTTCATGGAGAATTATGTCCCTGTCCTCACCTGTAATAAGTCCAGGATCAGTTCCCTGCTCTGCAGTTTAACCCATGACAAACACTTAGACCTCACTTAACCTGCCCACATACCCTCCTGTATACCTCAAAATGATGAAAGCTCCGCTTCTTAGGGTACTTTCACACTAGCGCCCCTAGGACGGAACTCAATACCGGAAAATAAAATTAATCAGTTTAATCCTAATGCATTCTGAATGGAGAGCATTCCGTTCAGGATGCCTCAGTTCAGTCCCTATTACGTTTTTTGGCTGGAGAAAATACAGGAACACTTGCAGATTTTTCACAATGTTTTCTACTGCAGAATCAGTTTGCCATTGATTTGAATGGAGAGATTCTAATAAAGGAAATCTGCACCAAAATCCGCAACAACCCTGCAGATTTTCCGGCACAATTTTCCGCAACGTGTAAAGGCACCCTTAGGCCCCTTGCAGACGAACGTGAGCGGATTAGGCCTGGGTGCTGATTTCGCAAGCAAGTACATTCAGTTTTGTTTGCGAACGCGTTCAGTTGTTCAGTTTTTATTGCACGGGTGCAATGCGATTTAATGCGTTTTGCACACGCGTGATAAAAAAGTGAATGTTTACAAACAACATCTCTTAGCAAATATCTGTAAAAAGCGCATTGCATCCGCGTAACGCATTGCACCTGTGCGGAATACTCGCTGGTGTGAAAGGGGCCTTAGGCTGCTTGACCATGATGCTGCCAGGCTGCAGGAACCACATGCGCGCTACTAATAATTGCCGGGCCGCATTGCGGTTACCACGGCGGTGTACCCGAATCTTTCCAATGTTTAAATTATTGCTGTGCACTGGAGGCAGCACCACTGGAGTAAAATTACTGAGGAAGAGGTGCCATTTTGCAAATACTTGGCCCATTTTGCATCCGACATTTACATCTGCAAAGGTCTGAGTTCAAGACGTAGCTCCATATTTTTGTGTCCCCAAAAAATGGCAATAGATTTTTACAACATTTTAAACACATTTCTGTGAAACTGATCACTACAAAACTGGCAGAACATGGGTGGCATCTGTGTTCTGTCTATAATTTTCATACACCCATAGACTTGAAAAAGCATGGGGGATATAAATCAAGGAAAACTGGTTTACTTGTAGATAGCAACCAATCAGATTCCACCTTTCATTTTCAAAAGGAGCTCTGAAAAATGAAAGGAGGAATTTGATTGGTTGCTATTGGTAACAAATCCAGTTCTATTTTACACCAGTTCTGATAGATCTCCCCAAACGTCTGTTTCATTTCTATAAACTGATATACAAACGTCACAGGAACTGATGTCTGTCTCTTGCTGCCGTGCATCCCAGAGAAGAAGATTTTTACGAATGTGTTGAGCTACTTTGTCGTTCCTGGTGATGTCTATTGTCATTACAGGATGTGGGATGTTCTGCAATCTGCATGACTCTATTGTACTCTGGATGTGACTCCATTGAATTGATGGGGTGGTGGGGGGAGGGGGACATTTGGAAAGCTAAGGCGTTTCACACTTGCATTGTTGTTTTCCGGTATTTAGGGGAAAAAAATTACGTTTAGTCACCATGCATTCTGAACGGAAAGAGATCCGTTAAGGATGCATCAGGATGTCTTCCGTTCCGGCATCATTCCGTTTTGTGACCGAACATAAAACCGCTGCAAACTGTGGTTTTGTGTCCGGTCATAAAAATGGAAAAAACAGATCCCGCAGTGAAAGCATTCTAAATCAGTAGTGACGGATCCGTTTTTTTAGGAGCCTAAAATAACGGATCCGTCACTCATTGACTTTCAATGCATTTAATGACTGATTTTTATTTCACACAACCGCATCCTAATGGAACTGTTGCATCCTGATGTGCAAAATCAACCGTTTCTTTTCGATATTATGATCCTCTACCGGATCTCACTACCGGAATTATCAATGCAAGTGTGAAAGTAGCCTAAGATTTCAAGGGTCCCCAAATAAAGTGTCCAAAACAGGGAACAGTCCCTGATGGGCTTCAGGTTAGGATCTAGGACTGCTCCAGGATACAAAAAGAAAAGGCCATCTCACCCAATGCAATATCTAGGTTGCACAACACGGACTTTCATTGGTGAAACATGGACAAATTCTTGATAGTAAAAAGAAATACACGTCCGGCGCGGCGTCCATAAAACCCACTTTTTACTGTTTACAAAATATTACCTCCTGCGACATGTAGGAGCCAAACCTACGCATTTCCACCAATACATAGTCTTGCTCATGGTTTAGGGGTTCACATCCACAAATGATACTTTTTACAACATTAATTGATTTATATTAGCGACAGATGTCACATTAAAGGAGATACATACGCGCAAAAAACATTTTATCACTGACCATGAAGGACAAACAGGATCTTTTAAGGGCTCATGCACGCAACCATTGGGTGTTTTGCGGTCCGCAAATTTTGTATCCGCAAAACATAGATACGTGTCATGTGTGTTCCACATTTTGCTGAACGGAAAGGTCGGTCCCTAATAGAACAGTCCTATGCTCTTCTTGACAGAGAGGCCCTTTGGAATCTTACATGGGACAACAGAGCAGCAGATTGTCAGAAAGGAAGCGCCTGCTCGTCAGCGGAGAAGAGCACGGTATTTATATGCAGCGATCACTACTGCCATCGCTCTTCTCCACACTGACTTGGTGTTTGCTGGCAGCAGAGCGTGTCTATATGGCACAATCTGCTGCCAGTAAATGATAGTTTTTGTGGGTGTACAAAGGATCGAATTACCTGATGAACAAGCGTTTTGCTCGCTCATCAGGTATTTGGCCGTACATTTACACCGCCAGATCGCTCCTATGAATGCTCATTTGCGATTATCTTTGGGATTCTCAGCCTGTGTAAAGTAAATTATGGAGTTTATGAAATCATGTGTAGGGTAATAGTATTGAATTGTCATTACTGATTTATGATGGAACCCTCTCATTTTTGTGTGGGTTGGTGTTTGCTACATTTTAATTATTGTGATTTTATTATTCTAATAAAATAATAAAGGTGATTTTTTAGCATTTTGGCAAAGTGTTGTTATTGTTATTGGAGTTTTTGGCTGGAAGCAGAATGTTTAAATGGAGAAGGATTTGTATCAGATTAGAAAGAAAAAAGAGTGCCCCTCTTGGGCAGGGCCTGGTATTACAACTCAGCTACACTCACTTGTATGCTGCAATCAGTGTCAGACTAGGGTACCTAGGGCCCAGCAGGAAAAATTATTTTGGGGGCCCACCATACGGATACATTCAAATATAATAAATAATCTACCAAGTTTTTCATATGAACATAGGCTGGTTGAGGTGCTGTACATTGAATATATGTATGTAGTGCAGTAAGTCGAGACAAATTTTATTTCATTTATTTATTTTATGCAGTTCTATTGCACTACTATATTCCACAGCGCTTTAGCAACCAACTGTCCCCAATGGGGCTCACAATCTAAGTTCCCTATCAGTATGTCTTTGGAGTGTGGGAGGAAACCAGAGTACCCCCACACAAACAGGGCAGAACATACAAACTCCATGCAGATGTTGTCCTTGGTCAGATTTGAACCTAGGATCCCAGCACTGCAAGGCACCAATGCTAAGCATTAAGCCACCGTGCACATCTTTCTAATGTCTTACAAACTATTTAACCAAAAGAGGAAATCCCCTTTAAATGCAAGGAGTGTGACTCCTAGGATCTTCAGTTCGCATTAAAGATAGATGATAAAGTAAAGTAATGAGGAAATAACACAAGTTGTGGATGTCTGTGTATCTAGATGGGGTAACCTTTAAGGGGGTTCTCTGGTAATAATGACATTTTACTGTGTCCAGAAGCAGCACATCACTGCTGAAGCCAATTATTGGCTGCAGAGGTGCATGTGACCATGCCCATGCTGCACTGGATGTACACTGTGTGTGCAGTGCGGAGGACTGAAGTAACGGGGAGCAGGTAAGTGTGAGTCTTCGGTTTCTGGGGGCAGGCTTTGGGCACTTGGTAAAATGTCATTATTACCCAAGAACCTTTTAAGTAGGAATAACAGTGATAATGACTTTACTATTTCAGAATATTGTGTGACACCTGAATAGACAGGGTCATAACGAGTAAGCCTTATGATTCCAAAACCCCCCAAAAACTATTTCTGTAGATACAAAATCCATGTGTAAGTAGCTAGCTAGACCATCCATCTTATGTTTTTGGAGTTCAATATAGATGCCGGTGGTGACAACACATTATGTCCCTCTCACAAATCACCAGTTATCATGTGATTAATGGTGTTTATAAAGTAGCACTGCCATGTCTGTAAGTTATATGCTTTTATTAGTGAGCATATGCAGCGACCAGGAAGTTAGACGAGGATGGGAACAGTAGTAGTGGCAATGATAATAGAAGTAGTACCCACAGTGCACAGTGGCAGTCTTCACCCTGGCTCTCCCTAGGCCTTGCACAATAAATGGCACACTCTTTCTTCGCTTGGGGCACTTTGTGATCTTCTGGAGCTCCTGCATGGTGTTAAGTGGGCGTGCCCTACATGGTGGGCAGTTGGCAGGATGTAGATGCATGATGGAGTCAATAAACAGGCCCTTTGGTTGCAATACTCTTTACTAAATTGATGAAAAGAGTTTCAGTGCAAGCAGGAATTGGTACAATACTGAGGAATATCACAGTGCTTACTTCTCCCCAGCAGATGTGTATAGACAGCAGCAATGATGGTTGTAGTAGTCTCTGAGTCTCCTTTTAAGGACACTTTTCAGTTTTTACAAATAACCACAGAGATGCTATTCTGTTCTTGTTTACTGCAATACTCAGGCTGAGGGGTGCAAAATTTAGATACAGATGGCCAGTCTGTCTCAGTATGGTGGGTGCTGGAAGCAACTAACCCTTTCCACAGCAGTAAAGTCTTGTGCCATAAATGGGCTGGACCTTAATGACATTACCTTGCACAGCCTTAATGGTCCTGGACCTTCTAAGATGTGGAGTCTCTTTCCTTCAGGGGTACTCTGGTGGCAGAGTTGTTTCTTTGGCAGCTGTAGTCTCAGATAAGGTTCTCTGAACTTGGGCCTGCTCTGCAAGAGATTGCACATGTAGGTCTATAGCTCTGCTCCAACTCACTAACTTACAAAGGGGCTGACCCAGTTTATCACCCTGGTAACCTAACCAAATCTGTCAGTGTCAACTATATATTGCTCATACATTGCTATTACGTATACACAGGGGATAAACATGGTAACATTCAATGAATCCTTTTAAGCAGTAATTAACTCTTTCCAGTAGTAGTGTGGGCACTGCACATACACAGAACACTTTATGTGTTTTGCTTGCAGTAACAAGCCTGAGCATTTGGTGTACTGTTAAATGTGCCCATGAGTTGCACAGTCCTTTCACTGGGGAATAGAGTATACTGATATCTAGCCCTATCATTTAAGGGGAGGGGGGAGTGTGCAGAGCACAGGGGGTGTTTCAAATCAGTGCTCAAATGATTCAGCCCTGCCTCCTGGTGCTCCATTTGCACTTTTGCATATTAATAAAAACGCAGATATCTCTGCAGCTGTTTAGCATACAGACAAAAGATCAGTATTGTTTTATTCAGCATGAGGAGCCCTACCAAACAGTATGGGCTCTTGCAGACAAGCGGATGCACTCTGTGTTGTCCGCAGCGAGAATGAGAGCCAAGCTGCGCGGTGGACATCAGAGGCACGAAGCAGTAACATGATAGATACTGCTCCGTGCCTCCTCTGACCCTTTCACTACAAAATCACTGTGAGATAAAGTTGTCACAGTGATTTTGTAGTAAAAGAGTCACAGTGAGGCACGGAGCAGAATCTATCATGTTACTGCTTTGTGCCTCTGATGTCCACCGCGCAGCTTGGCTCTCATTCTCGCTGCGGATAACACGGAGTGCATCCGCTCGTCTGCAAGGGCCCTATGTCTAGAGTTGATCATGCTGACAGAGCCTCTGTAAATATTGTGACCTATCCTCAGGATAGATCATCAATATCAGATCAGTGGGAGTCCAATTTCTGACACCCCTATTGATCAGCAGTTTGGAGGAGCACCTTCATAGTATAGCAAGCACAAGGCCGTACATCGCATAGTGGCTGTGCTTACAAAATAGATAGCGGCAGCACGGTGGTAATCCCAATAGGTAAAACTCCAGTTAAAAAACAAGCTCATTGGGTGCTTGCATAAAGAGGCTTGCTCAATTTTTATCTGCAGTAGAAATAAACCATAGAACTCATTTGCCACAATAAAAAGTGCCCCTTTATTCAGCAAAATATGCTGAAATATCATGATGAGAGGGGAGTCAGACTCCCCACCACGATTAGCTACTTATGACTGATGGAGGTGATGTCACATGCAGGAATGGGCGTGCATAGATATGCATTGGGCGGAGTTAGAGGCGGGGCTTAGCATTATAAAATTTGCCACAGCGCACTAGACATGCTGCTGCTATTGTGCCTCCTTGTCATTTTGAAAAGTTGGGAGGAATAACTATGGCCATAGCAGCCATAACACTTGCTATGGGGCCCAGAGGTTGAGGGGGCCCAATCAGGTGAAAGAATGTTGTACCCTTTTGTGGGAAATAACCATATGGTAGCTTTTGGTTATAATGTGGGGTTTCTGATTTATTGTGCTGTTATACATACCTTTAATTACTGCTATTTTCAGGGCATGCAAAGGTTTGGCCACCCCTTGTCAAAATTACTGTAACTGTGAACAGTTAAGCAAATTGAAGATGAAATGATCCCCAAAAGGCATAAAGTTAAAGGGAATCTGTCAGCATCATATTGTCGTTTTTCTTTTTTCATGCATCCTAATAAAATCAAATACCTTAAATCCATATGTGTGGTTCATTTTCATTTTCGTCCAGTAGTTTCTATAAAAAAGCGCTTATTCCGATATGCTAATTAAGATCCAGGGAGCCCAGAGGGGCGTTCCTCCTATAGCAAGTAGCCCAGGAACGCCCCCCTGATGTCATGTGCCCGTCGAAAATTTCAAAACCAGAACGCCTCCATCGGCCTAAATCGCCTCCCACAGGCGAGTCTAAATGCTCCGCCCCCCTCCCGCACCAGGTCCTGTCTCCTCTTCTCCTTGTAAGGGATGCGTCTCCCCGGCCGGACTAAATCTCGCGCAGGCGCAGTACCGCCTAACGCCTGCGCCTGCGCGATCATCAGTAAACTGAGGGCAAGAGCCTCATCGGCGTCACTGGGCAGCTGGATGCGCACTGGGCATGCACGAGATTTAGGCCGGCCGGGGAGACGGGGGGCGATTTAGGCCGATGGAGGCGTTCTGGTTTTGAAACTTTCGGCGGGCACATGACATCAGGGGGGCGTTCCTGGGCTACTTGCTATAGGAGGAACGCCCCTCTGGGCTCCCTGGATCTTAATTAGCATATCAGAATAAGCGCTTTTTTATAGAAACTACTGGACGAAAATGAAAATGAACCACACATATGGATTTAAGGTATTTGATTTTATTAGGATGCATGAAAAAAGAAAAACGACAATATGATGCTGACAGATTCCCTTTAAAGAAAAAACACTTTTTAAAAAAAATATTTTAAGCAATATCAGTTCTGTACAATTTTAGAGTGAAAGAAGGAAAGGGGTAATTTGCTAAAGTTTAGGAACCCAAGGAGATTTGAGTGCTCAGATAACTTTGACCGAGGTCTCAGGCCTTAATTAGGCTACTTTCATACTGGCGTTTTGGTTTCCGTTTGTGAGATCTGTTCAGGGATCTCACAAGCGGTCCAAAACGGATCAGTTTTGCCCTTAACGCTTGCAGCGTTTTGGTGTTCATCTGACGAAACTGAGCCAAACGGATCCATCCCCATTGATTTACATTGTGTGTCAGGACGGATCCGTATTCACTGACACAATATGGCACAATAGAAAACGGATCCGTCCCCCATTGACTTTCACGTTTTGGCTATGTTAAAGATAATACAAACGGATCCGTTCTGAACGGATGCATGCGGTTGGATGCGTTTGTGCAGATCCAAGACGGATCTGCTAAATGCTCCTGAAGGTCTTTTGCTACCTACAAAGGGAAATAGAAGAATGGTTAGATATAAACGGAGCCTTCGGTAAATGCTCCAAATCTTTTTGGCGGCTGGTAAGAACACTTCTGTAAACAAAGAAGAATAGCAACAACTTCTGCCTGCAATTTAGTCTTTGTACTTAGAAAGCACTGGAAGGTTCCTGCCAATACCTTTTGTGTATAACCTCAGAAACCCTATTTCAGAACTACTTTGGTCCTGGCGCCTGGTTCTGTACCTTGAGTGTAGTTCGCAATTTTCCACTTGATGCACCGTTTAATCTTCATTTAAACCCTGACTGATTCTTGGCTGCTGCTATACTGTATCCAGGAGCATCTGCAGGCAAAGCCTCCTATAAAGTGTTCACATTTTCTAATGAGGTGCAGTGCCGGATGAGTTTTCTTACAGCTTATCTTTCCTTTTAGATCATAGCTTCACTCTGCGGAGATCTCTTATGCTATCTCTTAAGCTTCTTTTTACTAGTTGAAACTATGGGGACCACAAGAGAAGGAAGACTGAATACACAACATATGGTATCATGTCAATTCTTTAGAACCCGAACACTTTCTATCATTCAAGTAACTATTTACTAATGTGACTGCACAATTCAGTGCATCTAGTTTTAAAAAATTCCGCTGCACCTGACTTGTCAAGAGCAGGGCTTAGCATGAAAGGGGTGTGATTTATTAGAAAAAACACAGTAGGCCTCTTTCAGACGGGCGTTGCGGGTGCACTCCGTCAAACAGTGCGGGTGCGTTGCGGAAATCGCCGCGATTTTTCCCTGCGAGTGCAAAGCGCTGTCATGCGTTTTGCACGCGCGGGAGAAAAATCTGCACTTTTGGTACCCAGACCCGAACCTGCACTTCTTCACAGAAGTGCATGTTTGGGTCAGAAATTGTCCCGCTGGTATTATTTCACATTATAACATAGTTATAATGTAAAATAATACCCTTGGCCATCTCCCTAATGTTTAAACTGGTGCAGAATGAGTTAAAATAATAAACTAATCATAACTTACCTGTTCCATTTGATCGCGAAGCCCGGCCTCCTCTCCGTTAGCTTGAAAGATGTAAAGGACCTGTGATGATGTCACAGCATCACATGGCCCAATCACATGCTCCATCACTATGGTGATGGAGCATGTGATTGGTCCATGTGACCATGTGACATCATCCAAGGTCCTAACCACTATCCACAGCCTGAGGATAGTGTTTAGGACCTTGGATGATGTCACATGGTCACATGGACCAATCACATGCTCCATCACCATAGTGATGGAGCATGTGATTGGGCCATGTGATGTGACGTCATCACAGGTCCTTCAGATCATAGATGCTGCAGGGAAAGAGAGGACAGATCGCGACTACGCGATCAAGTGGCTAAGGTAAGTTAACTTTATTAATTTTAACCCCTTCCTCATCATTTAACAATGCATTCTTTATTAAGAATGCTATTATTTCCCCTTATAACCATGTTATAAGGGGAAATAATAGAGATTGGGTCCCGTTGCTAAGCAACAATGCGGGAAAATCGCAACGCATCCGCACTTGGTTGCGGATGCTTGCGATTTTCCCGCATCCCCATTCACTTCTATGGGGCCTGCGTTGCGTGAAAAACGCAGAATATAGAACATGCTGCGATTTTCACGCAACGCAGAAGTGATGCGTGAAAATCACCGCTCATGTGCACAGCCCCATAGAAATGAATGGGTCCGGATTCAGTGCGGGTGCAATGCGTCCTCCTCACGCATTGCACCCGCGCGGAAAACTCGCCCGTGTGAAAGGGGCCTAAGGATAAACAGTGTGTCAAAACTGAGGAAAAATGTTGTCATAAAATTCTGTTGCAAAGTAAGTGAACTAGTAGGTGGTATCAAGGTAAATGTCTAGCTGTGCACCATTTTTATCATCCAGCCTGATCCACTGTGATAAATTTGCAGCATCTTTAGGGTACGAGAATCGCGCTGCCTTTTCTTCCTCCTATTTCCGACAATGAACACCTGAAGTAGCTTCCTTATGTGTAACCGGACCTCCGTGTGTGTAGATCTTTAATCACACCGTTACTCCCTGTGCGATAAAATTCACACTGATAGTGAAGTACCGTCATACATAAAACCCACAGCTGATTGTCATATACTCACAATGACAGCTTTGATTCAATAGCCCAACGGCTGCAAACAACCACACTTTTCCTTAGCCTACATGCACACGGCAGTGGTTTTTTGCGGCCTCAGTTCCGTTTTTTTTGCAAAAATTTTAATTTTCTAAATTTGAATTTCTATGACTTAAAGGTAGATAGTGATACCTGAGTAGATAGTTTTTACTTAAGATTCCCTATATGTCTACTTTATGTTGGCATCATTTTGAAAATTACATTTTATTTTTTTAGAAAGTTAGAAGTCTTAGAATTTAAGAAGAAAACCGACTTTTTCAAGGACTAATTCACTTTGAGGTCCTTACATAATAGAAACCACTCAAAAGTGACCCCATTTTAGAAACTACACCCCTGAACAAAAAATTAGCGATTAGAATATTCGCGATCAAAACTATTCGCAAATACGAATATATAGCACTATTTTCTAAATATTTGCAAATACTCGAAGTGGCGATATTCGCGATTAAAATTCACGATACGAATATTCGCGCTCAACACTAGTCGTTAACTGCTGTATGGGCAGACGGCAGAATTCAAAAGGAAAGGAGCGGCATCTGCATTTTCTAACATGGAATTTGCTAAAATAGATTTTAAGGGCCATACCTTTTTTTTTTTTTTGTTGACCGAGCTGTGTGGGGCTCATTTTTTGCAGGAAGGGCTGTAGTTTTTAATGATACCTATGATACATATGACGCTTTTTATTTAATTTTTTTATGAGGTGAAGTGGGCTAACATTGCAATTCTGCCAGTGTTTTTTATTTCTATTTTTTATGGGGTTCTCCACGTGATATATTCGATAAGATACTTTTATTTTGTGGGTTGATACAGTTATAGCGATACCAAATGTATATGGTTTTATTCAGGGTATACCACTTTTATATCATAAAATCACTTTTTATTAAACTTTTTTTTTTTGCCTCACCAAATCAAAGCCCTAAGCAGCCCTCCCCTCTCCAGTTAGCTACCTTTTCCACGGCAGGAGCTGGACTGGGCCAAAACAGTTAGGTGGTTAACATGTGAGTATTTTGTAACATGTAAGTATTTTGGGGGGAAACACATGGAGAAATGTATATATTTTTTTAGTTAGTAGTTTTGAGCAAATTGAGTTTCAGATCATAAAACTGAAGACAATTCTTTCAAACACTTAATGCTGTCTCCTTATAGCATCAAAATGTATTGCCACTGTGGAAGCAAAATTCATTTCAGCCGAAGTCACACAAGACTTCAAAGACTAACACGGAAAAGTACAGTATACTGCTACAGAGGGATCTGGATAGATTGGAGGAAAGAAGGTTTGTACACAACCATAGAAGAGGATTCTTTACGGTAAGAGCAAATTTTTTTTTGCCTTCCTCTGGATCAACTTGCAGGATAACAGGCCGAACTGGATGGGCAGATTTCTTTTTCAGTCTTATGAACTATGTTACTAGGTTACTTTGGTGAATGAATTTGGTATTTATTTCTGCATCTTTAAAAACATTTCAAATTAGGAATCCAAAGTCGGGTTCGGTACCGAGGTACCAGCCAGTACCAAACCTCACTTCAGATTGCTAATTTGAAAGGTTTTTAAAAATGCAGAAATTAATACCGAGTTCATTCAGCGAAGTCTCACGCACCTTCGGCTAAAATCAATTTCGCCTCTACAGAGGCAATACAATTTAATGCTGTATGGAGACAGGTCTCCGGACAGCATTAAAACAAGTGTTTGAGCGAATGGACTTTGGATCTATGATTTGAACTCGATTTGCTTAAGCTTATTTACAACCTAAATCATTTTTTCCATCTCCTTCTTTCTCCAGCCCCAAATTACTAATACCAGAGTTCGACATTTAGTTTAGTGTATATTTCTGCTCATATAATCTCAAAGTTTCCCATGAGTAATGTAAAAATGTAAATCAGACATCACATAGTATATGACAGTCTCTTTCTATCAGCGCTAGAACCAGCCTTGTACCTCACATAGACACAGAACTTCATCTGAGTTGATCAGGGCACAGCTCGTAAACACGGTAACCATTTTTTATTCACATTGTCCTTTTTCATTGTGAAAGAATATCCAGGTCATGTTCGAATTTATATGAGTTTCTTTATGATCAGTCTTTGGGGAGAAAATGTCTCTTTAGTTCCCTCGCCTTTGTAGCTGTAAATAGCTGCCACAATTAAATCATGTGCACATAGTTAAGCCCGGTGTGCGCCCTTTAGGAGAGGCAAGAGACAGATTAAAATCTGCAGAAGCAGCCTTCATCTATCTCCCGCGCATCATCAAGCAATATTCGTGATATATTCTGAGAGCTGACCAGTGCAGACACAAGAAGTTCTGGAAGCAGCCCTTCGCTGAACCCTAGGCTTTTATATTTAGTACATGACTGGAGACATGTAAATGACGTGAAACAGCACAAAAAGGCAAAAGGGAACAGCCCTGACTTCATGGAGCCATGTTAGGCCCTATTCACACGTCCGCAATGTCGTCCGCATGTATTCCGCAATTGGCCTTATTGTAAAATGTGTTCTCTTTAAGGCCCCTTTAACACGAGCGAGTTTTCCGTGCGGGTGCAATGCGTGACGTGAATGCATTGCACCCGCAATGAATTCTGACCTATTCATTTCAATGGGTCCATGTTCTGCGTTTTTCACGCAGCTCTGGCCCCTTAGAAGTGAATGGGTCTGTGTGAAAAACGCTTTGCATTCACAAGCAAGTGCGAATGCAATGCGTTTTTCACTGATGGTTGCTAGGGGGTGTTGTTTGTAAACCTTCCGTTTTTTATCATGCGTGTAAAAAAGGCATCAAAACGCATTGCACCCGCGTGGAAAAAACTGAACAACTGAACGTAATCACAGACAAAACTGACTGAACTTGCTTGCAAAATAGGTCCGTCAAGCTCATGTGAAAGAGACCTAAAGGGGTGTTCTTTTTTTTACTGATGACCTATCCTATGACCTGATCCACTGGATGCAGATAGAATTGTGCCTGTAGCAGCGCCGGTGGGACAAGGGAACCAATGGTTCCCTGCCCCACTATTCCCGGCACGCTGTTGTGACGTAGGCGACATGATGAAGTTATCACACTGCCTGAGACGTAGCTCAAGAGCAGACCTCCAGAATAGGCTGGGTCTGCATCGTCGGACCGCACCACCGCCAAGACAGAAAAGTATTGACACTGTATACAGAGGACACAGAACATGTGGCATTATATACAGAGCGCACAGAGTGTGTGGCACTACCATCAGAGGCCCTGTGTTTAGCACTAATGCTGCTGTTATATTCAGGGCACATCATGTGGCACTAAGATAAGTCTGTGTTAATATGCAGAAAGCCAATGTGTTGGTAAAGAGAGAAGCTGAAGACATCTTCTTGGCAAAATCTGCAGAGCCGAATTGTAGCCGGAAGATGTCATCATGGTGGCCTGAACCAGATGGAGAAGAACTCAGGAGGAGACATCACCTGTAAGTCACTAAATGGCAATTATTATTCTGCCAATGACTGTGTATGATGAGTGCTGTAGTCACCTGGATGATATACAGCTGATGAGGGGTGGTAGCATGCTGTTTTGTGAAACAACAACTCCCAACATCCCTTTACTGTTGTTCAGGCCAAACTGGGAGCTGTAGTTTCACACCGTACAAGCTTATATGGCGAGGGCCAATCTGACTACTCAAATGATGTCTGTACTGAACTTTTAAAATCTGGTGATGTATATATGTACTGGACATGGTTCTGGTGCTGTATTTATGTAGTGAACATGATTCTGGTGCTGTTTTTGACTTATGGGTTAGGTTCTGGTGATTTTTTGTAGTAAACATGGTTCTGGTGCTGTATTTTTGTAGTGAACATGGTTCTGGTGCTGTATTTATGTAGTGAACATGGTTCTGGTGCTGTATTTATGTAGTGAACATGGTTCTGGTGCTGTATTTATGTAGTGAACTTGGTTCTGGTGCTGTATTTGAATTATAGGCTTGGTTCTGGTGCTGTATGTATGTAGTATTCTTGGTTCTTGCTCTGTATTTGTGTGTTAAACATGCAGCTGATGCTTTACTTCTATCTAATACAATTCAGGCCACTGTCACAAATTCTGTCAAAAAGACCGGACAAAAAGTCCAGCATGTAAGACTTTTCTGTCCGGTAAAGGAGCAGTTTCCTGAGCAGAACCCATTATAGTCAATGGAGTCTCTTCAGCTCAGGAGTTGGTAAATCTGGACCCATCTAATGACCATGCTGTTGCCACGGACTCAGTCATGTCCTGTATCTGGAATTGCACATGTGTGTGCAATCCCAACATAAAAATACAACCAGCTGCCGCCTTTTAATAATTTAAAGCCTATTTACCTATACCAACCTTATATGGTAGGCGGAGTTCAACAGGTTAAGGGTGGGCTGCTACACATCGGCCAGTGCTGTGTGCCTGCCCCCAGGCTAAAATTTGCCAGCCAGCCCCTGAGTGGTCAAATATCAATTCCCTAATCTAACACTAATATTGAAATTTCCATCTTAGATATAGCTGCACACAGAATGAAAATTCCCTTTGGCACATTTTCTATGAAAATTGCTGGCAGCTGACAAGGGGGAACTTGCTACATACTTGTATTGGTCCAGACTCCAGTGGGATCTGTACTCATACATATATACTGAGCACCTCCTTATGGTGGCTGCAGGAAGCCAAATTTCATTCTATGTGAGAAGGCAAGCACTATGTTATTTCGGATGGACACTCCCTACTCATTGAAGATCTGCTGGCATAGAGCAAGGTAACAACTTGTGACCTGCTGGCCCAGAGAGGGGACAATTGTAGCAGACACAATATATATATATATATATATATATATATATATATATATATATAGATATATATATATATTTATAGGTTCTACTCTCTTTAAATTTAGATGCCCATATTGCATAGAGATAGGTATTAAATAAAGTAGTTTCCCATCCAGACTGAGGTCACCTTATCGTGGTGGATGGGCGCACAGATATTTTAGCTAAAATTATATTTACTAAGCAACTCATGTTTATATGCATAATAAATGTGGTATTGGGAAATTATACTGTATTTGTCTGTTAAAGAAGAGAGTGTGTGCTCACCATCACTGTTTACTGTTACAGCTTGCATGGCCCCTTCACCTGGGGTTTCCCTTAGGCAGAATTGCAGTCAGTGCTCTGTTCTTTTGATTATATTATCTTTATGTTCATCACCATTGTTCACCTTTTCCAAAGTAAGCCTGTTGATCAGTTAATTCCTTCCTAGAGTGAGTGTTAACTGAGCTAGGCGGGGGTTTCCCAAGTCGACCCCTGGCAGAAGAGAAAGACCTTCCTGCTATTCTATAGAGCTCCAAGCATGATTTGGGTGGAGGCACTGCGCCATAGTCAGGTGAGAACCACCATACACCCTGCCTACCAAGGGCTGTCCAAAGGGGTGTTACAGTGGTGGCACTACTGAGATTGACAGAAACAGTTGCCATGTAAACTTTCACAGAGAGAGAGGTGTACATGTTTGGTGAAAAGATGAACACTGCTAAAGAATACAGTTTTGCAGTGTGTGGTGAACTCTTAGATATGACTGATGACGACATACTACAGATTGTGAATGGGCTTCATCGGATTGTCCACCCTAAAGTGGTTGACTGCCGAAATGAAAGAGGGGGAGCAAGTGTCAGCTGCACTAATAGAAGTGGAAGACCATATGTCCTATAAAGCCCGCAGCAACCTAACCTCAGGATCCATGCATTCAGGATAGGAGGCCCAATAGGCGTTTACCTGCCATTCTACCTCGTATTAAGTAAGAGGAGAACTTTACCACTGCTGATGTAGTCATGGCGACCATGTAAAAGTTAGTCAGTCAGTTTGCAAAGATGCAGCCTGAGGGAAGCTACTGCCATCTGAGGTCCTTCTCAGGGGTCATCCCTACTTCAGCAGGAGAAGAAGGCTATGGACCAATAGAGAGATGTTGCCCTGCAGTATCTAGAAGAGTACTGATGCTGCGAAGAAGAAGAGAATAGCGGAGAGTTTGAAGGGTCTGGCTATGGAAGTGGTCCAGTAAAAGATGAAACCGCGCTGCATATAATCCGGTCGTCCGGCACACAGGTGAAATGCTGCAGGGTGTTAGTGTCAGCCGTCCACTTCCAAAGGATTTAATCCTCCTCAGACCGCCTCCTCTGTAAGATCCAATTATAACACATAGTGAAGCACCCTCTTAGTTGTAAATGCAAAAGGTTTTATTCTACTTACAAACAGAGGTAGATAAAATCGTATCACAATATAAAATCAATCCAACTCCAGTCTCTGCCCGACCCAGGTTTCGCTCTTTGGCTTCCTCAGGGGCGACAACTGCGCATGTCCATAGCAGGGCCCTTTTTATACCCCAGCTTCCACACATTAAATTATAAACACCAGATTATAATCCAACAATTGAAAATATCAATATAAAACATAACATCAGTCCTCCTTATTAAACTCATATATTCTTACATAATAAAAATTAATAAGGAGGACTGATGTTATGTTTTATATTGATATTTTCAATTGTTGGATTGTAATCTGGGTTATGGCCAGATATGTGCCCCCTCACAGTAGCTATGCCAGATTTGTTCCCCCTCACAGTAGTTATGCTCACATATGTGCCCCCTCACAGTAGTTATGCCCACATATGTGCCCCCTCACAGTAGTTATGCCAGATTAAGTGGCCCTCACTCAAAGTAGTTATGCCAGATTTGGTGCCCCCTCACAGTAGTTATTCCAGATTAGGCGCCCCCTCAGTAAAGATGCTCACTTTTGTGCCCCCTCACTCTAGTTATTGCCCCCGTTTTTCTTCAAGTCTGCAGCTTTATGGGGAAAAAAAAAACATACTTACTTACCTTTTCCCTGATGATGTGCTCCCACATTCACATCGCGCTGCTGGCTGTGCTGAAGGCCAATTCCTGGGATTTCAGCACACCTCCCACAGCGGGAGTGCTGGAGCTCAGAAGAACAGCGAAGCAGGGAGCGGAGAGGACTGATGGGGCCCGGCATTGTCACTGTACTTCAGCAGTCCCCCTTCCCCACCTGGGCCAGGTCGAGGTCGCGGTCGCACCCTCTGCGACCGAGATCGTTATGCTCCTGGCTGTACATCTGAAAAGGGGTATACATACATAATACAGACAATTGCACTAAGCATGAACAAGACACGTTACATACTGGTACAGAAGGACGACGGGGCCCATTTGCAGAAACGTTGGCAGCTGGGGGTTGCAGCATTCAGAGTCTTGGATGGCTGTGGAGTTGGTGGCAGGATCCTCCTGCGATGCAGAGCAATTCTTCTTCTGGATGCAGACTGGATTGTGGATGTAACACAGTAGCTGGACTCTCCTCTTGCACACACAACTCACAGGTGCTGTCTGGGCTGGATTGTACTGTCTTTCCTAAAGCAATGCTCACATCTGTTTGTGGAGATCTCTCAGTCTCTCTATCTCCTGACCATGCTGCTGTCTCTAAGATGGCTGCTGCTCCACTTCCTTCATTAGCCTTTCCCCCTGGTCCCCCTGCTATTGGCTGCAGGGAGAGGCAAGTGCTCATGGAATTAGTAGTCCACTTCACCTCAGGAGAGGTGACACAGACAATGTTTTACTTGTGCTGCTGGTTCCGACATAGTGTGGTGGGCAGTTCACACTTGAAAAGTCATTCAGTAAAAGATGAAACCGTGCTGCTTATAATCCGGTCGTCCGGCACACAGGTGAAATGTCTGTGGATGGATACCTGGCTTAGGTTTTCCACAGACAGCTGTTTCAGGGCGTTGCCCCTCAAAACAATAGCTGATCTCAGGGAGACAACACCCCGGAACAGCTGTCTGTGGGTGGATAACTGGCTTAGGTTTTCCCCGTCACATCCTTAAAGCTTGTAAAAAAGCAAGATCTTGACATAGGGGCCACTTAATATGGTGGATTTGGTGATCTCTCGGTTTTTCTCGGCTCGGTTTTCCTTCCTTTGAGGGATATCTAGCTTTCATTATGTTGTAGACCCATAACTGGGGCTCCACATTTATTTTGCATCCTTCACTGATGAGCAGGCGTATGCAGGGAAGGAACAGTCCTGACCTGCAGAGGTAACAATTGTACCAGACACAATATACGTATGTGGATGTAGGATGTGGAGCAGAATGTGCTAATTCATTTTGTTTCTGTTCTTAGTTTTTTTGGTGGACACTTGGCAGTATGTTGGCACGGTTTATTAGGGCACTCTTCTGAGACTGTTAATGGCGGTACTTTGGATGTTTTTGTGGGGGCATACGCTGTATTCGTGGTACATAAATAAGTGTTTACATAGAGGAAGACAACCTTCCATTTTCCTGAAACAGTAAAAGTAGCCTCTTGTGATTAGGGCAGATTTAGCATTTCTGGGACCCCAAGCAATGTTATTTCTGGGGGCACCTCTCACAACACTGAGTTCTGCTGCATCTACACTGCTAAACTCCTCCACTATTGCCTTGCTAAGTCCTACTTTCAGCTTAGCAGTGCAGCTGGGCACTTCTGCTATGGCTCTACATCTTGGTCAATGCTTTACATCTTGGCCACTAAACAGGCCGTATGTTCACCTCTTTAGTTTGTTTCTTCAGCCACCTGCTTGCAACTAGCAGAGGGCCTGGTAATTTTTGGTGCCCCAAGCATTTACTTTGTTTGCAAGGTTAAAGTTCCCCCTGGCTGTGATCAGGAAAAAGGATGGTGGCTGCTCTGTGAAATGGTGGGAGGTATGGCAACATATTCAGTCAGAATACAACGTGTACTCTGTTATCTATCACCAGCTATCTTCTATGAAACACCAATGGAAATAGACAATGGAGGACCGACATTAAGAACATGGAAGAATGAGACTTATTTTCAATTTCGGAGATTTTGAGAGTTGGCCGCAAGCGACGATTTGGAAGGGGAGTTGTGTCCTGCCCATCTGTGGGATCTGATTTAGTCTTAGGTATGTCTTATTATCTTATTGTCTTATCTTTATGACATTAGTTTGGGGGTTCTCATTTAGACAGATGGACTAAATGTATTTTTCAGACAAAATACATCTTTCGGACATTGGACTTAATATCTTTATTTTGAACTTACAAGTGATGATCGAAATAGCTATTGGTTGGTTGGGGCCTATTTAGTTGGCATGGTCCGATGGGGTTAGTCGCTTACTGCAATAGGTGAGTGGACAAGTTAATTTAACTGATAAGGCCAAGTGTATGGCTCGTCTAGTTATTGGTCTTTTACTGCTGAGTTATATGTATATAGTTGGTATTTAAAGATGTTTTAAGCTTTTCTTTAATCCTTTTAAGCCCAATGACATGTGTTTAAAGATGGCGCCCGCTCCTGCCCATGCTTCCTATAGCAGACACCGGCGACTAATGTCAACAACCGGCAATTCTGACACGGCATCTAAGCGCGCTGAACATCAAAAGCTTTCACTTTCGGTTGTGCTCCGGCTCCCCCGTGTGGCGATCGGAGGAGCCGTAGCATGTATGCAGCAGCCCTGTCTTTATGAATGACAGGAGGCTGCTGCATAGTATTTCCTATGGAGCCCTTGCCTATAATAGGGCTCCATGGGAAATTAGTGAAATCATCATAGATTCCAATGCAAGTGCATTGGAGCTTATGATAATAGCAATCAGATGATTGCATGTTATAGTTCCCTACGGGAACTATAAAAAAGTGTAAAAAAAAAACTATAAAAAAAAAACTAAAAATTAAAATCACCCCTCCCTTTACCCAAAATAAAAATAAATGAACTAAAAAAATAAAAAAATACACATCATTGGTGACGCAATGTGCGAAAACGCCCATAGTATAAAAATATATTCCCCATATGGCAAACAGCAAAACGAAAAAAAAAACGTCCAAATGGCCGATTCGCCATTTTTGGTCGCTTCATTTTCTACAAAAAATTAGTGATAGTTTTATCACACATCGAACGTCGTAAATAAAAAACCTGTAAAACTGTGGAGGAATTGCTTTTTTTTTGGCAATTTCACCCCATTTGGAATTTTTTCCCCGCTTCCCACTACATCATATGCAATATTAAATGGTGGCGTTGGAAAGTACAACTTGTCCTGCAAAAAACAAGCCTTCATATGGCTATGTGAGCAGACAAATAAAAATGTTATGGCTCTGGGGAGGCAGGGAGCACAAATCAAAAACGCACAAAAAAACAAAAAAAAAAAAAACTCTGGGCTTGAAAGGGTTAATAAACATGGTATTGGCCTGAATTGATCCACTTAAATAATCTGTGTCCAGGTGTCTTATTCATAGCTAACCTGGGATATTTAGAATGATGGTTATGTTAAGATTCTAGTCTGATATATATATAATGCCATGCCTAAAAATGGCTAAAATGCAGTGTGAACCCTCCCTTAGACCCACCTCTTTGAGTACTGTTTGAGAGGTGATTACCTGAAAAATAGGACAGTTGGCAGATAAAATAACAATATTATGTACAGAGTAAAGTTCAGGCTCCTGGCTGGATGGAATTTGTACCCGATTTGTGCTCATTCAAAATCCTGGTCTGAGCACAAAGGCCTGTTTACCATTCAGATTTTGTATAGAATCACTTCCTCCCCCCTCATGGTTGGTACTTCCCAGACAAGAACGAAATCTGACAGTGCCACCAGAATATTACAAAATGAAACGGAGGGAAATCTTCAGCTCTGCTAATGACAGGAATATGAAATAATTCCTAGGATGTAATCTACAGTAACTTCTTGTGTTTTTCTTAGGCTGGGTTCACACGGGCGAGTTTTCCGCACGGGTGCCATGCGTGAGGTGAACACATTGCACCCGCACTGAATCTGGAGCCATTCACTTCAATGGGGCTGTGTACATTAGCTGTGATTTTCACGCATCGCTTGTGCGTTGCGTGAAAATCGCAGCATGCTCTATATTGTGCTTTTTTCACACAACGCAGGCCCCATAGTAGTGAATGGGGCTGCGTGAAAATCACAAGCATCCGCAAGCAAGTGCGGATGTGGTGCGGTTTTCACGCATGGTTGCTAGGAGACGATCAGGATGGGGACCCGATCTTTATTATTTTCCCTTATAACATGGTTATACAGAATGCTAAGTAAATTAGGGATGGAAGGGTTAAAAAAAAATAAAAAATTCAACTCACCTCATCCACTTGTTCGCGCAGCCCGGCTCGTCTTCTTTCTACTTTCTTCAGGACCTGGGAGGAAAAGGACCTGTGGTGATGTCACTGCGCTCATCAAATGGTCCATCACATGGGTGCAGACGGATCATGGACCCATTCAAGTTAAACGGGTCTCGATCCATCCTGGCTGCCACACGGACGTTGCCCGTACATTGGGGACCGCAAATTGCGGTCCCCAATGCACAAAACAGCTGCACAATGGCCGTGTGCATTAGGCCTAACAGTGAGACGAGACAACCTCTTTAAGGGTCCATTCATATGCCCGTCGTGTATTGTGGATCCGCAAATTGCAGATCCACAATATACCCGGCCGGCACCCCCTACTCTTGTCTGCAGCTGCGGACAAAAATAGAACATGTTCTATATTTTTACGGAGCCACGGACCAGAAGTTCGGCGGTGCACTCCGGAAATGTGGATGTGGAGAGCACACTGTGCTCTCCGCATCCATTCCGTCCCCATTCAGAATGAATGGGTCCGCACCTGTCCCACATAATTGCGGAATGGGTGCGGACACTGAATGCGGACGTGTGACTGGAGCCTTTGGGTGTATATATGTTTAAAGAAGGCTTGTGTCATAAGTTCCAGGAGAGTCCATGCAGATCATGATAAAGGCAGTGATGATATCTTCTCAGAGGCCAAGGATATAGGTCAGGAGGATGTCACTGCAAGAGCAGATACAGCCCCAGAAACTGACAGTCCTAATACTGACATAATTCAAAGTACCAGTGACCCTGATGTAGATATTGATGGCCCAGCTGCTGCACTATAAGTACCAGCAGAGGTAGAGACTGATGATCTATCTGTTCCACTAGAAGTGTCACCATCTGCTGCACTACCACTGAAAAGACATTTCATGCAAAGAGTATGATAACTAGTAAAGCTGCTGTAGAGACTTAAGTACCACCTGTTGCACTAGAAGGACCAGCCCCTGAAGATAAACCTCTTGTAAAGAGTAAAATAACCAGTAAACCTGTTGCCAAACCACCTAAACAACTGTCCCGTACATCTACAGAACCTGCTGATCCAGCCACAGGGCTCAGAAACCCCTCTGTGGATGAAGAGGGGTTCCAGAGGGTAAAAAGAAAGAAAAGACACTGCAGCAAAGAAAACTCCTGATCCGCCGGTGCTAGTCGTAACCCCTGGGCAGTACAGTGCACTGGGAGAAGAAGAGTAACCCTGATGGTGAACCTCTGGAAGATGAACCTGACCCTTCAGTGTCCACCAGATGATAGTCACTACAGATCACAGCAGTGGAAGGAGAAAAAAGAGCAATAAAACTAAGTGACCTGGATGAGGCTGAGAATCAGCTCTAAAAATGTGAAAACTGTGAAGACTAAAAGCAGGCGGCAGGCGATTTACCAGCGTCTATCAGAGGAGAGATCTTATGCCTTCTTCTTATAGGAGAACTGTCTGAAGAACGACGCTCATATGTATGTAGCCTAGAGAGACTGGAGACAAGGAGTGTCATTCTAGTCCTTTGGGTTGGGGAGAAATGACAGTGTTTGAATTATCTTCAATAATAACATGAACGTAGATGTGGAGAAGGTCCTGGAGATCTGTTTGGGCTGCTGCCTGATGCTGGACTTTATACTGTGTATTATAGAACATCTATGCTCCTCAGACTAAAAAGGAAAGGAATGACTTGTTCCCACAGATAAAGTCATATTGGTTTACATGCAGAGTGTTTATAATGTGTGGAGATTTTAGTAGTACAGTTGTGTTCAAAATTATTCAACCCCCAATGCTGTAAAGGGTTTTAGGGAATTTAGTGTACATTTGTAATTGTGTTCAGAATGAAATCTTACAAGGACTTTTAAAGAATCAAATGCAACTAAAATGACATCAATTGTTTTTGTAATACAGTATTAAATGTTTTTTTTTTTGTGATTTCTTCATTGACACAATTATTCAACCCCTTAAAGACCACCACTCTTAAGAACAGAGGTTCATTCAAGTGTTTTCGATCAGGTATTGAAAACACCTTTGGATGTCAAGGAGCAGCAATCAAGCATAATAAGCACCAATTAGGCAGATTTAAAATGACTGTGATACTCGGCTCCTTCTAGACATTTACTGGTGTGTTTACAAACATGGTGAAGTCAAGAGAATGGTCCAGGAAGACAAGAGGAGAGGTGATTTCTCTTCACAGGAAGGGCAATGACTATAAGAAGATTGCAAAGATGTTAAACATACCAAGAGACACCATAGGAAGCATCATTCGCAAATTCAAGGCAAAGGGCACTGTTGAAACGCTACCTGGTCGTGGCAGAAAGAAGATGCTGACTTCGACTGCTGTGCGCTACCTGAAGCGCAAAGTGGAGAAAAGTCCCGTGTGACTGCTGAGGAACTGAAAAAGATTTGTCAGATGCGGGTACTGAAGTTTCAGCTCAGACAATAAGGCGCACACTGCGTAATGAAGGCCTCCATGCCAGAACTCCCAGGCGCACCCCTTGCTGTCTCTAAAGAATAAGAAGAGTCGACTGCAGTATGCCAAAAATCATGTGGACAAACCACAAAAGTTTTGGGATAGTGTTCTGTGGACTGATGAAACAAAATTAGAACTGTTTGGGTCCATGGATCAACGCTATGTTTGGAGGAGGAAGGCCTATGAAGAAAAGATCACCTTGCCTACTGTGAAGCATGGCGGGGTCAATCATGCTTTGGGGCTGTTTTGCTTCTACAGGTACAGGGAAGCTTCAGCGTGTGCAAGGTACCATGAATTCTCTTCAGTACCAGGTGTAACGCACCAAATTGATCAGTTAGGATCTCAACTGCGGTGTCCTTTGACATCCACTTTTGGCACACTGATTGAGTGTTGGTGGTGTCTTTGCGGCTGCTCAGTGTGTACCCCAGGCGGCTCTCTCAGTCTTAAGCGGAGAGTATGGGGTTAACAAAATCATGTACCGCTACTAAGGATAGAGTGTAAAACTAATAGTGAGGAGAAGTTCGTTTTAGGAATGAGAGTTCAGATTAAAGTTCATGTGAATAACAGCTCTTGGCAACGTTCAGGAATCCCAGGCCTGCAGTACTAATAACCACCAGCGCGAGTCCCTTCCTTTCAGTGAGCAATGTCAGTGAAACAAAATGACAGGCTTGATACTTGCTGTTGAAGTCCTGCAGGGATCCTGCAGTGGTGGAGCCGGGTAAGGTAGGTGAGGTTTCTCCTGGAGGTTCAGAGTTGCAGGTAGTTAGGATCTTAAGTCCTCGTGGTGAATGGAGCAGGCAGGGTGCGCACTCCATTAGTGGAACCCCCTGTGCAGCACCTGGCTCCTATTTATTGACCAAGTGTGGGTGGGCGGAGCCACCGTAGACGGCCCAGCGGCCACTGCTTCCAGCCTGGGAGGCAAACAGCGATCGTTGTCATGGTTACACAGGGCATGGTCCAGGCTGGGCGCAAACCACCGTATCTCAGCACTTCTCTAAGGACCCTTCCTGGGCACCCCCAGCAGGAG